>SKCR01023514.1:0-167745 GCA_019454045.1 Zanthoxylum bungeanum
GTATGGCATTCTGTGGGCGAGGCCCACATTGGTTCAAATCAGTTTCAGCCAGGTACGGCACACCGGGCATGGAGGTATCAGATCAGCCAGGTACGGCACTCCGGGTATGGAGATATCAGATCAGCCAGGTACGGCACTCCAGGTATGGAGATATCAGTTCAGCCAGGTACGGCACTCTGGGTATGGAGATATCAGAACAATTCAGCCAGGTACGGCACTCCGGACATGGAGATATCACAGCTGCGACACCCTAGGTACGGGGTTAGCATTCAGACATTTGTGGCTCTCTAGGTACGGAGGCGTCACTGCGACACCCTAGGTACGGGGTTAGCACTCAGACATTTGTGGCTCTCTAGGTACGGAGACGTCACCGCGACACCCTAGGTACGGGGTAGCACTCAGACATTTGTGGCACTCTAGGTACGGAGGCATCACTGCGACACCCTAGGTACGGGGTTAGCACTCAGACATTTGTGGCTCTCTAGGTACGGAGACATCACCGCGACACCCTAGGCACGGGGTTAGCACTCAGCCATTTGTGGCACTCTAGGTCGGAGGGTCACTGCGACACCCTAGGTACGGGGTTAGCACTCAGACATTTGTGGCTCTCTAGGTACGGAGACGTCATTGCGACACCCTAGGTACGGGGTTAGCACTCAGACATTTGTGGCACTCTAGGTACGGAGGAGTCACGCGACACCCTAGGTACGAGGGTTAGCACTCAGACATTTGTGGCTCTCTAGGTACGGAGACGTCACCGCGACACCCTAGGTACTAGGTTAGCATTCAGACATTTGTGGCACTCTAGGTACGGAGGCGTCACTGTGACACCCTAGGTACGGGGTTAGCACTCAGACATTTGTGGCTTTAGGTACGGAGACGTCACTGCGGACACCCTAGGTACGGGGTTAGCATTCAGACCACAGCGACGCCCTAGGTACGGGGTTAGCACGCCAGGTACGGCATGTGGACTACTCAGACATTTGTGGCTCTCTAGGTACGGAGACGTCACTGCGACACCCTAGGTATGGGGTTAGCATTCAGACCACAGCGACGCCCTAGGTACGGGGTTAGCACGCCAGGTACGGCATGTGGACTATTCAGACATTTGTGGCTCTCTAGGTACAGAGACGTCACCGCGACACCCTAGGTACGGGGTTAGCATTCAGACCACAGCGACGCCCTAGGTACGGGGTTAGCACGCCAGGTACGGCATGTGGACTATTCAGACATTTGTGGCACTCTAGGTACGGAGGCGTCACTGCGACACCCTAGGTATGGGGTTAGTTCTCAGACAACCAACATCATCACTGCGGCACTCTAGGTATGGAGACGCAACCGCGACGCCCTAGGTACGGGGTTTAGCATTATCAACTCAGCACAGCAGGCAGACCAGGTGACCGCTGGCGAGCCAGGTAAGTAAAAATGCATTGCACGTACTTTGATAGGATTGTCATTGTCACACACTGCACAAGTCCCATCAAAGTGGGGGCGACTGTAGGCATTGTATTTTAACACATTAGCCCAATGATGAGTCTCGTATGGAGGCAACTACTTCTTTAGTAATGAAAGTCGCGGGAAACGGACGTTGCAAGGGTAAAGTTGGAAAATAAAATTTTCGATGGATTTAATCTCGTTGTTTTCGCTTCGGTTGCTTGTTAGACTGTAGACAACAGAACCTGGGCGACGCTGTTCTAGGCTCGTGGCCTAGTTGGGAAGTACGAAATAACATGGAGTCGCCACCCGGTGTGAACCGGGACAAAGATTTAAGGCCGCACTCACCCCTCGCAAGGGAAGACCTCAAACTGTTGGGTTCGGAATGGTCCCTTACTTATGTCACTTGTGATGATATGATTTGTGCAATAAACTAACCGAATCTATTCAACATTCATGCTCAAGGGTACTTAGATCTAACATGCTTTCATCCAAATAACTCCACGCAATATAACACAACGAGCATATTGAACCATTAAACCAAAGTAAACAAATAACTAATTAAACATAAAATAAACTAAACGAAACATCATGCATAAAGAATGAAGAAAAAAACATGCCTAAAAAACACAATCATGCTTTGAAAATTAAATAACAAGACTAAATTAACTCATGCTTTAAATAATAAACAAATAACCTAAAGACTATAACATGCTCAAATACAAGTTAGGATGAGACGAGATACGTGTATCTTAAGTGGTACGTGGCATTGTATCCCGAGTGCAGACCATACTACCGTCCATTCGGAGTCGGCTATGGAATTTACGTCCGGGTTTCCATCCGATATACCACAAAAGAGAACACATATCCCGCTCATCCAACAATCACATCATGCTTCAAACGACTCTCATGCAATTATATATCAAAATAAATAAAACAACAATAAAGAAGATAAGTAGAAAGGTGCCCTCAGGTCTAACCTCTTTTGTCGTCTAAGAAAGGGCGTTACACGTCCGTTGGAAGGGTGGATGATCCGCTACTCTTTTAGTTCACCAAATCAACGTCTTTCCTCGATGTTTTGCTGTTCGGGCTGCTGTTTCAAGTCCGTTTCGCTGCTGTTTCGCTGCTACGTTTCAGGTCACTGTCTTGATGGTTTAGCGGACTGTTTTGGGTGATTTTGAAGGCTTAGGGAGGTGCGTTTGTGAGGATTTTTTAGGGAAACTTTATGAAGGTTTTGGGGATGGTGTTTAGGTGATTTTAGGACTGTTTTATGGGTTAAAGACGCAACAAAAACTGACCAGAACAGGGGACGAAACTGTGCAGTTCAAGGTGCAGTGAGGTGTTTTCAGGGACTGTTTTGGGCTGCGAATGGGGCTGTGTTTGGAGGGTGTTAGTGCGACTTTAGGGCTGTGAATAAGGTTTATTTGAGGGTGTTTTAGGGCTGTGAATGGGGGCTGGAACTCGGCAATGAAGGGTTAAGTTAGGGCTTGGGCGTGAAGGGTGTTGATGATGGAGGGAAGGTGCGGCAATGGAGGCTATTGGATCTTGAAGGTGCGGCAATGGAGGCTTCAGGGGGATGCTTGGGCGTGTGTAATGGAGGCTTAAGAGAGTGCTTTAGGCGTGTGAGAGAGGTGTATGGGCTAGGTTTTGAATGGGGGGTGAAGGCCTCTTTTTATAGGCAAAGAGAGAAGACTTTCCTAATTAGATTAGGAAGGAATCTCCTAATTGATTTCTAATAAGGAATGCATCTCCTAATTAGGATTGGGGATTGGATTTGATTTGGTAATGACTTTATTTGATTTCTTTTATTTAGGTAAGGATTTAACAAGATTTAAACATGTGATTAATGTGCAATTACCTAAATAAAGGGCAATGGGCGTGAATCATGGCCAATGGGCATAGGTTTGGTTTGACTTGGTTTGACTTGGGTATTTGGGCTTGGTTTGGGTTAGGTATGTGGTCTATGGGAGTTTTGGGCCTAAGGTGAGCTTAGAAATGGAGGTATAACAAGCAACCGAAGCGAAAACAACGAGATTAAATCCATCAAAAATTCTATTTTCCAACTTTACCCTTCCAACGTCCGTTTCCCGCGACTTTCATGACTAAAGAAGTAGTTGCCTCCATACGAGACTCATCATTGGGCTAATGTGTAAAAATGCAATGCCTACAGTCGCCCCCACTTTGATGGGACTTGTGCAGTGTGTGACAATGACAATCCTATCAAAGTACGTGCAATGCATTTTTACTTACCTAGCTCGCCAGCTGTCACCTGGTCTGCCTGCTGTGCTGAGTTGATAATGCTAAACCCCATACCTAGGGCGTCGCGGTTGCGTCTCCATACCTAGAGTGCCGCAGTGATGATGTTGGTTGTCTGAGTGCTAACCCCATACCTAGGGTGTCGCAGTGACGCCTCCGTACCTAGAGTGCCACAAATGTCTGAATAGTCCACATGCCGTACCTGGCGTGCTAACCCTGTACCTAGGACGTCGCTGTGGTCTGAATGCTAACCCCGTACCTAGGGTGTCGCGGTGACGTCTCCGTACCTAGAGAGCCACAAATGTCTGAATAGTCCACATACCGTACCTGGCGTGCTAACCCCGTACCTAGGGCGTCGCTGTGGTCTGAATGCTAACCCCGTACCTAGGGTGTAGCAAGAGTGACGTCTCCGTACCTAGAGAGCCACAAATGTCTGAGTGCTAACCCTGTACCTAGGGTGTCGTAGTGACTCCTCCGTACCTAGAGTGCCACAAATGTCTGAGTGCTAACCCCGTACCTAGGGTATCGGGGTGACGTCTCTGTACCTAGAGAGCCACAAATGTCTGAGTGCTAACCCCGTACCTAGGGTGTCGCAGTAGAGTGACGCCTCCGTACCTAGAGTGCCACAAATGTCTGAATAGTCCACATGCCGTACCTGGCGTGCTAACCCCGTACCTAGGGCGTCGCTGTGGTCTGAATGCTAACCCCGTACCTAGGGTGTCGCGCAGTGACGTCGTCCGTACCTAGAGAGCCACAAATGTCTGAGTGCTAACCCCGTACCTAGGGTGTCGCAGTGACGCCTCCGTACCTAGAGTGCCACAAATGTCTGAGTGCTAACCCCGTACCTAGGGTGTCGCGGTGACGTCTCCGTACCTAGAGAGCCACAAATGTCTGAGTGCTAACCCCGTACCTAGGGTGTCGCAGTGACGCCTCCGTACCTAGAGTGCCACAAATGTCTGAATAGTCCACATGCCGTACCTAGCGTGCTAACCCCGTACCTAGGGCGTCGCTGTGGTCTGAATGCTAACCCCGTACCTAGGGTGTCACAGTGACGCCTCCGTACCTAGAGTGCCACAAATGTCTGAGTGCTAACCCCGTACCTAGGGTGTCGCAGTGACGCCTCCGTACCTAGAGAGCCACAAATGTCTGAGTGCTAACCCCGTACCTAGGGTGTCGCAGTGACGCCTCCGTACCTAGAGTGCCACAAATGTCTGAGTGCTAACCCCGTACCTAGGGTGTCACGGTGATGTCTCCATACCTAGAGAGCCACAAATGTATGAGTGCTAACCCCGTACCTAGGGTGTCGCAGTGACGCCTCCGTACCTAGAGTGCCACAAATGTCTGAATAGTCCACATGCCGTACCTGGCGTGCTAACCCCGTACCTAGGGCGTCGCTGTGGTCTGAATGCTAACCTCGTACCTAGGGTGTCGCAGTGACGCCTCCGTACCTAGAGTGCCATAAATGTCTGAGTGCTAACCCCGTACCTAGGGTGTCGCAGTGACGCATCCGTACCTAGAGTGCCACAAATGTCTGAATGCTAACCCCGTACCTAGGGTGTCGTAGTGACGTCTCTGTATCTAGAGAGCCACAAATATCTGAGTGCTAACCCCGTACCTAGGTTGTCGCAGCTGTGATATCTCCATACCCGGAGTGCCGTACCTGGCAAAACTGATCTGACGTCTCCATACCCGGAGTGTCGTACCTGGCTGATCTGATATCTCCATTCTCGGAGTGCCGTACCTGGCAAACTGATCTGAACTAATGTGGGCCTCGCCCCCAGAATGCCATACCCGGCAGAACTGATACCGAACCAATGTGGGCCTTGCCCCCAGAATGCCATACCCGGCAAGCCAACTATTGATGCTGATGATAATGTGGGCCTCGCTCCCAGAGTGCCATACCCGGCTAAACTGATGCTAATAATAATGTGGGCCTCGCCCCCAGAGTGCCATACCCGGCAAAATTGATGCTGATAATAATTTGGGCCTTGCCTTATGATTTATTTATGGATTCATTCCAAAACTCCGACAACGTGGGCCTCGGCCCTAGGATTCATTCTCGGATTCTTTCCAAATTTTGACGACGTGGGCCTCGGCCCTCGGATTCATTCCCTAGGTTCATTCCAAATTCTGATGACGTGGGCCTCGGCCCTGGGGTTCATTCCCAAAACTGCTGATGATGTGTTTTTGTTTCTGGTGGGCTTGTCTTTGCCGCTTTCTCTTTTTCTTCTTTTGAGACCTGTGAATACAAAACAAAACAAACACAAAAAAGAATGCAAAATATGTTACGTGTATGTATGCATGCATGCATGAATGAATTTCTTATTCCGCTGGGTTAGGTCTTCCGTCAGTTCTCCAGGTGATTGCTCAGTCTTCTCTCTGGTCTCATGACTCAATATGTTGTTATGTCCCTTATTCGCGATGTGGGAGACTGGTCGTCCCCAGTCCTGGTTTACCTTTCTGCTCTCTACTGTTTTGTACTTGATCAAGATGAACCACATGGTGGGGCCTTCCATATCATCATGCTATATCACATTCTACGAAATAGTCCCAATAGTTATACATATCATTGTCCTCAAAGAATGCTCAGTAATGAAACCAGAGAACCTTCAAAACACTCAATGCAACTCAAATCCAAGTCTTTGAATAAGTGATCTATGCCAGACTCAAAGTGTGTGTGTGCAAAGGTTCCTTCGCAGATTCATCCTTAAGTAAGCTAACTCAATGATTTCGTTTCAAAAATCGGGATCAATGGGTCAAACCAACCTAGATGTCTCAATTATGCCTGCAGTTGCTTTTCTGTGCTCAATGTGGTATGGTTTTCTTTCTCTTTTGTCTCTTTCTTTTCTCTTTTCATTTTGAACTTCATTTTTTTTTCTTTTTTTCATTTTTTTTCAACACACCTACCCTTTAAGGTAGCATTTCTCCTCATGGTGGTCCTAATACTCGCCCATGGGTAGCTTCACGCTTATTGGTTATAGGTGGTTTAATTCTTTTCTTTAGAGACTTTTCTTTCTTTTTCAACCATACCACACATCATAACATAAGCAAATCAAGATAGACATATAAGCAAACGGTCATTCACCGACCTACAATTTCTTCAACTAGTCACCTTGCCAACTACTCAGGTTTTCACCGCTAAGAACCTATAGTGAAGTGCTTACGAGTCTATCATAGATCAATCACTCAAAGTATCAGATAAAAGTACATCAAGAGTTTATCGTTTCTAAGGTTTCACCTTAAAGCAATCAATTTCATCATCGGACTTATGGCTAACTATCAAGGACTAAAAAAAAAAAACAACAATTTTTTCTTTTCTTTTCTTTTTTTCCCCTTTTTTTTTCTTCTTTTTTCTTTCTTTCTCTTTTTTTTCTCTTTTTTTTTCTCCTTTTTTTTCTTTTTTTCTTTTTTTTTGGGCCACCATGGTCTTTCTCTCATTGCCGTAAGGTTTTCTGTTTCTCGATTTCCTTTTCCCCGATATCCATGTTTGCTAAACTCTTCTTTGACAAGTCTTCTTTTATCCCTAACCCAACGGATATCTATGATGGCTTTTAAGACACAAGGGTTAACATGATGCATGTATGCATGAGATGCATGTGATGTATGAGGCACAATATGCATGGGGTTATCAAAAGCATAAAGGGTGTCCCCAATAGGTCATACAACTATGGTTCACATGTGGGTTTACGGGAGTGTGGACAAAGGCTCTCTTTTGACGAAGGATTACCCACAACTAGGACTCCTCACTCAGGGTTCAAGCGACCAAGTGAGTGCATCTTTTTTATACCTTACGGTACGTGCCAACGAGTTACAGTGTGTGACTAACTGTCGAATGGATTCCCGTTGTAGATTCCCCAGAGGGAGGGTGGAGCGAGGCTCTCTTAAGTACCCAAGCCCCTTAGGCTCTTATCGCTTGGTGTCAAGAATAAACAACGAGTCCTCCAAACTAGTTTGTCACGACGAGTTACAAGTAATGATTATCTCGGTGTCTTTACAGCTTTTCCTTATAAAAAGGTAGTGAGTGAAAGAAGACATCAAACCATTACCTAGACTTAACAATGCCTTTGATTACACCCCTTTCAACTCACTATAGAAACGATTAATTAAAGCACAAATTATACACATCACAAGACATGATTTCGGGGTCGATTCTCTATCCCCAGTGGAGTCGCCAGACTGTAGACAACAGAACCTGGGCGACGCTGTTCTAGGCTTGCGGCCTAGTTGGGAAGTACAAAATAACATGGAGTCGCCACCCGGTGTGAACCGGGACAAAGATTTAAGGCCGCACTCACCCCTCACAAGGGAAGACCTCAAACCGTTGGGTTCGGAATGGTCCCTTACTTATGTCACTTGTGATGATATAATTTGTGCAATAAACTAACCGAATCTATTCGACATTCATGCTCAAAGGTACTTAGATCTAACATGCTTTCATCCAAATAATTCCACGCAATGTAACACAAACAAGCATATTGAACCATTAAATCAACATGCATAAATCATTACCCAAACGCATCATAAACTAAGAACATGCATAATGAACAACCTAAACATGCTTTAACAAATAAATAACAAACTAAATTAAACCATGCTTTAAATAATAAACAAATAATCTAAAGTCTATAACATGCTTAAATACAAGTTAGGATGAGACGAGATACGTGTATCTTAAGTGGTACGTGGCATTGTATCCCGAGTGCAGACCATACTACCGTCCATTCGGAATCGGCTATGGAATTTACGTCCGGGTTTCCATCCGATATACCACAAAAGAGAACACATATCCCGCTCATCCAACAATCACATCATGCTTCAAACGACTCTCATGCAATTATATATCAAAATAAATAAAACAACAATAAAGAAGATAAGTAGAAAGGTGCCCTCAGGTCTAACCTCTTTTGTCGTCTAAGAAAGGGCGTTACACGTCCGTTGGAAGGGTGGATGATCCGCTACTCTTTTAGTTCACCAACTCAACGTCTTTCCTCGCTGTTTTACTGTTTGGGCTGCTGCTGTTTCAAGTCCGTTTCGCTGCTGTTTCGCTGCTACGTTTCAGGTCACTGTCTTGATGGTTTAGCGGACTGTTTTGGGTGATTTTGAAGGCTTAGGGAGGTGCGTTTGTGAGGATTTTTTAGGGAAACTTTATGGAGGTTTTGGGGATGGTGTTTAGGTGATTTTAGGGCTGTGAATAAGGTTTATTTGAGGGTGCTTTAGGGCTGTGAATGGGGGCTAGAACTCGGCAATGGAGGGTTAAGTTTAGGGCTTGGGCGTGAAGGGTGTTGATGATGGAGGGAAGGTGCGGCAATGGAGGCTATTGGATCTTGAAGGTGCGGCAATGTAGGCTTCAGGGGGATGCTTGGGCGTGTAATGGAGGCTTAAGAGAGTGCTTTAGGCGTGTGAGAGAGATGTATGGGCTAGGCTTTGAATGGGGGGTGAAGGCCTCTTTTTATAGGCAAAGAGAGAAGACTTTCCAAATTAGATTAGGAAGGAATCTCCTAATTGATTTCTAATAAGGAATGCATCTCCTAATTAGGATTTGGGGGATTGGATTTGATTTGGTAGGGATTTGATTTGATTTCTTTTATTTAGGTAAGGATTTACAAGATTTAAACATGTGATAAATATGCATATACCTAAATAAAGGGGCTTTGGGCGTGAATCACATCCTTTGGGCATGGATTTTTGGTTGACTTGGGTTGACTTGGGGGTATTTGGGCTTGGTTTGGGTTAGGTATGTGGTCTATGGGAGTTTTGGGCCTAAGGTGAGCTTAGAAACGGAGGTATAACAAGCAACCGAAGCGAAAACAACGAGATTAAATCCATCGAAAATTTTATTTTCCAACTTTACCCTTCCAACGTCCGTTTTTTCCAGCGACTTTCATGACTAAAGAAGTAGTTGCCTCCATACGAGACTCATCATTGGCTAATGTGTAAAAATACAATGCCTACACATACCCATATCTTGAATAATCGCCAATAATTGTGACGAAGTATTCATAATCACCTCGAGCTCTTACATTCATCGGTCTGAAAATGTCCGAATGTATTAGCTCAAATGGTTGACTGGCTCTTATACCTTTTCTATTAAAAGGTCTATTAGTCATTTTTTCTTCTAAATAGGATTCGCAAACTAGTAAAGTTTTGAGCTTTAACTGTTTAAGGCTCCATTCTTTATTAACATATCTACCTGGTTGAGGCTGATATGACCAAGTCTAAGATTCCACAGATATGTGTCATCGTGAGAAATCTTTTGCAGTTTTATATTAGGTTTCTCAATCTTAAACATTTCAGTTTTGAACAATGACCTATGTGTTAACAGTCTTAACATATAAAAGTTATTTTCTGAGTTTCATGTGCATATGGTTAATCCATCTATACCAATGATAAAAAAATTACGATTAAAAGAAACTGAAAAACCATCATCTAAAAGTATGGAAATAGAAATTTCCTGCGAAAACCAGGAATGAATAACACATTATTCAAATTTAAATAACTATTATTCAGAAAAATTTAAACTAGAAACTCTCATTGCTCTTGCTGAAACGAAATCCCCTGTCTTGACCCTTATAGTGTAGTCACCTTTAGCGAAGTCCCTCAATGAGTCAAGTAGATGCAAAGAAAAACAAACAAGGTTAGTGGCTCCACAATCAACAATCCATGCAGATTTATCATCCTCCACTAATAGAGATTCGATAACAAGTAAATTATATTTACTTGTAGCCATCTTCTCTTTCAGCTGGGCAAGGTATTTAAGACAGTTCCTTTTCCAGTGCCCGTCCTTGTTGCAGTGGAAACATTTTCCCTTGGGCTTGGCATCCTTGGAGCCTTTCTTGTTCTTCTTCTTCATGGGCTTAGCCTTAGCCTTCCCAGTGTTATTCTTCTTCTTCTTTAGTGATTTAGAAGACTCGGCAACATTTTCCTCAGCATTGGGCTTACGAGGATCCACAAGCATGGACTCATAGTGGGTGAGCTCATTAAGCAACTGGGTCAAAGTAAAAGTCAACTTGTTCATAACATAGCTACTTCTAAACTGTAGGAAACTTTATTCCATAATCATGGTCACTGGCTCTGCTCATCAATACGAGCGCCATGGGTTTTGGCTGTATTGAGGTAGGTCATCATCCTTAGACGTGCTCTCGAACCGATGTCCCATCCTTCATCCTAACAGTCATCGCTGAGACCATGGCCTCATGACATTGATGCTCCGAAGGCTTCCCGAACATGCCATGCAATGACTCAATCATTTGAGATGTTGTAGCCATAGGCTCATGATTTGCAGCAGAACTTTGGACATCCATACTAGCAAGTAGTAGTGGTCATTCTCATTAGCAGCGACCATTTTTGGTAGGCGTCGCGCACAGCTTGGCCAGTATTTCTGGCCGGCTCGGGAGGATACTCCTCCATCAGGACAAACTTTTGGTCTTCATATACCAGGATATCGTTCATGTTACTTTTCCATTTAACATAGTTTTCTTTTTTCCTCGTTAATTTATCATTATAGAGAATGGAAATAATTGGAGAAACCATGGCTGAAAAATAAAATAAACGTGCATTTAATATTCATTCATCGAATATTAATATTATCAAACAATTTTTGGCATAAAATTAAACATGATGTATGAACCATGAATAACTGTAGGCACTTCATTTTTGTATAAGTCCCGATGATGAGCCTCGTATGAAGGCAGTACCCGATAAGTTATGAAGTCGCGAGAAACAGACGTCGGAAGGGGAAATTCAAAAATCAATACCTTGTTGGATTTAATTCATTTGCTTAGCCTTGGGTTCGCTCGTTGGATCTCTGTTTTAAAATTTATCCTTGGCCCAAAACCCCCGCAACATACACCAAGCCACACACCCAAACCCACACACCAAGGAACCACCCCACACGCCCATAAGCCCATCAAGGAGTCATCTCACATGCCCACAAGCCCAAAATCCCATCCAAAAATATCCAACACATTAAACACATGTTGAAATCTAAACAAATCACCTTCTTAATTTAAATCAAATCACCTTCCCAAATTAAATAAATCAAATCAAATCACATGCCTAAATTAAATAAATCAAAACAAATCCCATAAATCCATTTCCTAAACTAAAACAAATCACATTCCTAATTAAACAAATCTTTTCCTTATAACAAACAAATTAAATATTCCCCAATTATTGCACAATCTTTTTCCCTACTCATACAAGGAAAACCCCATAACCCTCTCCTATAAAAATACACATAAACCAAACCCTTCTCCCCTAGCAAGCACACTCACGCCCAAAGCAAAGAAAAATAGCCTTCCACCACCGAAACCACCAAGCTCTAAAACCCCTCTTCCAGTGCCGTGAAACAGTCTCTAAAAAAACCCCATCCAAAACCGCACCATCACAGCCTCTTCCATCACCGAAAATATCACCAAAAACCGGCCCCATCATCACCAAAAACCAGCCACTAAACTGCATCCCTTTTACCGCAAAATAGCCCCCTAAAATGCACACCCATGAAACTGCCTTAAACCACCCAGAAATAGCCCCACAACACGCCCTTCTTCATTCCCGAAAATAGTAGCTTAACGTCGCCCCACCCCCTCATCACCGAACTGTAACCCCTAAAAAACAGCCCTCAAATATCGTAAAACTGAACCCTAAACAGCCCATCACCACCGAAAAGAGTAAGCTAAAATAGTCCCAATTACCACCGTAAAAAATAGTGACCAAAATAGCAGCAAAATAGAGAAAACAAACAGCCCTAAAACAGCAAGGCGACGAAGGAAGACCTGAACCAGTGAACCGGAGGAGTTGCAGAGCATTAACCCTTCCGACGACCGTGTAAGGCACTTCCAAGAGGCGACTTAAGAGGTTAGACCTGATGGCACCCTTTTATTTATTCCCGTTCATTTTTTTTATTATTTATTAGTATTTCTTCGCATGCATATTGTTGATTCATGTATGTTGTGGCCATTGGATGAATGATTTTGTGCTATCTCTCGTGGTATATCGGATGGAAACCTAGACATAAATTCCATAGCCGAATCCGAATGGACGGTAGTGCGGTCTGTACTTGGGATACAACTCCACGTACTACTTGATAACGCACATATTTCGTTTCATCTAACCTTGTGTTTATTTTTGTTTTATTAGAAATAGCACGTTATTCGCATGCATGATTTAGTTATCTTTTTCGCACTAGGCACTTAATTATGTCTCTTAATATTTATATTTAGACAATTATTGTTTATTTATGTTTCTGTTTTCTGCACTTATCAATTTTAATATGCTTGTGAAATTGTGTGCTTGCCGTTTTGTCGACTTACTTTTATTGCATGCAAACTTAGATATAGGTTGTATGCAAACTTAGATATATGTTGTATGCAAACTTAGATGTAGGTTATTCTTACGTATATATGTTGCGTAGACTTATTTATATTATCACATAAATCCGTTTGTTACAAGTGGCATAAGTAAGGGACCATTTCGAACCCAACGGTTTGAGGTCTTCCATTGCGAGGGATGAGTGCGGCCTTAAATCATTTCCCAGTTCCACACTGGGTGGCGACTCTATTTATTTCTCCGGTTTAGTCCCCCGCGGGCTACTCTGACTCCCCGACCGGGCCACGAGCATGGAACAACGTCGCCGATTTCTGTGTTCTACAGTCTGGCGACTTCCACTGGGGATAGAGAATCGGCCCCGAAATAATGCCTTGTAATGTTTGTGATTTTTGTTTTAGTTAATTGTGTCTACATTGGGTTGAAGGGGTTTAATCAAAGGCACTGTTAGACCTAAGTAATGGTTTGGTGTCTTCCTTCATTCACTACCTTTCTATAAGGAAAAGCTGTGAAGGCATCTAGATAATGATTTACTTGAAGCTTACCGTGATGGACTAATTTGGAGGACCTATTGTTTATTCCTGTCACCAAGACGATAAGAGCCTAAGAGGCTTGGGTATTTAAGAGAGTCCGATCCACCCTCCCTCTGGGGAATCTTCAATAAGAAATCCATTTGACAGTCAGTCATGTATCATCACTCGTTGGCATGTACCTTAGCGTATAAAAAAGGTGCGCTCACTTGGTCGCTCGAACCATTGAGTGGGGAGACCTAGTTGTGGGCAATTCTTCGCCAGCGGGAGCCTTTGTGTCTACACTCCCATAAACCCACATGTGAATCGTAGTTGTATGACCAATAGAAACCATCCTTTTATGCTTGTGTTTGGGGCTATCATTATTTGGATTCAGTTGGACATTTCGTCATGAGCTGTGAACTTGTTGGGCCATTTAAACCGGG
Source organism: Zanthoxylum bungeanum (assembly GCA_019454045.1). NCBI lineage: Eukaryota > Viridiplantae > Streptophyta > Magnoliopsida > Sapindales > Rutaceae > Zanthoxylum > Zanthoxylum bungeanum. The sequence goes on from SKCR01023514.1 coordinate 13,970, forward strand.
ACGAGTTCGTGTCTTATGACAATTGGGCCAAAAGCTTCTAAAATGCTGATGGGCCACTTTGTGTTTGGGCCCCGTATTTTTTGAAGTTATTTAGCCACAATATAGTGAAAGTGTAAACCTGTTGGGCCTTTTTCAACTGGGACAAGTTTGCACCTCACAATAGTATGGTTGAATGCTTTAAAATGATAATGGTCCAACTTGTATGAAAACTTTGACGGGCTTATATGTTTCATGCATCACACGCATACATGATGACTAAAAGTTTTAAAAGACACCATAGATACCCTTGGTTAGGGAAGAAGGAAGACTCGTCAAAAGGCCGTTAGCAAACATGAGCGAATCAGAAAATGAGGGATCCCGTATGGATCAGCTGGAGAATAATCTCACCAAGGTTACCGAACAGTTGCAAGCTTTGACCACCGCTATGGCTAATATGGTTGTGCCCCGCACTGGGGGAGGCTCTGAGAATGTGAGGCGAGAGGAGCCTCCGAATAGGATGAGTGATGAAATCCATGTCTTTGATGATGACGTGGCTGAGTATGCCGCAGGGAAGATAGTCGGGTCTCAGGCAGAGTTGCAGAAACTCCGGGATCAGGTAGAGTCAGTTACCCACAAGCTGAAGGGTAAACATGAGGACTTGCTAGACTGTGATGGGATGACTTCTAGAGCAGTGATGAAGAGGAGGTGAAAGGAATGACACGCAGTGGGCATTTTTACAGTGATACGGTGGAGAAGGTAGAGAAGTGGCAGAGAATATGGATAATGCTGAAGGATGTGGTGCTGCGTCGTTGAAGAAGACACGGGCATAAGTGAGCATTTGGGAGTTGTTGTGTGCATCACAAGAGCATAGGCGTGCCATGGTTGAGGCCTTGAGTAAGATAATAGTATCGGAAGATGCCAACCCTACAATTTTCATAGGATCGGTGTAGAAGGAAGCTTTGCAGGTGATAACCTTCTCTGAGGAGGAGCTTCAGGCGGAAGGAAGGAATCACAATAGGACATTATTCATAAGAGCGGAAGTGAAGGGAAGGAAGACATCTTGTGTAATGGTGGATGATGGCTCATCTATCAATGTGTGCCCTTTGAAGATTTTGTCAGATTGGGTATGAAGACGACATATCTGAGTCCCTCCAATATGACTATCAAGGTGTATGATGATAGTAAGCGAGGAGTTGAGGGCACTTTTAACCGCAGTAGTCAAAGTGGGCCCAATAGAGGATGAGGTCGAGTTCACGGTGCTTGATATCCCGGCCACTTTTGCTTTGCTGTTGGGAAGGCCGTTGTTTCACAAGCTTGGGCGCGTGCCCTCTACTTTGCATCAGGTCATCAAGTTTCCGTACGGGGGAGAGATTGTCACTATTAGAGCTGAGGTAGACAATGTTGTGGCAGCCTTGGAGATATAACCTTTTATGAGGTTCCAAGTGTCGGCAACCTTTGAAGAGTGGGTGGATCCTAAGGTGGCTAGGATCATGGAGAAGATGAAGTTCAAGCTAGGCACATGTTCAGGTGTTGGAGGAGCATTGCCCAACTTCAAGGGACAGACCACCAGGAGAGGTTTGGGATACAAGTCCGATGAGGATAAGCCGAAAACTAAGAAGAAATGGTTGAAGCTGATAGAATGTTTCGTGAAGGCAATATGGTATCAAGGAGAGCCTGAACCAGTGGAAGTCAACGAGATCATGGTACCAGGATTCGAGATCTTCCAAGATGTGATGGGTGAGAAACCGCTGGTAAGAAAAGTTGCAAAGGAGGAAGACAAGTGGGAGGAGGAGCTGATGCAGCTGGAGAGCTTGACTCTCGAGGAGAGCAATGAGACTGAAGAAAACTCGGTTGTGGAGGATGAAGCATCTGTAGAAGACGAAGATGTTTATCTCCCTGATTTATTTGAGTGTAATCCTGCATTCGCTAATAATAAAGACATTCATTTCGCTTACTTGTCTGAGTCTCTTCCTTCCAACTTGCACGACTTGAGCATATTTCACATTAACTCAACCAAAAAAAATGCATTTAACCTTGGTACGCCTGAAAGCCCCAAGGAGATTCTAATTGCAAGTGAGGTTACCCTTAAGGAGCTGAAGAAATTAGAGGGGATGTCAGTCAAATATGCTAAAGTATTCGCTTGGTCCTACGGGGACATGCCCGAAGTAGATAGAAGTATCGCCCAGCACGAATACCAACTTATCTAAACATGAGGCCGGTAAATAGAAGCTCCGAAGGATGAGACCTGAGTGGGCCGAGAAAGTTAGAGAAGAAGTCAAGAAGCGGATAGATGTGGGATTTCTAGAAGTAGTGAAGTACCCCGAGTGGTTGGCAAACATTGTGCCAATACCGAAGAAGATGGGAAGGTCAGAATGTGCGTGGACTATAGAGACCTTAACAAATCTTGCCCGAAGGATGATTTTCCTTTACCTCATATGGCGTACTAGTTGATAGTGTGGCGTTATCCGCCATGTACTCGTTCGCAGATAGGTTCTCGGGATATAATCAGGTTTTTATGGCTGAAGAAGATAAGCATAAGACTGCCTTTGTCACGGAATGAGGTACATATTGTTACAAGGTGATGCCGTTTGGGCTCAAGAATGCAAGAGCCTCCTATCAACGGATGGCCACTACGTTATTCCACGACTTAATGTATAAGGAGATTGAAGTATATGTGGACGATATGATGGTGAAATCGGAAACAAGAAGCGGACATATAGAAGAACTAGAGAAGTTCCTTCAGAGAGTCAAAATACAACTTGCGACTAAATCCCAAGAAGTGTTTGTTCGGGGTAACATCAGGAAACTTGCTAGGACACACGGTAGGAATGAGAGGGATAGAAGTAGACCATGAAAGATCAAAGCGATCACCTAGATGCTCGCGCGAAGACAGAGAAAGAAGTTAGAGCATTCCTCGAGAAAATTCAGTATATTAATCGATTCATCTCCAAGTTGACATTAGTATGCCAGCTTATCTTCAAATTGCTGAGGAAGGACCAGCCAGTGAAATGGAATGAGAAATAGCAATAAGCCTTCGAAAAGATCAGAGAATACTTGTTGAAACCTCATATCTTGAAACCTCTAAGACCGGCAAACCCTTAGTACTGTATTTGCCATAGAACCCGAAATGCTGGGGGCGATGATGGTAAAGCAGATGAGACGGTGGGACGGGTAGAGCATGCAGTCTACTACCTCAGTAAGAATATGCTTCCGTACGAAGCTCGCTATCAAGAAGTAGAGAAGATCTGTTTGGCAGTAGTATGGGCGTCCAGAAAATTACGTCATTACTTCCAATCTTACAAGATCCAGGTGGTAGCAAAAGAGAATCCCTTGAAGTATATGCATTTGGTGCCTTCGCTAGTAGGGAAGTTAGACAGATGGTTGGTGTTGCTGACAGAGTTTGATTTTGAGTATATCACTTCTAAAGTAATCAAAGGTCGAGCCGTAGCGGAGTTCCTGGCACTACAACCTATAGAAGGGGACCAATACAAGTTTGAATTCCCAGACGAGGAAATCCAAGCAATAACGGTCCAAGGATGGAAGATGTACTTCGACGGAGTAGTGAACTACAAATGAGCCGGAATAGGGATCGTGATAGTAACCCTCGAAGGAGAAACATTGCTTATGGCCAATAGGTTGACATTCAGAGTAACCAACAACATGGCCGAGTATGAAGCATGCGCCTTTGGACTGACGAAATTGATAACCTTGAAGGGTAAGAACGTGGAGGTCCATGGAGACTCAATGTTGGTAGTCCGAAAGATGCAAGGAGAATGGGAATTGAAGGAAAATGGTTGAAACCCTACCTATTCCACCTCAGGAACCTGGCTCATGCTATCCCTGATTGTAAATTCCAGTATTTGCCACGAGAAGAGAACCAGATGGCAGACACGTTAGCCACACTAGCCGCAACTTGGGAAAATCCGGAGAAGTTGGTAATGAGACCTCTAGTGTTGACAACAGCAAATAGACCTGCTTACGAGATAGAAAGGGTCTTAGAAGTAGAGGTCGACGATGGGAAATCTTGGTACTATGATATCAAGCGATACTTAGAATGTGGGGAACTCCCGGAAGAAGCAAGCAGAAAGGACATGATAGCCATTCAGAAGTTGGCTTCTCAATATGTGAGTTTGAAGGGAGAACTATACAAGAGACAAGCGAATGGCATCCAGCTGAAGTGTTTAAGAAAAGAAGCGGCTCAGAAAGCAATGGAAGAAGTACATGCTGGAGTATGTGGACCGCACATGAATGGATTGAATTTGTCTCGCAATATTGAAGACAAGGCTTCTACTGGTTGACCATGGAAGCTGACTGCGTTAAGCTGATGAAGCATTGTCACGATTGTCAAGCGCACGGTACTTGAACCATTTGCCTCACACAGAGTTTGCACGGGCTTCAGAGCCGTGGCCTCTCTCGCATGGGGATTGACCTGATCGGAGAAATTCGACGACATATATCGAATGGCATCGTTTCATAGTAGTGGCAGTAGACTATTTTTCAAAATGGGTGGAAGCCGATCATTCGTAAAGTCACAGCAAAGCAATGGCGAAGTTTATAGCCCGGACCTCATATACCGATATGGAATGCCGCATCACGTAGTAACGGATAATGGAGTCCAGTTTCAAGGAGAAACAAAGGCAATGCTACAGAAGTACGAGATAGGACATCATAAGTCATCACCTTTCAGACCGCAGGCAAATGGGGCAGTCGAGGCAGCCAATAAGATGATAAAGAAGTTATTAGCCAAAATGACAGAGAACTACAAAGATTAGGCTGACAAACTACCGTACGCCCTGTGGGGGTACAGAACTTCTGTGAGAACAGCAACGGGAGCCACGCCTTACTCTTTGGTCTACGGAATGGAAACAGTACTGCCGGTGGAAGTTGAGATACAGTCCATGCGGCTATTAGAAGAAGCAGAGTTACCTGAACAAGAATGGGCCTCGCAAAGATTTGAACAGTTTGCATTACTGGATGAGAAGAGAATGAAGTCTTTACAGCATATGCAGTTATACCAGAAGAGGTTGGCTCGAGCATTCAACAAGAAGGTGCGTCCCACTAAGATCAGAAAAGGTGATCTGGTACTCAAGCAGTCAAGGCCGGCGATGACAGACCCGAGGGGAAGTTCAGACCCAATTGGGAAAGACCCTACATAGTCCAGAGAGTAATGGGAAATGGGGTAGTGGGACTGTCAGACTTAGAAGGGAATGAGTTCACCGAGCCGATCAACGTGGATAGGTTAAAGTAATATTTTGCCTGAGGAAGAGAAGACCGAGCAGTCACCAGGAGAACTGGCGGAAGTCCTAACCCAACGAAATAGGAAATTCATCCATGCATGCATGCATACACGTAACGAACTTGCATTCTTTTTTGTGTTTTGTTTCGTTTTGTATTCACAGGTTTCAAAGAGAAGGTGGCAAATGCAAGCCAACCAGAAGCAGCGACATAACATCATCAATATCAGTTTCGGGACTGAATCCCAGGGTTGAAGCCCACATCAGTATTAGTTTCGGGAATGAATCCCAGGGTTGAGGCCCACATCAGTATTAGTTTCGGGAATGAATCCTAGGGTTGAGGCCCACACCAGTATCGGTTTCGGGAAGGAATCCCAGAGTCGAGGCCCACATCACAAACGGTTTTTCAGGAATGAATCCTAGGGGTCGAGGTCCACATTATCAGCAGTTGAAAGGAAGAATTCCAGTAGAGTGAAAAAAAAAAGAAGTCTTTGATGGTTAGGCATATGTCCGGTGATGACATTATTTGCTGTAGGGTGAAACCTTAGAAACAATAAGTGCAAGATGTGCTCTCATCTGATATTTTGAGTGGTTGATCTCGACTAGACTCGCGGGCACTTAATTACAGGATCTTAGCAATAGAAGCCTGAGTAGTCGGTGAGATGACTAGTTGAAGAGATGGCGAATCAGTGAATGACCGTTTGCTTTAATGTCCATCCTGGTTTACTTGTGTTATGATATGTGATATGGTTGGAAACGAAGGAAAAGTCTCTGAAGAGGAAAAATAAACCACCTATAACCGATAAGCGTGAAGCTACCCATGGGCGAGTATTAGGACCACCATGAGGAGAAATGCTACCTTAAAGGGTAGGTGTGTTGAAAAAAAATGATGAAAAAATGATGAAGAGACAAAAGAAAAGAAGAAAAAAGCCACATCACATTGAGTACGATGGAGTAATCACAGAGCATGACCCAGACATCTAGGTTGGTTAGACCCACTGATCCCATTCTTCGAGACAAAATCATCGAGTTGGCTTGCTTAAGGATTAAGCTGTGAAAGAACCTTGGGCACACACACACTTGGAGTCTAGTTTAGATCATTTATTCAAACGATCAGATTTGAGTTGTATCAATTACCTTGAAGATTCTCTGGTTTCGATACTAGGCATCTTTGAGGACGAAAATATGTGTAGCTATCGGGATTATCTCGTAAAAGTCAGAATAGTAAGTTGGTATGCAATGTCACATCATGGGATCTACTCCAGCCTACCCCTTATCATCACAGTAAGAACGGTTCGGGAATGGACCACCTCATACAGTAACGGTTCGGGAATGGACCACCTCACAGTAACGGTTCGGGAATGGACCACCTCACAGTAACGATTCGGGAATATACCACCTCACAGTAACGGTTCGGGAATGGACCACCTCACAGTAACGGTTCGGGAATGGACCACCTCACAGTAACGGTTCGGGAATGGACCACCTCACAAGAACGGTTCGGGAATGGACCACCTCACAGTAACGGTTCGGGAATGGACCACCTCGCAGTAACGGTTCGGGAATGGACCACCTCACGTAACGGTTCGGGAATGGACCACCTCGCAGAGTAACGGTTCGGGAATGGACGGACCACCTCACAGAAGTAACGGTTCGGGAATGGACCACCTACAGTAACGGTTCGGGAATGGACCACCTCACAGTAACGGTTCGGGAATGGACCACCTCACAGATGGTTCGGGAACAAAGCCCAGAGGTCGAAAGCACCTCGCCATCACATTTAGCACAGTTCAGGAATAAATCCCAGGGAACAAAGCCCACATTCAATGGTTCGGAACAAAGTCCAGGGGTCGAAGCACCTTGCCACCAGATCAACTCAGTTCGAAGCAACAAGCGAGTCAAGCAGCACTTGGCGAGCCAGGTAAGTAAAAATGCATGCATAACTTTGATAGGATTGTCATTGTCACACACTGCACAAGTCCCATCAAAGTGGGGGTGACTATAGGCACTACATTTTTGCATAAGTCTCGATGATGAGCCTCGTATGGAGGCAGTACCCGATAAGTTGCGGAAGTCGCGGGAAACGAACGTCGGAAGGGGAAATTCAAAAATCTATACCTTGTTGGATTTAATTCGTTTACTTAGCCTTGGGTTCGCTCGTTGGATCTATGTTTTAAAATTTATCCTCGGCCCAAAACCCCCACAACATACACCAAGCCACACACCCAAACCCACACACCAAGGAACCACCCCCACACGCCCATAAGCCCATCAAGGAGTCATCTCACATGCCCACAAGCCCAAAATCCCATCCAAAAATATCCAACACATTAAACACATGTTGAAATCTAAACAAATCACCTTCTTAATTTAAATCAAATCACCTCCCAAATTAAATAAATAAAATCAAATCACATGCCTAAATTAAATAAATCAAAACAAATCCCATAAATCCCTTTCCTAAACTAAAACAAATCACCTTCCTAATTAAACAAATCCTTTCCTTATAACAAACTAATTAAATATTCCCCAATTATTGCACAATGTTTTCCCTACTCATACAAGGAAAACCCTCAAACCCTCTCCTATAAAAAGACACATAAACCAAACCCTTCCCATAGCAAGCACACTCACGCCCAAAGCAAAGAAAAATAGCCTTCCACCACCGAAACCAGCAAGCTCTTAAACCCATCTTCCAGTGCCGTGAAACAGTCTCTAAAAAACCCCCCTCCAAAACCGCACCATCACAGTCCCTAATAGCCCTTCAACACTGAACCATCACAGCCTCTTCCATCACCGAAAATATCACCACCAACCGGCCCCATCATCACCGAAAACCAGCCACTAAACTGCATCCCTTTTACCGAAAAACATCCCTATAAACTGCACCCCTGAAACTGCCTTAAAACACCACATAAATAGCCCCACAACACGCCTTCTTCACCGAAAACAGTAGCTTAACACAGCTCCTCAATCACCGAAACTGCACCTCTAAAACAGCCCTCAAATACCGTAAAAACTACATGCCAAACAGCCCATCAACCACCGAAAACAGTAAGCTAAAACAGTCCATAATTATCGCAAAAATAGTGACAAAAAATAACAGCAAAAACAGAGAAAACAGTAGCCCAAAACAGCAAGACGACGGAGGAAGACCTTGAACCCGTGAACCGGAGGAGTTGCGGAGCATTAACCCTTCCGACGACCGCGTAACGCACTTCCAAGAGGCGACTTAAGAGGTTAGACCTGAGGGCACCCTTTTATTTATTCCCATTCATTTTTTTATTATTTATTAGTATTCTTCGCATGCATATTGTTGATTCATGTATGTTGTGGCCATTGGATGAATGATTTTGTGCTATCTCTCGTGGTATATCGGATGGAAACCTAGACGTAAATTCCGTAGCCGAATCCGAATGGACGGTAGTGCGGTATGTACTTGGGATACAACTCCACGTACTACTTGAGAAATGCAACATATTTCGTTTCATCTAACTTTTGTTTATTTATTATTTATTAGAAATAACACGTTATTCTCATGCATGATTTAGTTATCTCTTTCGCACTAGGCACTTAATTATCTCTCTTTAGTATTTATATTTAGACAATTATTGTTTATTTATGTTTCTGCACTTATCAATTTAATATGCTTGTGAAATTGTGTGCTTGCCGTTATGTCGACTTACTTTTATACATGCAAACTTAGATATAGGTTGTATGCAAACTTAGATGTAGTTTTTTCTTACGTATGTATGTTGCGTAGACTTGGTTATATTATCACATAAATCCGTTCATTACAAGTGGCATAAGTAAGGGACCATTCCGAACCCAACGGTTTGAGGTCTTCCCTTGCGAGGGGTGAGTGTGGCCTTAAATCATTTCACAGTTCATAGTGGGTGGCGACTCCATTTATTTCTCCGGTTTAGTCCCCCGCTGGCTACTCCGTACTCCCGACCGGGCCGCGAGCCTGGAACAATGTCGCCGATTTATGTGTTCTATAATAACGTATTAGAAACCTAAGAGAGTTACTATGCCACAGAAATCTATCATCCCACTAATAAGTGTCACCGTAGGATAGGTCAAGTATTTGCATGATAGATTGAGACATCTCAATTGATTAATATATACGGGAATAACTCTTATTCATATATTAACCAACCATCGTTTGATTTGATCAAGGAATTTTGATTAACATTTAATCATTCCTTTATGAGTGTGACTCCTCGTTTCTGAACCCTTGGACTTAATTAGCGAAGTGTCCCAGTTGGGTAGGTCAGTTCACACATACATCTAAAGTCCATTTTTCTATCGGAATCCAAACTTAATATTGACCCAAAATGGACACCATCCGTAAGGGGATGAAAATAAAGCCGTCTCGAGGAGCCTTTTGAATCTCACATTTTCAGACTAACAACGGAGATCGCGGGATATACTGTCGTATATCCCTCTTCCACTCACTATTTTAAAATTAAGGTTTCTATTTTAAAATATATAATATTTAATTTTACTAGTGTGAATAAATTTATGACGGCTAAATCATAACTCTTATTTACACTAGTGCATTATTTGTGAATTAACCAATTTTAACTCTTAAAAATTAACTCAATAATATCCATTAGTCTTTCCTAATTAATTTACTCGATTAAACTAATTTAATTGATCTAGTTTTAGCGACCTATTATATTTTAACTCTTAAAATAATAGAACACTAACTAGTTTAAAATTTTCAGAATCCTAAAGTGGTTAAGATTTTAATTAAACCATTTAATTAATCTAAGTACGTTATAAAATCCAATGGTACGTGGAATTACACCCCGAGTGCAAACCACATTACAGTCCATTCGGAGTCGGCTATGGAATTTATATTCGGGTTTTCATCATATATACCAATGGAATTTATGATGCACTTATTAAGCCCATTATATTAGAATTTCCAATTTTAAACTATAAAACCAATTAATCCAATTAGTCGTTTTCCATGTATACCATATTCTAATATAACCACTTTAAATCACATAAAATCATATTTCATGTCTAGAATATATATGCATCCAAAACAAGTTATGACATGTGAAAATACAAGAGTAGACACCTTAAGCTATATGACATGTTATTCAAACATTTCAAATAAAACATATATTCAACATAAAAAATATTTTGCATTGACCGGACTTTTATTTTTCATATACTAATCTAATTAGTACAAAAAATCACAAGGCATCAATTGGTCTTCAAATCTCGCTTCAAGGTGGTGTTGGCTCTTTTTGCGACTTCGGTACTCCAAATTACAACGAATGAATTTTTTTACATAGGAAAATTAAATTACAACATTTGTAAACAATGGCCTAATGGCCTTACATCCCAAAACCAAAACCAACATAAAATAAGAGCCGAAAAATTTACGACCAATGCAAAATCCATTCATCACATGAATAAATAAAAATCATTCATCTCAAGAATATTCTTTTGTGCCTACTCATCTAAACATGCATATTAATATTTATAACTCATATAAATATATAAAACAGTAACTTAAAAAATCAAAAGAGAATGGTTAAGAATATTTTTCAACCTTTGCTCTCGATGCCAATTGTAGGAACCACTTTCCTAGCGCAGCAGAAACAAGTTAGGTACCCGAGATCGGACAAGAATTTTTTTTTTACTGCCCTTCTCTCTTCAGGCCGAAAGTTACCAGTTCCAATACTGAAATCTTACTTCTGTTTGGGAAAAAATTTCAGCTCGGAACAACCTCCAAACAACGGCACAAAACTGGACTGTTTTGGACCCGAAATGAGCCTAGCTCACTGGCCAAATCAGCCTTTGATTGAATCAGTTTTTGCTATATTTCATGTCTAATTTTTCAACCAAACAATTGTCCCAAAACACCCCTTAAAGTTCCCAAAAAGTTTTGGATCAAGACCAAAACAAATCGAGCCCCATTTCATTGAGACTATGTGCGACAGTGAGTAAAAACAATGGTCATTGCGCTGGATCAAAGAAAATGGATGAATATGAATTTTGGTTCGACGCCAAAAGGACTTTCATGCTATGTCTCACAACCAACGAAAACTAGTATGGGATAAACTCAGAAAATAAATCCCTAAAACACTTTTAGAGATTAGAGATCACACTTTAAATTTTGCTTTTTGGTTTTTCTTTTTCTGTTGTTCTTCTTTTCTTTTCTCAACACTTGAGAGAATTGCAAGAACAAGAGCGGTGGTGGCTAGGGTTTGGAATGAATGAGATGGGAAAAAATCAAATTTTCTTTTTATAGTTAATGTTATTAATTTCCAAAAATAACAAAATCATTCCCCTCCCCACCAAGCAATTTTTGTCCCATGTGTTATTGTTTTTCAAAATTTTTGTAATAACATATTTACTTTCCATAAAGAAAAAGATGTTACAAAATAAGAAATAATTATCACCTTTAAAGGTGTAACTACCAAAAAGAATCCAAGGTTTCCAAAACCCAAAATTAGAAATTCCAAATTTAGCCTTATTAAATTATATCATATATAATTTAATATTATGTATTTAATAATTATCATATAATTATTAAAATCATATATTAAATTTTAACATATAGTTTCAAGTGTGATAAAATAATATTGTTAATCATATTAATAATATTTTCATATGTTAGTATATATTAGACTATCCAATTATATTTATTATGTTATAGTATATCGAGGTAGCACGAGGACCAAATGGACCTACGGTTCCGAGCTTCCATAATCCAGGAATATTAATTAAGCTCTTAATTAAATATTCTGAATTATTAACTCCAGGTTATTCCACTAAAAACCCGAAGTTGTACTCTCGTTACCGCATATAGTTAATTTAAGCTGAACCACGTCGGTGTCCATCAATATAGTCATTTCATACGGATTAACCCTTCATGAGTATCTTGTAATTAGAGTCGGGTCATAATGTCCGTTATGTTGGAAATTTGTAGGGTCCCAAGGATCACAAATCAAGCATGAAACATATGCGAATACATTCGAGAAGTCGCGGAATACTTACATCGAGCGGTTGAACGACGCAGAGGCAACAAAAATCAAATTCTGCTCACTGTTTTGGCGTTGGCAGTGCAGTCCACTGTCCTTACTGGTTCGGCCATTTTGAGTTCCTTGTCAAGCTCCAAGCTTCGTCGAATGGTTCCCGGCTCATGGGTGGACTTCCCTATCACCTTCGCATTGATCCCGGAGTGTGCTAACACTCTTGTTTTTGCATCAAAAATGCACTTGCTTCCATACCATTTTCGGTACTGCCCAGCAAAACCAGAAAACAAAAACTTCACAGCCCTTGGCCTGAATGATGAGAGAAAAGAGAGGAGAAGAGAGAGATAAATGTGTAATCTAATTTTGGTATTTAATTTTACAAACATATACCAAACATTTTGGCTTTGGCAAAGTCAAACAATCAAAGCCATAAATGCCCACATCAATCAATCAATCCAATCAATTGTCACATCACTCAAAGTGACATGATTTGACGCTTGATGCGACTAGCGATATGACGCTTGATTTGACTTGCGTGCCGCACTCGAATTTGAAATGCGAATGCGCTCGCAAATAATCTCGGGCTCGGTTCGCTAATTCCAAATTAACGAATTTTCTGTTGCGTCGTAATTAAATGATTACGCCTAGCGAAATCACTATTCACGTCACTAACGAATTAATTCTAAATTAATTCGTTCGCTCGAATTAAAATCTAATTTTAATTCCGCATCGAAATCTAATTTCGTTTAATATATCAAATATATTAATTAATCGATTAATTCCAAATTAATCGTTATCTCTCTTTAAATGATATTTTATCCCAGATAAAATATCTCCGCAATTAATCCCAGATTAATTTTCTCTCTAATCTTATTAATCCCAAATTAATTAAAGTGCGAGTCATACGTCATCGGTGAATCTTTGGGAAGCGACCCATGAGATCCCCAGATATGTTGGCAGTAAATTCGGTCGTCGGACTATCCGAACACGTAAGTACCTCGTACTACGTTTATACCGATTTACAAGACAATGTTGGCCTCTAGCAAAGCGCCATGAATACCCAATTCTCCGGAAATATCCTTACAGGAATAAAGGATCTGTATCAGGCGTAGTATACGTAGTATTGCGTATTTCTGTCCAGTATCGGATGATCACATGCGAGGCTTGGGGCTGGTACAGTGTCTGCCCCGTACGAAGCATATATCAGATTACGAGCAACTAGTCTCTTTAAAATCGGATAATCATGACCAAGTCATATTATCCCGACGGTTACAACCTTATATAGAGAGCCAGTTTTGTATCCCAACGCGATCATCAACTCCATATGACTGGAGTGACACTTCTGTATTAACATCACACCCAACACACTACGATTCTCGATATACCCAGAATTGGCTTACACATAAATCGGTTAAAGCCCTGGACGACCTCAACCAAAGTATATTGATTGTCGTATGCATTAGCGATGCAAGTCTCAAGTTAAGACCAAATACACCTACCCTGATTTCGGATTTCCATAGACACATAGTCATACTACCAATGGAATTCCGAGGGGGTCTTATCCAGAGCGAAGCTGTTTCCCGTACCATCGGCAAAACATAACCTCCTATTACACTTGCATGAGTATCCTATACCCAAATATATGAGAACTATGCCGTTGTGCCCTCACAACGCGCACAAGTGTAATACTAGTATTTTACGCATTCATCGATGTCCAATCTCGATAATGCTCTAACAAGGGATATTTAATGATTTATCCTTCGTGGATTGATACTGTCTTATATCATTCTCAATCCAGGAACAAATCACAGGGACCTCCTATCATTTATATATCTAGGTGATCTAATCACAAATGATAAGAGTGCAATCTCTTTTGTCACATAGTTAATTTGTACAACAACACCGTGATCTGTAGAAATAGTGACGCTATGGGTCATAATTGTCCAACAATCTCCCACTTGGCCTATAGCCAGTCACTCGAGTGCTTGACACCCGAACTATGTACTGTTGGCTCAAATTGCTGATGAAAGACTTTCGTCAGCGGATTTTCATGATTACCATCTGATGCGATTTATTCGATCATCACATCGCCACGATGTTGATCCGAACGAATCAGATGATTAGTCGAAGTATCTATCTGGATCATTGATGAGACCGTTAATTCTTTATCTACAAAATAACACAAAACACATCAAAATATTCACAAAACTCAAGAAACTATACAAAATATTAGGTCAAATGAGTGAGAAATAGTAATACATTTACCACTCATCAGCAGAGCTGAAACAATTTATGATACTCCATTTTTGGAAACCATCACATCCATCGAGCTGCCTAGGAAGTTCAGTCCCCCGGACATGTAATTGTATGATGGATCAACAGATCCAGGTGATCATATAGTCCATTATAAATACAAAATGATATCGAGTGGCTTGGCTCTACACCAATGAAAGGATGGAATATTACGAGGATTCGAAGAAACATTAGTTGGCCTTGCCCTCACCTGGTTCATTAATCTTCCATACAGATCCATCGAATTTTACCAATAGCTAGTAGATAAATTTATGGAGCATTTTGCAAGTTCTTGAAAGCTTGAGAAGACCACAGATGACCTCAACACCATCCAACAATGGAAAGAGGAGTTCTTGCGAAGCTACATGGCTCGCTTCAATAAAAAGAGGATAATTATCCCAGATCTCTATCAACCTACTACAGTGGAACCATTCAGAAATGGATTACTTTTAGAAAGTGGACTCTACAAAAAGCTCACAAAATTATGATGTTACTCGATGGATCAGGCCTTGGCTCGAGCCCAAATGAAAATCAAATGGGAAGAAGGCAAAATGAACAAGAAGAAGGAAAGTTTTTCCAGCCTACAGAGTGAAAAGATACACAAATCACACAAAGTATACACAAACAAAGCTCCTTAATCATCATAAAGGAGTATCCATCGAATGAGAGAGCATCGCCCAATTCACAAAGATTTTTACCATCAACTTTTGCCTTACAAGGCCCAAGAAAGAATGCCTACAAACAAACCTAGGCTCACATACTACAATTTCACTGTTTCTCCTGGGGAATTGGTTTCAGTCCTCAAAAAGATGGGGAATGAGGAAAGGTGGCCACCATGCTCCAGAGACGACTCCACAAAGAAAGACACCAGTAAATAGTGTGAGTTCCATCGAGACTACGGCCATATGACGGCTGATTGCATGGCGTTAAGAATAGAAGTCCTAGAGTTATTAAACAAAGGATTTTTGAGAGACTTACTCACAGAAAAGGGAAAAGTAACATTGACCCGAAGAGATGAAAGTAATGGACAAGGAGATGGCCCACCTCCACCACCACTAATTAACAATACAATAAACTTTATTTCATGAGGATCAGAAGTCAGTGGTGTCTCATATTCGGCTGTCAAGTGACACTCAAGAGTTGCTGCAGTAGGCATTCCTCATTCTACAATGTCAGTTGAATGGATGTTCACCAACCTAATAATAGAATTTCCAGACGACAGTAGCTGCATTCAAATGAATCCATATCATGATGCTTTATTTATTTCCTTACAAGTCACGAATTTTATGATCAAACGAGTGTTAGTCGACACAAGGTCCTCAACCAACATCATCATTGTCACTGCACTTGCAGACATGGGAGCTGAGCTAGAGAACATAAACAGACGGTCGATAGTGCTTATTGGATTCAGTGGTAAGCAGAAATTCACCATTGGAGGAGTCAATAAAATGACCACGTTCCTAGTCATAGACTGTCCCTCAGCCTACAACCTTATCATTGGAAGACCTTGGATTCATGAGATGAGGGCAGTCATCTACTTACCATAAACTATTGAAGTTCCAGACAAAGTGGGGGATCCAAGAGATAAAAAGGGACAGATCTGCGTCCAGAAGTTGCTATCAAACGACCTTAAAATCAAAACCTCAACTGCATAACAATTATAGAAGGGATCTCGTGCTATGGAGCCGACACTACCAAGCATAGAGGAGCTTAACAAGGTCCATATTCACCCACAACATGCAGATCATAAACCTCAAATAGGGGAAAATTTAGATCCCAAGCTATGAGCCGACTTGATTGATTTTTTGAAGAAGCGATACGACTGTTTCACATGGTCTCACACAAGACATGACCGATAGTGACCCTGAGTTGATTACCCATGAACTCCATGTGGACCCAGACTACCCTCATGTCAGACAAAAGAGGAGAAAGTTCACTCCGGAGAGAAATCAAATCATTGACGAAGAAGATAAAAAATTGTTACTAAATGGAGCCATCAAGGAGTGCAATTCTCATAGTGGCTTGCCAATGTGGTGGTAGTTCGAAAGAAGAATGAGAAGTGGCGAGTCTGCATTGATTTCACAGATTTGAATAAGGCATGTCCCAAATATTCATTTCCTCTGCCTCACATTGATTCAATGGTCGATGGTACAGCAAGATATGAGCTATTAAGCTTCATGGATGCCTACTCAAGCTATATTCAAATCATCATGCATCCAAACGACTAGGGAAAGACAGTCTTTCGTGACCAACAAAGGTATCTATTTTGACAAAGTAATGCATTTTGGCCTCAAAAATGCTAGAGCTACATACTAACTCCTTGTTGATATAATGTTATCTCAACAAATTAGGAAAACTATTGAGGTAATGAAGAGATATGACATGAAATCGAATCCCATAAAATGCGCTTTTGGTGTCGCTTGAGGCAAGTTTCTTGGATACATGGTCACTCAATGGGGAATAGAGGCCAATCCAGATCAGATCAAGTCAATCCTTAGTATTCATTCCCTAAGGAGCCCGAAGGATGCCATGCGGCTTGCAAAAAGGATTACTGCTCTGAATAGGTTCATATCCAAGTCTACAGACAAAATTTTTTTGTTCTTCTCACCATTTATGAAAGCAAAGAAATTTGAATGGACCCCAGCTTGTGAAGAAGCTTTAAAGGAACTCAAGAGATATTTGACTACTCCACCACTTCTTTCAAAGCCAGTCGACAATGAAAGACTCCTCCCTTACCTTGGTGTTTTGGAGAAGGTAGTAAGTGCAGTTTGGCCAAAGAAGAGGAATGTATGCAACTCCCAGTCTACTATGTAAGTAAAGATTTACTCGACACTGAAACGCGCTACACTTAAATGGAGAAGTTAATAATTACTTTGATAACAGCGGCACGAAAACTTCGCTCGTACTTTCAAGGGCATCATATCCCTATTTATACTTCATTTCCTTTGATGAACATAGTCCATAAGCCTGAGATCTCAGGAAGATTGACGAATTGGGCTGTGGAACATGGGGAGCACGACATCACTTATCAACCATGGACTGCAATCAAGTCACAAGCCCTCGCAGATTTCGTGGCCGACTTCAGCTCTAGTCTATAAGTACCAGTCGAACTTCAAGTCCAATGTATCCAACCATCAAAGACATGAAAACTTGTAGTCGACGGATCTAGCAATAAGCGTGGCTGGGGGTTGGGAATGTTAGTGTCTCTAAGACTTGACAAGGATCCAAACATGATTCTAGTGTGAATAAAATCAAGATAAGTTGCTGAAGACTTACATTGATCGGTAGAGAAGTTCAAAACTTTTGTTGGATGTTGGAAGCTCCAAGCCTTTGAATTGAATTCCAAACTAAAGGGTGAGTTTCCCTATCACCTTGTTTGACTCTTTAAAGTGCTAGTTTTGTCAAAAATTGAAGCAAAATTCTTCCCCTCCAAGAGTGAAGAATACGTCCATTGAGAGAGAGTTCGGAGAGATGAGTGAAAAGTTCAAAACTAATCCAAAAAGTGGTGTTTTCTTAGCTTTCAAAAGTTTGTGGTTGTGTAATAAATCCAAATCATTTTATTTCAAACCACTTACATCACAAGTTTACAAGTGATGTGAGTTGTTGGTCCCACCCAATTAATTCCAAATCAAGTTGGCTTACACAACACATTTTGGGTCCGGTTCGTTTAATCCGACTAAACGAATTTTCCGTTGCTACGTAATTAAATCTAATTTAATTAAATAATAATACCAAGTAAAATTATTACGGAAGTAGTCTGATCACAAGAAACTAGTCTCTGTAATCGGATAATCATGACCTAGTCATACTATCCCGATAGTTGCAGCATTTAAGAGTACTAGTTCTGTATCCATGCGTGATCATCATCTCCATATGACTGAAGTGATACTTCCATATTGACATCACACCCAATACACTACGATTCTCAGTAAACCCAGAAGAGGCGTACGCAGAACCTGTTAAAGCTTCGGACGACCAAAACCAAAACGTACTGATTGTTGCAAGTATTAGCGATGCAAGTCTCATTTTAAGACCACACACACCTACCTTGATTCAGATTCCCATAGACACATAGTCATACTACCAATGGGATTCCGAGGGGTCTATCTAGAGCGAAGCTATTCCCGGTCCAACGGCTAACAGAACCTCCTATCACACTTGCATAAGTATCCAATACTTAAATATATGAGAACTATAATGTTAAGCTTCCATAATGCGCACAAGTGTAATACTAGCCTATTTCGCATTATCGATGTCCAATCTCGATAATAATACGACTAAGGATATTTAATGATTAAACCTTTCGTGGATTAATACTGTCTCATATCTTATTAATCCGGTACTAATCATATGGACTTTTATCTTTTATATATCCAAGTAATCCAATTACAAAATGATAAAAGAGCAATTTCCTTTGTCACATAGTTAATTTGTACAAAGAACACCATGTCTTTTACAAATAGTGATGATATTGGTCATAATTGTCCAACAAGGAATTATGATCACCACTCCTGAAGGTAAAACATTGCAGCATGCAGTCAAGTGTGGCTTAAAAGTCTCCAACAATAAAGCCGAATACGAAGCTCTAATAGCCGGTTTGAACTTGGCCAAAGAACTTGGAGCCAAAAAGATAGAAGTGAAATCAGACTCCCAATTAATTGTCAATCAACTCCAAGGATCGTATCAAGCACGAGGCCTACAAATGGCCTCCTACTTACAAAAGGTAAAAGAGCTCCAATCGACATTTGAGGAATTAATTATCTCAAAAGTCCCCAAAATTTAAAATACTCATGCAGAATCGTTAGCCACTCTTGGTTCGACAATGCAAGGGGAAAAAACCCAATCCATTCCTATGGTGTATCTGCAATGGCCAGCAATCTGGAAAGGGGGAACCAAAAAGGTTACCATAGTCACACCAGGCGACTCATGGATGACTCCAATAGTAATATATTTACAGAATGGCATGTTACCAGAAGACAAAATCGAGGCCCGAAAGATCTGATAAGCGGTAAATATATCATTATTTACCACTCCTTTTACTTGATATTTTATTTAGTTACTCGAGTTTTGTGTATTTTGTAGATAAAGAAGGTTTCAGGACTCAATGGAATCAAATCGGGGCCAAAACAACAACAAAAAATGATAAAAATGGCAAAATTGTAATTTTCCAGATCGCGTCGCGATGTGCAACTCGTTCAGCGTCGCGACCGCTAAAATGCACCGGCCATGTATCAACATCAGAGAAAGCTTGCTATCATACGTATTTGCTAACATGCGCCGGCCACATGTCAAAATCACAATAAACCTACTATCATACGCCGGACACGTGTCATCATCCCAACGGACCGCGTCTCCTGCATGTCATGTGTTGCCACATCAGCACCAAGTGTCGCCACTTCAGTGCCACATGTCAAGCCACATCATGCGTTGTGACTCACAGCTCCTTCCACGTCACGCCATATTGACACATCATCGCCACATGTCGTCATCTCAACGGACCGTATATGCCGTGTGCCACGTGTCACAATCCAGATGAAACTATGTCACACACGTTGCCTGCTCAGGCGTCGCGACGCGGATCCTTTTTGCGTCACGACACCCAGACCAAATTTTTACCTATAAATTCCAGCCGATTATATTTGCAAAATCATAATTTCCTTGGTTTCTTGAATAAGAATTAATGATTGTATCCTATGTTTTATTTTTTAGTTTTGTAATGTATTTTTATTTTTATTTTTATTTTTAGTAGTAATAATAGTTTGTGTGTTTTTACTTTCTTTTATGTTTAGTAGTTAATTTCCGCTGGAGGAAAGGTGAAACCTTTAATATGATAAGGTAGATTAATCTCACTTAATTTATAATATGGAAATTATAATTTAATAAAATGGATTAAAGTTGATACTGCCTTAATTGCTGGTTTTATTTATTTGACATAATGTGACACTGACTATATGGTCGGTCTTTAGGTGACATGTGATTACCGCCTACATGACTGGTTTATGGATAAATAATAACACCACCTTTTATGGTTGGTTTGACTTAAATGGGTAACACTGACAATTTATATATTATAATAAAGTGAGATTTCTACATTTGAAATATAAAAGGTGGATCCACTAACCCCATCATTTTATTTTTATTCTGGGGAAATGATGAAGCATAATATTTATGAGTTTAATAATTGATTTGATTATTATGGGTAATGCTTTAGTTTGTTTATTGAATCTTAAGCTTAATGCTTCTTATTAACTGGCCATTAATAAGATTGATGTGGTAAACTTAAAATGAACTTGACGAATGGATTTTAGGTTTCATCCTTAGATTCAATAGCTCACGATTTCACCTTGGGGCATGGTGACTGATGAACACTAAAAAGTGCATATTTATTAGACGATAAGTTAATCATTTTACACTTATAGTTTCACTAATCCCCTTAAATTGACACATTTGTGAAATAATATTTTAAAGTTATGCGTAGAGTGTTTTTACTGTGTTATTTTATATTTTTGTCAGGAAAAATACTTCTCGGAAGCTCGACAAGACAAACCAGACTTCAAAAGGGCGAAAAACGAAAATTTTATTGTCACGTCGCGACACGTGGAACCTTTACGTCGAGACATGTGTCCCCCAACGTGGCTTCACCATTCTCTGACATGTGTCCCCAACGTGGCTTCACCATTCTCTAACACGTGTCCTACTACGTGGCTTCACCATTCTCTGACACGTGTACCCAATGTGGCTTCACTATTCTATGATAAGTGACCCCCAACGTGGCTTCACCATTCTCTGACACGTGTCCACAACATGCATTCGCTGGTTTGGGAGGCCAAGTTGCTTATAAATAGGAGCATCCGACATTAGAAATTTTCGTACTTTCTTTCCTGATTCCTCTGTAAACCTTGGAGAGAGAGTGTCTTGTTTGTTTATTTACTTAAAGCTTTTTTTAATGTCTTTTTCTTTCAATAATAAAAGTACGAATATGTTTTATTACAAAATAAGTAGCTAATTTCTTTTCTGCTGGGGTAAAGGTGAAGCTTTTATGATGAAAACATAGATTAAACTCGCTTCTATTGTAATAAATAAATTGAAATCTAATGATTAAAACTTGATTTAAATCTAGATTACGTATTGACAATCTTTCTACCGCCTTTATGGCTGGTTTTATCTTTCTACCGTCTTTATGGCTGGTTTTATCTTTCCACCACATATATGGCTGGTTTTATACGATTTTGGCATAATTAAGTACATTGGTAAGACTTGTTATAGACAAACGATATCACCACCTTTATGGCTGGTTTTATGTTTTTGGCATGCTGAGTACCTTGGTAGGACTAATTATTGGCAGAAATGACTACCGCTTTTATGGCTGGTTCTTTTTATTGGCATAATTAATTCCTGTAATAAATTAAGTGGGTAACAAGGACAATTTATAAATTATGATAAAGCTAGATTTTTAAATGTTTAAAAGACTAAAATGGATCCCCTAACTCCAGTATTTCATTCTATTATTATATTCTAACCTGAAATCCTCCAACTACTTCAACAAAGCAAACTTTTCATTTCTGCACTGTTCATTATTCTATTTTACTAAATCTCTTCTCTGTGTATCGACCTCGGACTCATTGGGTTATTTTATTACTTCGACACTCTTATACTTGGGAGTAAAAGACCACTTTTTGAGCGTGTCAAGTTTTTAGCGCCGTTGTCGGGGAAGTATTATTTAGTAGATAGAATAGTCATTGTAATTATTTCATTTCCTCTGTTTTTCTTTTATCTTGTTTTTATTTAATTTCTGCATCTTATTATTTTTTCTTGTTTTTATGTAGACCCAACTGTCCTGATTAATCCTTGATGAACCCAGAACCCAGAAATCCCACATATATAGAGACATTGTTCTTAATTTTTCTTGGTTACATGAAACAGAAAAATCAACTTAAAAGGTGTTCGTTATTCATTAAAGAATTTTTCGAACCATCCCCATATAGAGATGCTCTCATAAAGCTTCACGAAAACATAAATAAAGACATTGAGAAAAATGAACCAGAAATTCAATCGAGATCGAAATTGACGAGGGTTAGAGGACATTTTTAGATCTAAATTACTGCATCTGTATTTTCTTTATCTGTTCTTTCACTTTGTTAGTTAATTTCTTTCTTTTATTTATTTTTTGTAGTTTCATATTTTTGCATATAGTTTGTCTATAAAGTTGCATGAAATACTGTTCTCGAACATATTGTGGTAGATTAAAAAGAGAGTCTTCATCAACTTCATTGTTTGTAAGAATTGCTGAAAACCAAATTGAAAATCCACATGCCCAAGTTGAAAATCCAGTTAATCAGGAAGAAAACAAGTCTCAGCATGGAGATCCTAATCACCCTAGAAGGTGTTCGCTATTCATTAAAGAATTTTTCGAACCATCCCCATATAGAGATGCTCTCATAAAGCTTCACGAAAACATAATTCAAGACATTGAGAAAAATGAACGAGAAATTCAATCGAGATCGAAATTGACGAGGGTTAGAGGACATTTTTAGATCTAAATTAATGCATCTGTATTTCCTTTATCTGTTCTTTCACTTTGTTAGTTAATTTCTTCTTTTATTAATTTTTGAAGTTTCATATTTTTGCATATAGTTTGTCTATAAAGTTGCATGAAACACTGGTCTCAAACATATTGTGGTAGATTAAAAAGAGAGTCTTCATCAACTTCATTGTTTGTAAGAATTGCTGAAAACCAAATTGAAAATCCACATGCCCAAGTTGAAAATCCAGTTAATCAGGAAGAAAACGAGTCTCAGCATGGATATCATAATCACCCTAGAACACTCAGACAATTCATGAATCCCACTAGGTTAGGATCACCATCTTGCATTATTTTTCCACCAGAAGCAGCACGTTTCAATTTTAAATCAAGTGTCACCAATCTTTTACCCACATTCCACGGTCTAGAATCAGAAAACCCTTATCAGCACCTAAGAGAGTTCGAAGAATTATGTAACACTTGCACATACAAAAATTGTAGCATGAATATAATTCGGTTAAAGTTTTTTCCCTTTTCTTTAAAGGATAAAGCTAAAATTTGGCTACAAAACCTTAGGTCATGATCTATTAGAACATGGGATGATTTACAAGAGCAGTTTCTTATAAAGTTATTTCCCTCTCATAGGACAAATTCCTTTAAGAGAAGAATCAAAACATTCACACAAGAGTCGGGGGAAACACTTTACCAATGTTGGGAGAGGTATAAAGAAATGTTAAATATTTATCCACATCACTGGTTTGAAACATGGAGATTAGTTGCCCATTTCTACGAGGGTTTAACACCCCAAGGTAGACAAGTAGTGGAGATGATGTGTAATGGTGAGTTTAGGGACAAAGATCCCGAAGATGCATTAGATTACCTAGAGCATATAGCAGAGAATAAAAAATAATGGGATACAATTGGTACATATGAGTCATCCGTTAAACCACATCCATCTGGTAGAGGTATGTTTAACCTTAGGGAATACCATGACCTTGCTGCCAAGTATGCATTTTTATCTTAAAAAATTGAGGCTTTAGAAACAGGAAATATGGATCATGTCAAGTCAGTTCAGGAAATCATATGTCAAATTTGTAGTTTAAATGAACATGTCACAGAAGTTTGCCCGTCCTTACCAGCCCTGAAAGAATATCTCCATGACCAGGTCAGTACCTTAAACACATTCAATAGACCAAATCCAAACCCATACTCACAGACCTATAATCCTGGTGTGAGAAACCATCCAAACTTCAATTGGAGGAATGATAACTAATCACAACCTTCACACCAACCTCCCGAGGTTTACCTAGGAAATTCCTAATTTTCGAAATTCCCAGAATTATGCACCATATGTCCCACCACGTAGGAAAACCATTGAAGATAACTTGAGTGCATTCATGGAAAAAAAAAGAAACCATCAATAACCAAAATACATAAATGATGAATGATTTGAAGGAAACTTTTGATAAAATCACATCTGTTTTGGCCATTAAAGAAAAAGGTAAGTTTCATGCACAACCTCAGTCAAATCCTGAGAGTCATCAAAACCATCACGAGGGTAGTTCTGGAATTCAACACTTAGACCAAGTCAAATCTGTTATTACTCTTCGCAGTGGTAAGAATATCCACAGACCTATTCTTGAACCTCGCGAAACTGAGAATAAATCAGGATCAGATGGTAAGAAAGGGGTTGATGAGCCATTACGCGTCGTGGATAATAACAGCTTTTCTCATTCACCTTCATTTCCCCAAGCATTCAAAACAAAGAAATTGAACCATTCCCCAGAGATTTATGGAATATTCAAACAGGTAAAGGTCAGTATCCCTTTGTAAGATGCCATTCAACAGATACCATCATATGCCAAATTTTTGAAAGATTTGTGCACCGTTAAAAGAAAACATCAGGTAAGAAAGAAAACTTTTCTAGCTGAACAGGTAAGTTCCATTCTCTCAACCAATAATGCATTAAAATACAAAGACCATGGTTGTCCAACTATTTCTTGTATTATTGGAAATCAAAACATTGAACATGTTTTGCTTGATCTTGGAGCTAGTGTAAATTTACTACCATTTTCGGTTTACCAACAACTTAAATCGGGGAGATGAAACCAACCTCAACTACCCTTTTACTTGCCGATAGATCAGTTAAGGTACCAAAAGGAATTATGAAAGATGTGTTATTGCAAATTGATAATTCGTATATCATGTGGATTTTATTGTTTTAGAAACACAACTTGTGGCAGATAGTTATAAGCCAATCCTTGTAATACATGGTCGGCCATTTTTAGAGACAGCTAACACTTTAATAAATTGCAGGAATGGAATCATGAATCTTTCTTTTGGCAACATGACATTATAGTTAAATATTTTTAACATGTGCAAACAGCCATATGATGAAAAAATGAAAACGAAAGCGCATAATCAATTGAACCTATTGTGGATGAGCATATTCAGGAGGAGTTTATCTGATCCCATGGAATTTTTTACTGCTAATTATGTTGAGTCAAGTGTGCAAATAGATTCAGATATTACTAATGATTTTCTACTTGACTCTATTTAGGTATTGGAAGACGATGGAAAGATTAAAAATTTGGAATAACTGGGAACATTGGAAGATGAAAAACATGAAGAATCACCCAATTTGGAGTTAAAAGCTTTGCCAGAAGGACTGAAATATGCATTTCTAGAATATAATCAAACTTACCATGTGGTAAGTTCTTATTCTCTCATAAGCGATCAAGAAGGTAAACTGTTAAATTTGTTGAAAGAACATAAAATGGCAATTGGATGGACTTTAAAAAAAAATAAAAAGTATTAATCCATTAATCTGCACATACTGAATACATCTAGAAGATAATGCTAGGACATATCGTCAACCCCAAAGAAGACATATCGTCAACCTTCACATAAAAGAAGTAGTAAAAACTGAGGTCCTTAAACTTCTTGATGCATGGATATTCTATCCTATTTCTGATAGTAAGTGGGTAAGTCCTACACAAGTTGTACCTAAAAAGTCTAGAATCACTGTTGTAAAAAATGATAAAGGGGAATTAATCCCAACTCTTATTTCATCTAGTTGGCGTATGTGCATTGATTATAGAAAATTGAATGACGCAACTAGAAAATATCATTTCCCTTTGCCATTTCTTGACCAAATTTTAGAAAGAGTAGCTGGACACCCTTACTATTGTTTTCTTGATGGTTACTCGGGTTATTATCAGATTCCCATTGTTTTAGAAGATCGGGAAAAGACCACATTCACATGCCCCTTTGGAACATTTGCATTTTGGAAAATGCCCTTTGGACTTTGTAATGCACCTGCAACATTCCAACGATGCATGTTGAGCATATTTAGTGACATTGTTGAACATTATTTAGAGGTCTTTATGGATGATATAACTGTCTTTGGAAATTCATTTGATAATTGCTTGACTAATCTGGAAAATGTTTTTAAAAGATGTGAAAAAAAATACTTGTGTTAAATTGGGAAAAATGCCATTTCATGACTAATTCAGGAATTGTTTTAGGACACGTTATGTCGTCTAAAGGTATTGAGGTTGACAAGGAAAAAATAGAGGCCATTTCTAAATTACCATCACCAAAAACAGTCAGGGATATTCGTTCTTTTTTAGGACATGCATGATTTTATAGGAGGTTCATTAAAGACTTTAGTACCATATCCAGACCCTTATGTAACCTCCTATTAAAAGATGCAACATTTGAATGGACAGAAGAATGTCAAAAATCATTCCAAAAAATTATCAGTCTTTTGACTTCTGATCCTATTATGCAATCCCATGATTGGTCATTGTCCTTTGAGCTAATGTGTGATGCTAGTGATTATGCAGTTGGTGCAGTTCTAGGGCAGAGAAAGGAAGGTAAGCCGCATGTGATATATTACGATAGTAGAACATTAAACAGTGCACAAATGAATTACACTACCACAGAAAAAGAACTACTTGTTGTAATATTTGCATTGGATAAATTTTGATCATATTTATCGGTTTCTTCAATTGTTGTTTACTCTGATCATGCTTGCCTGTTAGATATTTGATGTCGAAATCGGATGTCAACCCAAGATTAATGCGGTGGATTTTGTTTCTTCAAGAATTCAATCTCACAATCAAAGATAAAAAAAGGGGCAGAGAACGTGGTTGCAGATCACTTATCGAGACTCAAAAATGACTCACTAATCGATACCACTCCCATCAATGATTCTTTTACCGATGAATTTTTATTTTTGGTAAACTTAATGCCTTGGTATGTTAATATTGTCAATTTTCTTGCAACAGGAAAGATACCCTCAGACTGGATCCTACAAGATAAGAGGAAATTTTTGACCGAGGTCAAAAGATTCTACGGGATGATCCCTATCTATTTAAATGCTGCTGATCATATTTTCAGACGATGCATACCTGACAGTGAGATAAGTGGTTGTTATTTAGTTATGTCATTCAGAAGCATGTGGAGGTCATTTCTCATCTAAGAAAACCGCTGCAAAATCTTACAGTGTGGATTTTATTGGCCCACCATTTTCAAAGATACATATACTTTCTCCAAAACTTGCGAAAATTGTCAAATTTGGGATCTATTTTAAAAAGAAACATGATGCCTTTAAATCTCATCATTGTCATCGAAATCTTTGATTGTTGGGGGATAGATTTCATGGGCCCATTTCCACCATCCTTTGGATTTTTATATATTTTAGTTGCAGTCGACTATGTTTCAAAATGGGTCGAGGCAATTCCTTGTCGGAACAATGATCACACAATTGTGATCAAATTTTTTTAAAACAAAACTTGTTGGGTCGATTTGGAATTCCTCGGGCCATCATAAGTGATGCAGGTAAACACTTTTGTAATAGACCATTTGAATCCTTAATGAAAAAGTATGGAGTCACACACAAAGTATCCACCTCTTATCACCCCAGACAAACAGACAAGTAGAATTAGCAAATAGGGAAATTAAAAAATTCTAGAAAAATGGTTAACCCAAATCGCAAAGATTGGTGTCTTCGACTAACTAATGCACTCTAGGCATATCGAACAGCTTTCAAAACATCATTGGGTATATCTCCATATCGTCTAGTTTATGGAAAACCTTGTCATTTGCCTGTAGAACATGAGCATAAAGCATTTTGGGCTATTAAAACATTTAATTCAAACCTTGAAAATGTTGGTCATGAACGTAAATTGCAACTAAATGAACTTGGAGAGTTAGGAATGATTCATATAAGAATACGAAAATTCTTAAAGCTAAAACTAAAGCCTTTTATGATAGTCGAATTTCACGAAAAATATTTGAAGTTGGTCAAAAGGTTTTGCTTTATAATTCTCGTCTTCATTTATTTCCTGGAAAGTTAAAATCCAAATGGAGTGGTCCATTATTGTGAAACACGTTTACCTATACGGGGCTATTAACATTGAAATCCTAGGGATGGTGATGTATTTAAAGTAAATGGACAGCTTCTGAAACCTTTTTTGGAGTACTCAAAATTTCAAGAAACATTTTTCCTATCAGACCCAGTATACCTTGATTGATGTAGTTTCTTTCATGTTCTGTTTAATATTTCTGTAATTTCCATTTTTTTTAGTTTTGTAGCATTCTTTTCTTATTTTATTCTCTATCTCTTTTAATTTAAAGCACTCGCACACTTACTAAGCGACTAACACGGTATAACGTTTGTTATTCAGTGACTCATAGTATTACAACCTAAAAATGGACCCTACAAACCAAGGCATAGAAGAAACTCTTGCAACCCTCCATAAATATTATCCAACACTTCCCGAAATGCTCTGATTAAAATTTACAAAGCCATACAGAAAGAATGAGAATTCTTATGATTCATGGAATTCCTAGCGATATTCGTTGGGTAATCGCAGCTAGGGTTCATTTGGCAGGTGAGTCACCTGACTCCTTCATTCCTTACATGTCTGGTTAAGGGAAAATCACCTATTCTAAAAAATGAAGAGCTAAACAAATAGGTGTTTGTTATAAGTGTGCACGCTGTACGTGCAACACTCGTTGTCGTTCTTTAGGAATGGTGTCCGATAATCGTGAGGATAAAATACAATTCATTAAGGATGGACTGAGTAAGGAGCCTTTTGATGATATATCATTGACTCTTGAGACGCATCCTAGTGGATATGTTCATCGTGAAATTCTTAGATTACACATATAATTTCATAAAGAAATACAACCATACAGTCTCGGGAATCTGACTTTAAAAGACCTTATTTGCCAATTTATAAGAAAATTGGATGTGAAGCCTATCCCCGACCCATAGAGGGCGTTCAAGACGTTACTGGACATAAAACCAGAGGAAGATGTGAGCCACAATCACAACTACCAGTACATATTATTGCATTAATTTCCTTCACTTTAAATTACTATTTTCCTTTACTTTTTGCCGACAGTATCTAACCTTTTTGTTCACGATCTATTTTTCTGATAATTGTCATTTTGCTAATATTAGTGCATTTCTCACTCACCTTTTTCAGGATATATAAATTCAGCTCGTCATCTCACTTTCCTCAACACATCTAGCTAAGAGAGGAAGCACAAATGAAGACAACTTCAAAACGACGATTCACTAATATTTGTGTATTTTGTGGAACTAGCTCCGGAACTAAATCTGAATTTGTTGAGGAGCAAGAGAATTGGGTAGAGTTATGGAAAATAGAAATATGCACTTAGTATATGGCGGTGGCAATCTTGATGATGGGGTGTTTTTCAAAAGCTGTACAAGAATGTGGAAGTCAAGTTTTGGGGATCATCCCAAAACCATTAACCGAAAGCCACATCATCGGAAAATGAAATGGAGAAGAATGTATTGTCCCAGGTATGTCTGAAAGTCTCACTGAAATGATCAATCATGCTGATGCTTTCATTGCTTTACCAGGTGGGCTCGGAACATTGGAAGAAATATTCACTGTTGCGTCATGAGAAAACTTGAATATTCACCAAAACCCTATTGGGCTGTTTAACGTTAATGGATTTTTCGATTTTCTTTTTGTATTTCTTGAAGATGCCAAAAGAAATGGGTTTATTTCAAAATAGGTACAAGATAGCTTCCTAACTGCACGAACAACTGATGATTTAATTGACCAACTCTTAGCTTATGAACCAAAAATTGACCCTATTCTTTCCAAGTTGAACTGGTCTGGTAACGATTGTGGCAAAAAGCGCAAAGTAAACTTGGACCTTAATCTGTAATATTTAGTTATAACTGTCAATTCCACAATAACCAGGTGATATCTTCTAAACTCTTTCTTTCTTTCTTTAAACATTGGGGACAATGTCTCATTTTGGTTGGGGGAGAGGTAGTTTACGAAATAATTTTCATGTTTATGTCTGTTTCATTGATGTTAGTTTTTTTTTTTGTTATTTTGTGTGTAAAAATATATATTCATATAAATACACACAACTAACAACAAATTTGTTTTCTAACCAAGTGGAATTGTTGTTCTGAGGTGGTTGTGTAAGGAGTTTTCACTCCTGAGACGCATCTCAATATAATTCGTAACAAGTTATTTCGTTCATTTTCTTTTTGAATCATTTAAATTTGTGAATTCTCACACATTGATTAAATTTGATCTTTATATGCTCGTCTGGCAGATATTATCAACAACATGGTAACATATGACCATGGGTGGTAAGTGAAAATTCTGTAATATCCAGTTCTCTAATTTGTTGGAGGTAACACCTAAAAGCAGTGAAATTTTTATTATGCAAAAAAAGAGAAAAAAAGAGAAAAAAAAAGGAAAAAAAAAAAGTTTGAATAAAGTTCATTTCGTAGCCTTTTTAATCTGAGCAATTAAGTCCGAAGGGGTGTTTTAACACTTAGTACCCTAAGGCCAACTGGTCTGGGAATTACTGACCCAAAGCTCATTACGAGGGTTAAAAAGAAAGCTTAAGGGAATCAGACACTGTTTATTTGAGATCCGAGCAATTAAGCCCGTAAGGGTGTCTTAACACCTAGTGCCCTAAAACCAACTGGTTTGGGAGTCACTGGCCCAAAGTTTGATACATGGATTGAAGATATATTTTAGATACCGTTTATCTGAGATCCGAGCAATTAAGCCTGTAGGAGTGTCTTAACACCTAGTGCCCTAAAACCAACTAGTTTGGGAGTCACTGGCCCAAAATTCGATACATGGATTGAAGATATATTTTAGACACTATTTATATGAGATCCGAGCAATTAAGCCTGTAGGGGTGTCTTAACACCTAGTGCTCTAAAACCAACTGGTTTGAGAATCACTGGCCCAAAGTTCGATACATGGATTGAAGATATGTTTATAATAAAACTTTCACTGCCAAAAATATGTAAACTCTAATATATTTTAAGACAAAAATATTACCCTCTTTTCAACAAATACCTGTGATACTGTGGGCACAATATATTGATTAGTACATTGTTTTATGAGTATATGGAAGAATGGTAAAAAAGTATAGGAGAAGTCATTTATTTGGGGGTGTGATGAATACTAAAAAGTTCATATTTATTAGAGGATAAGTGAATCATTTTACACTTATAGTTTTACTAATCCCCTTAAATTGACACATTTGTGAAATAATATTTTAAAGTTATACTTAGAGTACTTTTACTGTGTTATTTTATCTCTTTGTCAGGAAAAATACTGCTCAGAAGCTCGACAGGACAAACCAGACTTGAAAAGGGCAAAAAACAGAAATTTTGCTGTCACGATGATGTGACACGTGGAACCTTTGCGTCGCGACACGTGTCCCCAATGTGGCTCACCATTCTCTGACACGTGTCCCCAACATGGCTTCACCATTCTCTGACATGTGTCCCCAATGTGGATTCACCATTCTCTGACACGTGTCCCCAACGTGGCTTCACCATTCTCGGACATGTGTCCACAACATGCATTCGATGGTCTGGGTGGCCAAGTTGCCAATAAATAGGAGCGTCCGGCATTAGAAATTTTCATACTTTCTTTCCTGATTCCTCTGTAAACCTTGGAGAAAGAGTGTCTTGTTTGTTTATTTACTTAAAGCTTTTTGTAATGTCTTTTTCTTTCAATAATAAAAGTACGAATATGTTTTATTACAAAATGAGTAGCTAATTTCTTTTCTGCTGGGGTAAAAGTGAAGCTTTTATGATGAAAACATAGATTAAACTCGCCTCTATTGTAATAAATAAATTGAAATCTAATGATTAAAACTTGATTTAAATCTAGATTACTTATTGACAATCTTTCTACCGCATTTATGGCTCGTTTTATCTTTCTACCGCTTTTATGGCTAGTTTTATCTTTCACACCGCCTTATGGCTGGTTTTATCTTTCTACCGCATTTATGACTGGTTTTATATTTCTACCGCATTTATGGCTGGTTTTATATTTCCACCACATATATGGCTGGTTTTATACGATTTTGGCATAATTAAGTACATTGGTAGGACTTGTTATAGACAAACGGTATTACCGCCTTATGGCTGGTTTTATGTTTTTGGCATGCTTAGTACCTTGGTAGGACTAATTATTGACAGAAATGACTACCGCTTTTATGGCTGGTTCTTTTTATTGGCATAATTAATTCCTGTAATAAATTAAGTGGGTAACAATGGCAATTTATAAATTATGATAAAGTGAGATTTCTAAATATTTAAAAGACTAAAGGTGGATCCCCTAACTCTAGTATTTCATTCTATTATCGTATTCCAACCTAAAATCCTCCAACTACTTAAACAAATCAAACTTTTCATTTCCGCACTGTCATTATTCTATTTGCTAAATATCTTCTCTGTGGATCGACCTCGGACTCACCGGGTTATTTTACTACTTCGACACTCTTATAATTGGGATTAAAAGACCACTTTTCGAGCGTGTCAATGACCCTTAGGTAGACTTCCTTCCAGGATAGACATATAATTGTCGGGCGGGGGTAGCCCTAATTGGAACTTGAACTTAATGAATTCAAATAAGTTGGTTAACATAGACATATGATTAATTGGGTTATTCTGGGTGTTTGCATCTGACCATCGGAAAAGGCTTTTGTATATTTTCATGTTCCAAGTTAACAAACTGATTTATTACACATATATAAGAGAATCAATTCATCATTAAAATAATATTGTGTGGAATCACAACCCTAGATGTTTGTGTCTGTTTTTTATTTTCCTTAGTATTTTCTTTTGTGTTTTATTTATTTATTTATTTAGAAAATCCACATTCAATCAAGCAATCATTCCCTTCTCCCTTTAATTAGATACATGTAGATAAATAGAATCAATAATTAATAACAACAATAGAAATTAAGACCTCATGGGATCGATATTTTTATACTACTTGACCGATACATGCGCTTGCGTTACGTGTGTGATTTCACCGATCAAGATCCAGCGACAGGCTGCCAGGTCACAGTCCATGATGGCCAAATTTTAAGGAGGTATTTTTCTGGACCCTATCTTAAATGCCTTATTCCCGAAGAAGCCAAATATGTATTGGCCGAGCTACATGAAGGAGAGTGTGGAAATCATTCTAGAGGAAGAAGCCTGGCATGTTGAGCCCATACAATAGGGTACTACTGGCCAACTATGCGGGCAGACTCAGCCGACTTCACCCGTAAATGCGAAAAGTGTCAAAGATTTGCCCTAGTCTCACACTTACCACCTGAAAGGGTCAACCCAATTCTTTCATCTTGCCATTCATGAAATGGGGTCATTGGAAAGCTTCCAACCGCCCTAGGACAGCGAGTCTACATGTTCGCCCTTACAGACTACTACTCCAAATGGATTGAAGCAAAGGCATTTGCCAAGATAAAAGATAGAGAAGTATAAAACTTCATTTGGAAGAACATTATTTGCCGATTCGGTCTACCAAGAGAAATTGTAAATGACAATGGTTCCCAATTCATCAGCCACTATTTTCAAGACTTCTACAAGAATTGGGGAATCAAATTAAGCTTCTCGACCCCACGCTTCTCTCAAGCCAATGGACAAGCAGAATCTTCCAACAAGACGATTATGAACACGATCAAGAAAAGGTTGGAGAAAGCGAAAAGAGCGTGGGCATATGAACTTCCAGGAGTCTTGTGGTCCTACAGAACGACTACCCATTCGTCGACTGGAGAAACCCTTTTCTCACTAGCATTTGGATGCGAAACAGTGATTCCAAATAATAGAATTGTCCCTTCCCCTCTCTACCAATGGCTCAAGGATGATTCAAATCGATAACTCATGAATTACAGCCTTGATACAATTGATGAATTAAGATAACATGCTTACATACGACTTGCTGCTTATCAACAAAAAATGGCTAAGTATTTCAACAGAAATGTCAAGTGCATAGCTTGTAAAGAAGGAGATTGGGTCCTACGCAAGGTTTTTCAGAACACAAAGAAAGTTAAAGATGGAAAGCTAGGACCAAACTAGGAAGGCCCATACGTCGTCACTAAGGTCATTAGGCAAGGAGCTTACAAGTTGCAAACCAAGGATGAAATGCCCATCCACAATAGTTGGAATGCAATTCATCTCAAGTGATTCTACCGGTAATATGTGCATGCTTAATAACTTTATTTTGATTAAGAGATGAAGGATATTCTATTTGTAACTTATAAAAGTGATACGACACTAAAGTAAAATGGATTCAAGTAAGTTGATTCAAGATTAAATCAAAAACTTTTTCATTCAAATGTCATTGTTTAATACAAAAAAAATTAGTAGGCAAGCTACACTAATCAATTCTCCGGAGCCTCAGAGGGCTGACCTTCAACTTGAATGTCGACACCAGCAGGAACATCCTGAGCATGAGTAGTACAGTCGACCTCTTGAGAATCAATGGCTTCACCCATCTTCGTTTGTCCTTCAGCTACCATCATTTCTTCTATAGCATCGCCAATTGCAACCTCCTCACCCTCAACCTCATTCGATTGAACCTCCTCTCATTTTTCTTCTTCCCCACCTTCACTTGAAAGAGAAATCTCAGCCACAAGCCTATCATACTCTCGGATCCATTTTCAGACTTCCATTCGACGTGCTTCCCAGCAAGATATTCCTTCATCAAATTACTTCTATCTATCATCATGGATTCAAGGGTAATCACCTCGAGTTGCTCAAGCAGATGCCCATTCTCTTTCTTCACATTATCAAAGCCTTGCTTGTAGGCTTCAATTATGGATTCAAATAGTTATCTCTCCACTTTAAGTAATGCTTTGGTCTCTTTCAATTCTTTCTCCATCCTATTTCCCTTCTTCTCAGAAGCATCTAGTCCAGACTTCAACTCTGTTACTTCCTTATGTTAGGGTTGGTACTCTAAGCGCCAATTTTATTTTGTATTTCCATGTAAATACTAATGTAACATTTTATTATGAATAAAATAAATTGTTTATATTAGATAACATCCTCTTTTATATGGTAAAGACGTAACAGACCATAGAATGATTAGTTATGATACTATTGCAAAAGCATCGCAACTGAAATTGAGTTGTATCATGAAGTTGTCATTCTTAGACTGTTCCTGGTCAAGGTTTACACTACTTGTTCAGTAAAGTAAACTTGTTGAGACTGGTACATTTCGTATATTAGAATCTTGGATTCCGATGGTTTCTCAATGAACCATGAGTCTTGGAGACTCGTATAGACGTGTAGGTATTTATAGCGGATAAACACTGAACTGTTAGTGTCCTACACATGCCAAGGATCTCTAACTCATGATTTGTGTGTGAATTAATCAAATAAAGTTGCGGAAAAGACTTACATTGATTGGTTATGAAATTCGAAATTTCCAACGAATGTAGAAGCTCCAAGCTTAGTGTTGAGTTCAAAACTCTCGGGTGAGTTTCCATATCACCTTCAAAGACTCCCAAAGTACTAGTTTTGATCAAAATTTGAAAGAAAATTTTCTCCTCCAAGAAGAACAACTTTCGGCCAAGAGAGAGGATATGAAGAGAGTGAATAGTGCAAGTTCAAAACTTGTGTTGTTGTGTAGAAAAAAATAGTCTTAAATACAAGCCAACTACTTCCATCACAAATAGTGACATGTGATGTATGTTGATGGGTCCCACCCATTTAAATTCCAATTTAAGTTGACTTACACAACACACTTTGGGCCCGGGTTCGTTTAATCCAATTAAATGAATTTTCGGTCGCGACGTTATTAAATCCAATTTAATTAAATAATAGTGCCTAGCAAAATTATTACGAAAGTCACTTACGAATTAATTCCAAATTAATTCATTCGCCCCAATTAAAATCCAATTTTAATTCCGCATTGAAATCCAATTTCAATTAATATATCCAATGTATTATTTAATCGATTAATTCTAACTTAATCCTGTTATCTCTTCTTGACGAATTTAATCCCAGATAAATTCTTGTCGTAATTAATCCCAGATTAATTTTCTCTCTCATAATTAATCCCAGATTAATTCTGTTCGAGTCAAATATCATTGGTGAATCTTTGGGAAGCGACCCAAGAGATCCCTGGATATGTTGGCAGTAAATACGGTTTTCGAACTATCCGACACGTGCGTACCCTGTACCACGTTCTCACCGATTTAAAAGACATGGTTGGCTTCTAGAAAAGCACCGTGCCTACCCAATTCTCCAGAAATATTCAATGAGGAATATATAATCTGTATCAGGCGTAGTATACAATGTATTGCGTAATACGATCCAGTATCGGATGTCACATACTAGGCCTAGGGCTGGAATTGTGTCTGCCCCGTTCGAAGCATATATCGGATCATCAGCAACTAGTCTCTGTAATCAGATAATCATGACCTAGTCATACTATCCCGATAGCTGCAACATTTAAGAGTACTAATTCAGTATCCTGCATGATCATCATCTCCATATGACTGAAGTGATACTTCCATCTGACATCACACCCAACACACTACAATTCTCAGTATACCCTGAAGAGGCGTACACAGAACCTGTTAAATCTCCGGACGACCAAAACCAAAGTATACTGATTGTCGCAAGTATTAGCGATGCAAATCTCAGGTTAAGACCACATACATCTACCCTGATTCGGATTCCCATAGACACACAGTCATAATACCAATGGGACTCCGATGGGTCTATCTAGAGAGAAGTTGTTCCTAGTCCAACGGCTAACAGAACCTCCTATCACACTTGCATAAGTATCTGATACTTAAATATATAATAACTATGCCGTTAAGCTTCCATAACGCGTACAAGTGTAATACTAGCCTATTCCGCATTATCGATGTCCAGTCTTGATAATACTACGACTATGGATATTTAATGATTAAACCTTTCGTGGATTAATACCGTCTCATATCTTATTAATCCGGTACTAATCATATGGACTTTTATCATTTATATATCCAAGTAATCCAATTACAAAATGATAAAAGAGCAATTTCCTTTGTCACATAGTTAATTTGTAAAAAAAACATCATGTCTTTTACAAATAATGATGCTATGGGTCATAATTGTCCAACATGAACGACTCACCGAAGATTCTTAATGGAAGGTACACCAACGTCAATAAGAATCTTCTCAGGCTGAGTGAGCATAATGATTCTTTGACTTGAGATACCATTGTTGATATATGAGTTATCCTCCAAACTTAGATGACAGTCACGTCACTGATCTATTTAGATCAGACCTCCGCCTATTCGTTGGTTGTGGACTGATGCTCAAGATATCATGTGTGTATCAAGAAAGGATTCGTCAGTTCTGTGTACAGAGCATATGTATTCAATATGGAATTAGCAATCTGTTAAATCCATGAGCCTGTGGTACACTGTAGAAATTAGTTCTAAGTGTTATTAAGGGATTGCTAATAGAAACATCTACGTGATTATATCTATAGAGATTTGACATTTATATCTATATCTCTGGAATAATCCGGATACCTGTGACGGATGGATTATACGTATGCAATGACCTTGACATGTATGGTTTAGAGAGTTTATCTGTGTTCATCATAATTTTTGGTTGGGTAGATTATGGACAAGAAATTGGATTTCGTGACGGATATGTCTGATCCTAGAGAGTCTCACTAGTGAAATATACTCGTAGAGCACTAGGGCAAATTTTGTGAGTAATACTGATTATTTATAAATCATTTAACGATTAAACAAAAAATACATGCGAAAGGGACCTAATGGTCATTTTTTAATTAATGTGTATTTGTATTTAATATTTGATATTATTAGATACATATTAATTAATTGTCAAATTATGAAATTTGACATATATCATTAATATATGTATTTGAGATATTTAATGTAAATATAATACATATATTTAAGATATTTGTATTTAATTATTTAATTGTTAAATAATTAAATTAATGAAAATAATAAATATTTTGTCATGATTAATGTTAGGAAATGGCATGATTTGGTTGGTAACACTTGTTGGATTTACTTTTTGATAACGGTTATCAAATAGAACAAGTAATCTAAAAGTCATTTACCATTTAATTTTTGGAAATAAAATTGAAAATATATTGTATTGTTTTTCTTCTGGTTTCGGCCAAAGTGGGAAAATATATAAGAATTTTGGTTTCATTTTTTGTTTTCATAATAACAAGTTACCAAAATAATTACAAATGGGTTTGAGAGAAAGTTGAAGAACAAAGAAAGAAAAGCTTGGAAAACTTGACTTTTTGTAAGTCTTTCTTAAACTTTTTCAACTAAGAAATTATTTCTAATATTCTTAGCTTCAATTTGTATTGCTAGAATGTCGTCTCTACTCTTTTAATTATGTAATTAAATTGTTGGAACTTGTTTGAAAGATACTTGCATGTTTGATGAATAAAGTGAGCGTAAAATACGTTCTTAAGCTCTCTTTTAGCCATTTGATGGTGATGTTGCCATTCTAGAGTTTCTAAGCCACTCATTGATGACCTAGAATTATTCTTGAGTTGTTTTATGATAGTGAGACTTGTTTGGTGTAGTAAAGATTGAATTAAAGTGTAGGATTTTATTAATTTGGTGAAATTTGGTCATTTGGACAATTTGTAAAATTAGGGATCATAACCTTTTCCAAATTTGGGGCTTTTCATATATGTAATGTAATATGCTGTATATATGATGTATATTAAATTTGGGGTTGATTGGATTTGATCTTGACATATTTTGAGCAAAAAGGACCAAATTGTAAATCCTGGAAAATACTGGGCTGTTTCAGCAATTAAAAAAATTTGGAATTTTTGTTGCAATTTATATTTTGATGTTTTGGACATGTATTAATCATTTTGGGATTGATTTGGAATCATTTAAATATGTATATGACAATTTAAGGATCAAAATGGATAAAATGCAAACTTTGTGGGCAATTCGGTAATTATAAGAAATTTGATTTCTTGGGTTAAAATTTCAGATTTTAAGTATTGGTTAATTAAATAAATAATTTTATTTAATTGATCCAAGAAAATTTTTGAAATTGAAAAATTCTGATTTTCCACGTTCCGCTGTGTTAACCCGGTAATTCCCTATAAAACCCCAACACCTTCCTCATTGCAGTAAGGGATTTCTCCAACTCCCTCATTCGCCTCTGGATCGACTCAGAATATTCTTGCATAAAGAGACCACACTCTATAACCTGAAAACAATTTTTTTAAGATCTCTCATTCGACATAAAGATATATTAAAATCTATATAAGAGTATTTTACATCTTACCTGATAAGTCATTGTCGCAATCTTTTTGCTTGTTTCTGACGGAGCCATTTTATAAATTTGGAAAGGCTAATGGGATCCAAGATCGCAGTCGTCCCATAAGGAATCTTCATAATAACATTTTCTAAATCCTCCTCCACTTCAACAATAGCCTTCCTCTTTTTGGAAGCCGAAGCCTTCTCAGTCGACTGTTTCATTAAAGCAGGAACATCAGCCGAAGCGACCTCCATTGTCTTAGGGACTTCAACCTCTACTGCTTCAGGTTACTTCCCTTTGGCTTTTTTAGTTCTTCTTCTGCTTCTCATTTTATCAAGTGAAGGAACTTCGAAAGGACCCGACATGATTTCACATGCGCATAAAAACTCCTCAAGAGTCCAAGATTTTAAGAACAGCAGCCTCCCAAAAGTTACTTGAATCACCCAAATGCACAATATCACAGCCAAAATATATTTACAGAAAACCAAAGTGGTACCTTCCGACTCAAAAACTTTATTTCACAGCGGGGTTAGTCTCAATCTCTTTTCTTCCAAAACAGTTATCCAATTTCTTTTGGGAGTAGGTAAACTAAGAATTTGCTTTGTATTTGATACGACTCGACTGGTGGTATCAAAACTCATGTTCCGCTGAAGGCCTAAAAAAGAATAGAAGAAATCTCAGTCATGCAAATAATGAATATAAATATGTAAAGGTAGAGTTAAGCACTCACTCAATGAATTCCAGTATTCAGAAATGCTACCAGCCCTAAATGACCCAAAAACACTCTCTTGTCTTACAAAGAAATAACATTTATGCCAATCCCCCCTATAATTTGTTGTAAGCCTCGACACCAAAGGCTTTTTTTTATGGTGAAGATACAAATGATATCTCTCATTTTCTCTCAAGTGCTTCTTCATGTAAAGTGCATGGATTGGTACTTATATATATTCTTGTATGTAAATGTATGAGTATGTATAAGGATGTGGATAAGCATATGAATGTGTATTTGTATATGTATGAGATGATTAGATATGTATGATTTGGGTATAAAGGATCGGTAAAGGAAATAAGTTATGACTTCAAAATTTGTAATAGTATGTTCAGATGTGCGTCATTGGGATAAGTTTATTATTAATTAATGTATACGATTTAATGGTATAAAGGTTGAGTTGGTATAGACTAAGTCTTTTCCGAGTGATGGAAGTTCATGATTAATTGGATATGTATATGAATGGTGAATTTTGATTGTGTAGGAAACGCTTTCCTTGCGTAGCAGAAGCACGTTGGGCACACGGATCGGACTTGAAAAAACTTTATGCCCTTCTCTTTGAGTGGCCGAATGAAACCAGTACCACCACTGTAATTTTTCTTATTTTTTAGATAAAATTCCAGCCCCGAAACAGTCCACGAACATTCCCCGAATAACCCCGAACAGCTACACAAAAACACGATTATTTTGGACCCGATTCGCACCCACCACACTCCGAAACAGCCCCTGAAATGCGTGGACATTGGTTGTATTTCAGTTCTGATTTTTCACTTGAAAATAGCCCCAACACAGCCCTAAAGCACCCCTATATGTTCCTCAAAAATTCTGGATTAAAACGAAACCAAAACCGAGTCCCGTTTTACCAAATAAGGGGCGGCAGTGAGCAAAAATAATGCTCACTACCGTGAGTTAAGAAAGAAAGGAGAGAATGAGTTTTGGTTCAACACCACAAAGTATTCCGAGCTATATCTCGTTACTAATGGAAACTATTGTGGGCTAGACTCACAAAATTAATCCCTAAACGTTTTAGAGATTAATGTCACACAAGGTTTTTGTTTGATTTTCTTCTTGTTCTTATTTTTATTTTCTCAATACTTTGAGAGAATTGGAGAAGAAGAAGATGGAGGCTAGGGTTAGAATGAAAGGCTCAAGCAAAAGAAAAATAAATTTTCTTTTTATATTTAGGGTTATTAATTTCTAAAATTAACAAAACCCTTCCCCTCCCCTAAAACCAAAAATTCGGCCAAGCACTTATATATTTCAAAAATTTTATAACATATCAATATTTACTTTCCATAATTGAAAAGATGTTATAAAAAATAAAAAATTTTAATGCCTTTAAAATTTCTAACTTCCAAATTAAATCCAAGAGTTTCCAAAACCCAAAATTTAGAAATTACTAATTTAACATTTTATTAAATTATATCTAATATAATTTAATAACATGTGTTTAAATATCATATATTTAATAAAATCATATATTAAATTTTAACATATTGTTTCAAGTGTGACAAAATAATATTATTAATCATATTAATAATATTTATACATATGTGAGTATATAATTGGACTATCCAATTATACTAAATCTACTACAGTATATTGAACTAGCACGGGGACCAAATGGACCTACGGTTCTGAGCTCCAATAATCTCGAAATATTAATTAAGCTCTTAATTAAATATTATGAATTATTAACTCCGAGTTATTCCACTAAAAACCCGAAGTTGCACTCTCGTTGCTGCAGATGGTATATCAAGCCGAACCAAGTCGGTGTCCATCGATATAGTCACTACATACAGATTAACCCTTCACGAGTATCTCGTAGTTAGAGTCTGGTCATTATGTCTGTTATACCCCTCTAATTATTTTTAGCTTAAGTACCATTGATTCTCTAATGAATGATTTATTCATAACCATTATGAATTTTAATCTTTCTATTCATAAAACTTGAGCGCTCTAACCGTTCAAGTACCGAATCAACCCTTAAGGAAGATACTTTTCTACTTCTCGTAAGATGGAGTAAACTCTATATCTATGTAAAACGTCCCCAGCTACACACCAGACCATGCCCCCGAAGTACGTAGCTATTGGTCGGGACTACTACACCAAACTCACCTTTGTAAATCAAAGGACATAGCATGTCATGCAGGAGTTCGTAGTACCTTCAGGATTAAGATCAGTCTATATATGACCATCTAGTAGATCGAAATGAATTTCTTTATTTAACGGATATTATAATAAAGTCATTTTTATTTGGGTCCAGTCCTATATGATCATATCATACAAGGTGCCTCGATTCTCATTTTTCTACATGGACGAATCTCGAATCAAGGTCGCCATACAAATATAGAATGGACCGCAGCTATAAACAAACCACAAACAAAATACCTGCTTTGTTTTTTCTCTATGGACTATTTTAGATTACCAAATTCAGACTTAAATCTTCTTGCGTATGACACTCATACACTAAGTCTGAAGGTACATGTGAAATCTAGGGTAACCAATATAATTTACAATATGCAAAATTTAAACAAAAACTTTGATAAATGATAATGCATCATTTTATTTCAAAACATATAAAACCGTTTATATTACATGAAGCTCTAGGGCATATATCCCAACAAATTGATAAGTAAAGAATGTGAGGATTGTAAAGGTCATAGTATCAGAATTTGAAGTAATAAGTATATTCATATGTTTGATATACATATAAACCAATATGTATGACGATTCTAAATGATTAAACAATGTATCTCATGTGTATGCTTGTGTATAAGAAATCATGTAATGAGTTTATGACACGTGATATGTATGTATGTGTGTATGTTGATTGGTTGATAATCTCATGGTGTAGTAGTTGAGCTAGTTAGGGATCCGTCTGAACAAAATTCATCTCATACCTATTCGAAAATAGGTAATGAGTCTCGTATGAGCATTGTATGCGTAAGCCAGCTATATGTATGTATTGTTTGATTATGTGCTTTATGATATATTGGTTGTTATGTGTGCTTCGTGGTTGGTTTCACGATGATTGAACATACCTTGAGTGTTGATAGATAATGTGGGTGGAGCCCATATGATATGATTTGGATGAGATTTGTGTGGACCTGAGATCCTTTTATTTGTTTGATATATTCTTAGATTCCCTTTGATGCTGGACTGTGATCCAGGTTGTCAAGTTTTAGGATACATCATGTCGAATTTTCGGTAAATTCAGAAGCTTATGGAGATGGGTCAATTCTATCTTCTGCCGATAGCATCCTGCCTCTGGCGGAGTGTTACATTGCTCTATTTCCCTTTAAGAGAGATTTTAGTAATAAGTTATATATACAAAAAGAAAAGAAAATGAAACCGAGGACAAATAAATTTAGTATTGAAATCTCTTTCAGAGAGTTCATTTTCTCATAAATGGCTCTTCTTCAATCATCCACATACATCCAATAAAGAGAAAAAAATTTGTTACGATGATAAGAATGACAATGATAACATTGACAAATTTTTTGTCACGATACACCAAAACCATAAAAAATAAAAATTCTGACGTTGATTTGGCCATAACTGGAGAAAATTCACCATCACCATTTGTATCAGCCTCTTTGAAAAATTCTGTCAACTCTTTACATTGTTAACGCTTGTCCCATTTTAGCAATGGACCTGGTGATCTCAGCTGCCGTGATGTATCCATTTCCGTCACGACTCGAAAAAAACTTTAACCTAAAGGAAAGGAATAGAGAAGAAATGAGAGAAGAGGATGAGGTAATTTTAATTCCATCATTTGATTTTTATTCAATATCAATATTTATAACAATATTATACATTTAATATTTGGAGTTTTAAGTAAAATTATAAACAATATTATGTTGATGGTAAATAAAAGTTAAAAATATTAATTTTTATAAATCTCAATTTTTTTTTTAAAAAAAATCATGATTAATAATCTCAATTTTTAATTTATCATTAACTAAATGTTTAAAAATTGTGTTTTGACAAATTAGAGTTTTGCTATTTACCTAGGGATGGCAATTTGATTAGATTTATTGGATATCCGATCATAATCGACCGAAA
The DNA here is from genome assembly GCA_019454045.1 of Zanthoxylum bungeanum. Lineage (NCBI taxonomy): Eukaryota > Viridiplantae > Streptophyta > Magnoliopsida > Sapindales > Rutaceae > Zanthoxylum > Zanthoxylum bungeanum. The sequence continues at coordinate 58,437 of SKCR01023514.1, forward strand.
AAATTATCAAATATCTGAAGTTTAATTGATATTGGTCGGTGTCAGATATAAAATTAGGTATCTGAAATACTTTTAGGTCGGTTGTGGTTTTACGATATTGGATATCCGATATCCAATTTCCCACCGAAAATAAATAAATAAATAAATTATAATAATATTAATTATAAAACCAAAATTAAATAAAAATTAAATAATATTAATTAGAAAACGAAAATTAATCTTTTAGATAAATAAATAAATATTTATTTATTTATTTTTTCGAATTATATCACATTTCTTCTTTCTTTCTTTTTTTCAATTTTTTGGTTATTTCGATCGGTTTTGGATATCCGACTTTTTGGTCGGTTTCGGATATAGATACCGACTATGAAATTTTTTCCGATTATGAATAAGTATTGGATATTGAATTTGATTTCGATTTCGATTCGACTAAAATTGTCAGATACCCAACCATTACCATCCCTAAATTTTTCTTTACTTTTTCATCGGATTTTATCACTAACAAATAGTTATCGAAAAACATCTTAGGCGGCGTATTTTTGTTAGGTGGTAGGATGTCACCACGTTTAACTCTAAATCGGTAAAGTTAGACGGTCGGTTGTATAGATGTCGAGTTGCAGCATCATTTAAGGTTTTTGTTTTATAATTTATTACCCCAAAATGACTTCTGTTTTAGGGGGATAATTTGAAAAATAAAAAAGCAAATTATACTCACGTTTTCATGTGCGGCTGATTTTGGTCTCAGGAGCAATAAGGGTTTTTTACTCCCGAGAAAATCCTCCTCCAACTGTGAATTTGTTTTGTTATGGGAAACCAAAAGCAAATTTGGCAAAAGATAAGTAAATTCACCAATCAACAAAGAGATTTAACGTGGTTCGGCGGATCAGATCCAACCTACATCCACGGGCACAGAACGAACGATGTTTTATTACCGAATATGTTTCTATGATCTGTTTTGTGTTTACAAGTCTAATTTTCTCTTGTCCTCTCCTCAACCCTCAACGCTCTACTTATAAGCACGCTTTCCCCTCCTATTTATAATAGCAAAGAAACAGTTTTCCTTTTCCCATAAGAATTCTTAGTCGAAAATACCTTCACTTTCTTTATCCTATTAGGACACTGACTTATCAATTTTCCCCATGAAAGTAGGATAACTTATCTTCTTACCCGTAAAAATAGGATGTCTTATCTTGGAGCATATCCCGCCATATTTCTCAGTCTTCATGAGGTCGGTCACAATGGTCTTTTGAACTGAGAATGCTGCTATCGATATGATAATGCCCGACCATCCGGTCTGGAGTGGTCGGTTACCGATCATAAAGTGCTCGGCCCCTTACTGTTGGCTTTTAGTGGTCGGGTCGGCATTAATGATCTTGACCAAGAAGTGAATTGCCTTTTTACCCCTGCCGTACTGCTTAAATATCATAGGGCCTGAAAATACCGCCAACATATGTCCCCTAGTTCTCGGTTCAACCGAGTATACAAGTTGGTGCCGGAAACTATATAAGAAGAATAGTACTTCTGATGGAGCGACGGCTGACCTTTGTGAGGAGAAGTTTTATTGGCCTGTCACCACCACGTCCTCGGTACAACCAAGATACTCGGTTTGACTTCTTTTCCCGCCAAAACAAAATCTTTTCACCGCCCTTCTGGAGACTCTCTCGAGACGCGCAACCGTCACATCTATTTAAATTCCCATCAAATAATCTCTAGGGTTTACTCCGAGCTTGACACTTGTCAAACATCAGCTGGCTTCTCGCCAAAAGCAAACAAAATCAGCCGTTCACAGCCGACACCGATATACGCCCAATCTCAGTCGTTCATTCAATTCTGACAAATTGCCTCCGAAGCCGACACATGGCGCACATCCGGGGCTCTTTCATGATCTAACGGTCACAAATGTTCCGACGTGACTTCAAGAAGATGAAGCGATCATATTGCGTCCGTTTGGCAAAATTTTATCAACCGTAAAAACTCTCCTCTCTTCAACTGCGACCCGTCCGTTTAGTGCAACCAAAGCTTTCAAAGCACTCTTCCAGCCTTCAAAAAGGAATCAAGTAAGTCTCTTGAACGACCTCCTTGGTTTATGCTTGCTGTTTGCTTTTTCTTTTCTCTCTCTTCTTTTTGTGTGTGTATGGAGCATGTCGGGATTTTTTGGATGACGGGTAATAAATTATGGAAACGTCGGTTTGTTCTGGGTTCTGTGTTTTGCTCGTTGTTGCTAGGGAGAGATTTATGGCTTGATGGATGTTGTTAGGGCATTTGGAACCCACAGGCTTAGTTTTCCCGAAATCTCAGGGTAACTGTGAAATCCCCGGCCTGTTTTAGAAATTGGCTATAGACTGACCTCTCCCCCCTTTTTATTTCTCGGATGTCAGAGATGTCTGACAACAGGTCTTCCTCTGCAAATCCTGCTAGATCTTCGACCCCCCCTGCTGAAGAGCTCTCCTCGAGCTTGGGGGCACCAAGCATAGAGGACCTTGACACTACCCTCACCCCTTCTGAAACTGAAAAAGATACTTACCATCAGAGAATTCCTCGGAAGGACCCAGAGCCCGGTGATATTGACTGCTCGGCTTTGGACATGGACCGGCCATCCAAAATAATTGAAGACGATCTAGCACTGCTCTGGAAGCGATATGATATTCCGATAGATATTGCCCTTGAAGTCCATTGTCCATTGGATCGTGCTAGTCAACCTGATGAGTATTCAGTGGCTCTTCTCCCGGCTTTCTTCGAGTGTGGACTCCGGCTGCCAATTCAACGTTATTTCGCCTGGATGCTGGCCGAGATGGAGATCGCCCCTTGTCAACTAAGCTTGAATAGTTTGAGGATCTTGGCCGGCCTACGTGTGATATGGCATCGGGCGGGACTCGGCGAACCATCTATTGAAGAAGTGAAGAGGTTGTATCGGTTGAAGGCCAACCCAAGAACACACTATGGTTGGTACTACCTTTCTGCTTACGCCGATTCGTCAAACATTATCGGCACACTCCCCGACTCCAACAAAAACTATAAAGATTTGTGGTTCTGGGCCACATGAGATTGGGGACGAGTCCTGATATCACACGAAGAGGAGGTTTCAGTCCCGGACATCTTTAGAGTGGGAGGTTAGGAATCTAACCCTTAGTGTTCATGCTCTTGATTTTATGATAGGATTCTAACTCCTTTGACTCTTCCCAGCTTGCTGGAGGGACGCTCCCAAGGTCTCCCATCAGGTCCGGGTGCGGGTACGCTGGGCTCGGCGGTACATCGACCATTGGAAGAAGTTTGTTAATGATGAGGCCCTTGTCGAGTCAGGCCTCATTCGGACCGTTCCTCCGAAGGTCCCGGGGCGGATAGGTAGGCTTTGTTAACCTTCTAACCAATCCCATTGTTTGCCTAACGTGATGATGACTTGAAATCACTCAGATTCTGGACTGACCATTTCTCTACCCTTTGTCTTTTGCAGGAATGTCGAAGAGGCCAAAATACCTTGATCAATTGACAGGTGCAACAAAGAAAACCGGCCATGTTGGAGCCGGACCCTCTCGGAAACGGCCAGCAATAGCTGAGGCCAAAAAGGTGACTGAAACGGTAGCCCCGTCAGCTACCCAAAGCTTATCTCCCATTTCCAGGGCATCGCCAACAGTCTCCACCCGACCTGCCAGCCCGTCAAAACCTACTAGAAAAAAGAGGCGTCTGTTTGGGGCAGAGGAAGCCGAGCTGACTCGGGAGATGGAGGAGGAACATGTTCTGAGTAAAAGGCAGCCGGTTCGGAAGGAGAAGAAAGTGTCGGAGGGTTCTTCCAAAAAGCGGAAAGGCGTCGTGATTCTTGGCGTTGAAGACCTTGGTCAGGACATCAGGGAGGCCACTTCTCACCTGGTGCTGGCAATCAACGAACTGGCCGAGGCGATCCCTCCGGAGAAGATTCCGAGATACGAAGATATCTCTCCCGAGGATGTGGTTACGTTGTTATGCTCCCAGATGGCCAAGGTAGCCACACTTCCCTTATTCTCATTATGAGTCCATGACTTAGTTTGATTTCTGATTTTCTATTTCTTCTCGGCAGGTGACCTATCTGGCGGCCAAGAACAAGGATCTCCTCCTGAAGCCTTTTATCCGAGGGTGGCCAAGCCCAGAGGCTCCAGAACCGACTCACTGAAATGGAGGCCGAGCTGGTCAGTAGAGAAGAAAACATAAAAAATCTGGAGCTGGCTGCAGTTGAGGCCCATACAATAAATAAAGCTCTCAGGGCCGCCGCCTCTCGAGAGAGAAAAAACACTGAGGCTGCCAAGAAGGACTTGGAGGCTGCCCAGGCCGACAACAGGATCCTATAGGTGGAAGTGCGAAGCGTTGAATCCAAACTGAGGGCCAAAGATGAAGAACTGGTACGGGCCCGTGACGAGCTTAAGGGGAAGGAAGCTGAGTTGGAGGCCGAGATGGACGCAATCAGACTTGAGGGGGTCATGGACTGCGCCGAGATTATCCCGATGATATTGCCCAACCTGGATATGGGCTTATCCACGCGGCCATCCACTTTTGCAAATGGGAAATCTCACATGAGGAGTTTCAAAGATGGCTACTCCCTTCTCCCGAATAGGTGATGGATCCCGACCCCATTTCGATCGCTCCGGTACCCCCAGCTCCTGAAGAGGACCGACCTGAGGCTGCTGCTCCTGAAAAGAACTGACATGAGCTCCTGCTTTGGCCCCCAAAGCTGTAATTGTCGGGGCCTCCCAGGCCGTCAATGTGGAAGCCACTGTCCCTCCTCCCGAGGTTGAGCCAATCCATCCGCCCTCCGAGCCTGCCGAGGAAGAACCAATTGCTCATGTGCGGCCGATCTGTAGGGGTAACCCGAACGGGACCCCGTGTGATCCTGAACAAACTTTATTTTCCCTGTAATAACTTTTTACAATCGTATTTATATATGTATTTTATATGTGTTTCTATTCCACTTTTTATCTTTCATTATTTGCTCTGATTGCTTTCCCGCAAACGATCACTCGAGGCCCGACCTTGAGGGGACAACCCGATCCAAAAATAAGATCATGTAGTGGAACGAAACCCGACTCCGAGCTAGGAGGAAAACACTTGGTGGCTCTGGGGGAATGTTACGTCCCTGGTCCGAAAAAGGTAGACTCGGTGGGACGTAACCCAAACCCGAGCTGAGAGAAACACTTGGCCTCGGTGGAACGAATCTCGCCTCGAGCTGAATAACCAGGTGGCCTCGGCGGAACGATTCCAGTCCTGAGCCGACTAATCCTTGGGACTTTATTCAGAAGGGAAGTGAATCAACCTTTGAAGCCCTATAGGATTTCGCATGGGCGTCCCCTTGCCAGACAAGCGAAAACAAAAAAAAAACTTTTAGAAAATAAAATCAAAAAACGGGGGTGACTTAACACTTATCCCAAAGCAACAGCACGGATGCCTAAAAACAGCTGTAGGCACTGCATTTTTGCATATAAGTCCCTATGATGAGTCTCAATTGGAGACACTACCTTTTAAGTCACGGAGGTCACGGAAAACGGACATCGAAAGGGGAAATTCAGAATAAACTAGGTTTACTATTTTCGTTCGTGTATACGTTCGAACGCCAAACAGATTGCGAGCGTTCGTGCCGCGTTCGAGGAAGCGTTCGAACGGTGTCGGTAATTCTGGTTTTGATGCTAGCCTCACATCAAGCCCAATTCGCCCAAGCCTTGGCCCACACGCCCAAGCCCACTTAAAACACATATTTAACACATGGTGAAATCAAATCAAATCTAAAAATCACATACCAAATTAAAATAAACATTAAAATCAATCAAATATTTTAATTCCTTAATTAAGATATTCACCCACCAATTACACAAGATTCCTTCCTAACTAAACAAAATCACATACTAAATTAAAAAGATGTCATGCCTAATTAAAATCAATTATAACAAATTAAATATTTTGTATTCCTAATCTAGCCCAAATTTGTCCCCCCCCCCCCCCCCCCCTCAATCTTTGACTTTCCTTGCTCAACACAAAATCAAATCCCTTTCTTGTGAGACAAGGTGAAGCCCTAGCCATTCTCTATATAAACAACCCCTAACCAAGACATGCACTCCCCTAGCTCATACACATAAGATACACACAACTCATACGAAAATCACAACACACACAGAAACCCTAGAAGTTCACGCATACTACAAAGAAATAACATAAAAATTCTCTTCATCCCCTTTCCCTAATCACTGAAAACCAGACCTCCATTTAGCAACCTTGTATCACCGAAAAACAGCCCATACAGCAGCCCTAATACACGCATACAACAGCCCTAAACACACACACAAAACAGCCCCCGAACCACACCATAACACCACCAAAAATCACACCCAAAACAGTAGCCAAAACATCCCAAAAATAGTAACTAAAATACAGCAGCAAAACAGTAGTAAAACAGCAGTGAATCGGAGTCAAAAGCAGCAGCAAAAGACGGAGAATGACGACTCACAACAGTAAAACAACGAACGAGAGCAGTGAACCAATGAACCGGAAGAGTTGCGGAGCATCCACCCTTCCGACGATCATGTACCGTACATCCGAGAGGTGATTTAAAAGGTTAGACCTGAGGGCACTTTTCTCATTAGTTTATATTCGTCTTTTGATTGTTTATTGAATTCTATTCACATGAGAGTCATTTGTGGATGCATGTTGTGGCTTGAATGAAATGGAAAATGTGTCGCCTCTTGTGGTATATAGGATGGAAACCCGGATTTAAATTTCATAGCCGATTCCGAATGGACGGTAGTATGATCTGTACTCGGGATACAACTCCACGTACCACTTGAGTAAACAGCACACTCTTTTGTTTTATGTTGCTTCGGTTTATTTATTTTTCATTATTTGAATTCTGCATGTTACTTTTGTATGCATGATTCAATCGAGTGCATAGGCTTAGTAAGTCGGATTAAAGGTCCTCTATTTGAAGGGGTTAAAATCCTTTACCAGAATGCTTTGCCGCGCCGGTTGATGTGTGTCCGGTTGGATATAAGATATGTTCAATCGGATATACTAAGTGTGATATGATTGTCTTTATTTTTGTATGCATGATGTGATCGAGCGCATGGGCTTAGTAAGTGCGATGAAAGGTCCTCTAATTGAAGAGGTTAAAATCCTTCGCCACGATGCTTCACCGCGCTTCGTATTTCGCTATTTGCTTTTCTTATGTATGTATTGCGTCACATTTTGTGCATCAGGTCTGTTCCCGTTCGAACGCGTTATCGAACGCTATACGAACGTGAACCATCTATTTCCCGTTCGAATGCGTTTTACAAACGCTACTCGAACGCGCATGCATTTTGTTTCATCAGGTCTGGATCCGTTCGAACGCTACACGAACGCGAACCTTCTGTTTACCGTTCGAACGCGTTTACGAACGCTACACAAACTCGCATGTACTGAACTGAGTCTGTCTCATCATATTTCATGCATAATTGCCTCTTGGGTGATCTCTCTTGCATTATGTAGTCAATCATATTATTTGTATCCCTACATTTATCCATTCGATGTATTCATGAGATAGTACCCAAACATGATTAGGTTGTTCTTAGTTTTCCATATCATATGATTGAGAATATGTTCATGAGATTGCCATGTGATGTTGTATGTGTGATGATTAATTTCATGCATGTGAACTTAGAAGCATGATACTCTTGGAAATAAGTGTTACTCAAACTTGATTAAATTATTACATAAATCCTTCCATTACAAGTGACATAAGTAAGGGACCGTTCCGAACCCAACGGTTTAAGGTCTTCCTTTGCGAGGGGTGAGTGCGGCCTTAAATCTCATTTTCCCGGTTCACACCGGGTGGCGACTCCATTATTCTCTGGTTTAGTCCCCCGTGGCTACTCCGTACTCCCAACCGGGCCGCGAGCCCGGGACAGCATGCGTCGCCCCAGATCTTGTGTTCCCACAGTCTGGCGACTCCACTGGGGATAGAGAATCGGCCCCGAAATATTATCTTATAATGTTTGGATTTATGTTCTAATTGACCGTATCTATAGTGGATAAAATGAGGGTTTAATCATGGGCATTTTGAGGCTAGGTAATGGTTTGGTGTCTTTCTTCATTCACTAGCTTCCTAGAAGGAAAAGCTGTGAAGGCACCTATATGGCCATCTACCCTTAGCCTATTGTGATGGACTAATTTGGAGGACTCGTTGTTTATTCCTGTCACCAAGCGATAAGAGCATAAGAGGCTAGGGTACTTAAGAGAGCCTCGCTCCACCCTCCCTCTGGGGAATCTACAACGGGAAATCCATTTGACAGTCAGTCACACACCATAGCTCATTGGCACGTACCTTAGTGTATAAAAAAGGGTGCGCTCCCTTGGTCGCTCGAACCCTTGATTGGGGAGACCTAGTTGTGGGCCATCCTTCGCCGGTGAGAGCCTTTGTCTACACTCTTGCGAACCCACCCATAGACCGGGTTTGTATGGTTAAAGTAACAATTATTTCCTTGAGTATGTGCTTGTGGACCATCCTCATTTGGATGCAGTTGGACTATTGTCAGAAATGCGGACTTGCTGGGCCATTTAAACTGGGGCGAGTTCGTACCTTATGACCATTAAGCCCAAAGCTTCTGAAATGTTGATGGGCCATTCTGTAGAAATCATTACTTTATGTTTGCATTATCTTTCTTTGTGCTTGTGTTCGGAATATTACCATTTGGATTTAGTTGGGCTCCTTGCCATGAGATGTGAACTTGTTGGGCCATTTAAACTGGGACGAGTTCACTCCTATGACAGTTAGCCCGAAAGCTTCTAAAATGATGATGAGCCGATTTTGTGTGAAAATTTTAATGAGTTGATATATTCTTGTATCGCATGCATCTCATGCACCTCATGCATACATGCACCAGGTTAACCCCATTTTGTCTTGAAAGCCATCATAGATACCCGTTGGTTAGGGAAGAGGACAGACTTGTCAAAAGACCAAGCAGCCACCAAGAGTACCGGTAAGAAGACCTAACCCAACGGGATAGGAAACTCATTCATGCATGCATACACGTAACGTATCATGCATTCCTTTTCGTGTTTGTTCTGTTTTGTAATAACAGGTTTCAGAGAAAAAAAAAAGCGTCAAATACAAGCCAACCAGAAGCAGCAACAGTACAATGTCAGCAGTCTTCATGAATGAATTACAGGGGCGAGGCCCATATCAGTATCAGTCTGGGGGCGAGGCCCACATTAGTATAAGTTTGAGGGCGAGGCCCACGTCAGTATCCATTTGGGGGCGAGGCCCGCATCAATATCTGTTTGGGGGCGAGGCCAACATTAGTATTAGTTTGAGGGCTAGGCCCGCATCAGTATTAGTTTGGGGGCGAGGCCCACATTAGTATCAGTTTGAGGGTGAGGCCCACGTCAGTATCAGTTTGGGGGCGAGTCCCGAATTAGTATCAGTTTGAGGGCGAGGCCCACATTAGTATCAGTTTGGGGCAAGGCCAACGTCAGTATCTGTTTGGGAAAAAGACCCACAATTTAGGGAAGAAGACCCTTGTCTCAACTCAAATTGGGAACAAGACCCACAGTTCAGGGATAAAGACCCTTATTTCGACTCAAATCGGGAACAAGACCCACAGTTCAGGGAAGAAGACCCTTGTCTTAACTCAAATTGGGAAAAAGACCCAAAGTTAAGGAAAGAAGACCCTTGTCTTAACTCAAATTGGGAAAAAGACCCACAGTTCAGGTAAGAAGATCCTTGTCTTAACTCAAATCGGGAAAAAGACTCACAGTTCAGGGAAAAAGACCCTTATTTCAACTCAAATCGGGAACAAGACCCACAGTTCAGGGAAAAAGACCCTTATCTCAACTCAAATCGGGAACAAGACCCACAGTTCGGGGAAAAAGACCCTTATCTCAACTCAAATCGGGAACAAGACCCACAGTTCAGGGAAGAAGATCCTTGTCTTAACTCAAATTGGGAAAAAGACCCACAGTTTATGGAAGAAGACCCTTGTCTCAACTCAAATCGGGAACAAGACCCACAGTTCAGGGAAAAAAAACCCTTATTTCAACTCAAATCGGGAACAAGACCCACAGTTCAGGGAAAAAGACCCTTATTTCAACTCAAATCGGGAACAAGACCCACAGTTCAGGGAAAAAAAGACCTTATTTCAACTCAAATCGGGAACAAGACCCACAGTTTAGGGAAAAAGACCCTTATCTCAACTCAAATCTGGAACAAGACCCACAGTTCAGGGAAAAAGACCCTTATCTCAACTCAAATCGAGAACAAGACCCACAGTTCAGGGAAAAAGACCCTTATATCAACTCAAATCGGGAACAAGACCCACAGTTCAGGGAAGAAGACCCTTATCTCAACTCAAATCGGGAAAGGAAAAGACCCACAGTTCAGGGAGGAATACACTTGTCTCAACTCAAATCGGGAACAAGACCCACAGTTCAGGGAAGAAGACCCTTGTCTCAACTCAAATCGGGAACAAGACCCACAGTTCAGGGAAAAATACCCTTCTCTCAACTCAAATCGGGAACAAGACCCCAGTTCAGGGACAAAGACCCTTATCTCAACTCAAATCAGGTACAAGACCCATAGTTCATGGAAGAAGACCCTTGTCTCAACACAAATTGGGAACAAGACCCACAGCACCACTTAACTCAGATTGGGAACAAAACCCACAATACAACTCAATTCAACTTGGGAACAAGACCCACTCAGCGGTTCGGGAATGAACCAGGGGTCGCAGCACCTCACCACCAAATCAACTCAACTCAACACATGGTAAGTCAAGTGGCAGCTGGCGAGCCAGGTAAGTGAAAATGTATTGCATAACTTTGATAGGATTGTCACTGTTACACATTACACAAGTCCCATCAAAGTGGGGGCGACTGTAGGCACTGCATTTTTGCATATAAGTCCATATGATGAGTCTCAATTGGAGACACTACATTTTAAGTCACGGAGGTCACGGAAAACAGACATCGGAAGAGGAAATTCAGAATAAACAAGGTTCACTGTTTTCGTTCGTGATGCGTTCGTGTATACGTTTGAACGCCAAACAGATTGCGGGCGTTCGTGCCGCGTTCGAGGAAGCGTTCGAACGGTGTCGGTAATTCTGGTTTTGCTGCTAGCCTCACATCAAGCCCAATTCGCCCAAGCCTTGGCCCACACGCCCAAGCCACTTAAAACACATATTTAACACATGGTGAAATCAAATCAAATCTAAAAATCACATACCAAATTAAAATAAACATTAAAATCAATCAAATATTTTAATTCCTTAATTAAGATATTCACCCACCAATTACACAAGATTCCTTCCTAACTAAACAAAATCACATACTAAATTAAAAAGATGTCATGCCTAATTAAAATCAATTATAACAAATTAAATATTTTGTATTCCTAATCTAGCCCAAATTTGTCCCCCCCCTCAATCTTTGACTTTCCTTGCTCAACACAAAATAAATCCCTTCCTTGTGAGACAAGGTGAAGCCCTAGCCATTCTCTATATAAACAACCTCTAACCAAGACATGCACTCCCCTAGCTCATACACATAAGATACAGACAACTCATTCAAAAATCACACACACACAGAAACCCTAGAAGTTCACGCATACTACAAAGAAATAACACAAAAATTCTCTTCATCCATTTTCCCTAATCACTGAAAACCAGACCTCCATTTAGCAACCTTGTATCACCGAAAAACAGCCCATACAACAGCCCTAAAACACGCATACAGCAGCCCTAAACACACACACAAAATAGCCCCCGAACCACACCATAACACCACCGAAAATCACACCCAAAACAGTAGCCAAAACATCCCAAAAACAGTAACTAAAATACAGCAGAAAAACAGTAGCAAAACGGCAGCGAATCGGAGTCAAAAGCAGCAGCAAAAGAAGGAGAACGACGACTCAAAACAGTAAAACAACGAACGAGAGCAGTGGACCAGTGAACCGAAAGAGTTGCGGAGCATCCACCCTTCCGACGATCGTGTACCGTACATCCGAGAGGTGATTTAAAAGGTTAGACCTGAGGGCACTTTTCTCATTAGTTTATATTCATCTTTTGATTGTTTATTGAATTCTATTCGCATGAGAGTCATTTCTGGATGCATGTTGTGGCTTGAATGAAATGGAAAATGTGTCGCCTCTTGTGGTATATAGGATGGAAACCCGGACATAAATTTCATAGCCGATTCCGAATTGATGGTAGTATGATTTGTACTCGGGATACAACTCCACATACCACTTGAGTAAACGGCACACTCTTTTGTTTTATGTTTCTTCGGTTTATTTATTTTTTGTTATTTGAATTATGCATGTTACTTTTGTATGCATGATTCAATCGAGTGCATGGGCTTAGTAAGTCGGATTAAAGGTCCTCTATTTGGAGGGGTTAAATCCTTTACCACAATGCTTTGCCGCGTCGGTTGATGTGTGTCCGGTTGGATATAAGATATGTTCAATCGGATATACTAAGTGTGATATGATTGTCTTTATTTTTGTATGCATGATGTGATCGAGCGCATGGGCTTAGTAAGTGCGATGAAAGGTCCTCTAATTGAAGAGGTTAAAATCCTTCGCCAAGATGCTTCGCCGCGCTTCGTATTTCGCTATTTGCTTTTCTTATGTAAGTATTGCGTCACATTTTGTGCATCAGGTCTATTCCCGTTCGAACGCATTATCGAACGCTATACGAACGCGAACCTTCTGTTTCCCGTTCGAACGCGTTTTACAAACGCTACTCGAATGCGCATGCATTTTGTTTCATCAAGTCTGGATCTGTTCGAACGCGTTATCAAACGCTACACGAACGCGAACCTTCTGTTTACCGTTCGAACGCGTTTACGAACGCTACACGAACGCGCACACACTGAACTGAGTCTGTCTCATCATATTTCATGCATAATTGCCTCTTGGGTGATCTCTCTTGCATTATGTAGTCAATCATATTATTTGTATTCCTGCATTTATCCATTCTATGTATTCATGAGATAGTACCCAAGCATGATTAGTTTGTTCTTAGTTTTCCATATCATATGATTGAGAATATGTTCATGAGATTGCCATGTGATGTTGTATGTTGTGATGATTAATTTCATGCATGTGAATTTAGAAGCATGATACTCTTGGAAATAAGTGTTACTTAAACTTGATTAAATTATTACATAAATCCTTCCATTACAAGTGACATAAGTAAGGGACCATTCCGAACCCAACGGTTTGAGGTCTTCCCTTGCGAGGGGTGAGTGCGGCCTTAAATCTCATTTTCCCGGTTCACACCGGGTGGCGACTCCATTATTCTCCGGTTTAGTCCCCCGTGGCTACTCCGTACTCCCAACCAGGCGCGAGCCCGGGACAGCATGCGTCGCCCCAGATCCTGTGTTCCCACAACAGCGTCATGTTGAGCTCTCCAAAACACAGTTCTGAATTTTTCAATTCAGAGTCCCGGCGAACCAGGATTCGGATCACAGAACGTTTAGAAAGGTAAAGGCACATTCTTCTATACGTCAGGTCATTAGGAGCCTGCGTTTTGTTCGAAGGCTCCTCCTTACAACGCTGGAGCAGACATAGGCCACGAGGGTACAATCCCACCCCGTACTATACTTCTCACAGACCCGAATGACCAAATAGGTAGGGATCAAAGAGTGTCCGAAACATTAAGGGCATGCTCCTCCTTATATTCGGTAACACTGGAGCAAGAAAATGCCACGAGGGCATAATCCCTCCTCATGCTATGATTCTCACGGATCCGAATGACCAAATAGGTAGGGATCAAAGAGTGTCTGAAACATTAAGGGCATGCTCCTCCTTATGTTCGGTGACACTGGAGCAAGCAAACGCCACGAGGATATAATCCCTCCTCGTGCTATGCTTCTCGCAGATCCGTTGGACCAAATAGGTAGGGATCAAAGAGTGTCCGAAACATTAAGGGCATGTTTCTCCTTATGTTCGGTAACACTGGAGCAAGCAAATGCCACGAGGGCATAATCCCTCCTCGTACTATGCTTCTCACGGATCCGAATGACCAAATAGGTAGGGATCAAAGAGTGTCTGAAACATTAAGGGCATGCTCCTCCTTATGTTCGGTAACACTAGAGCAAGCAACGCCACGAGGATATAATCCCTCCTCGTGCTATGCTTCTCGCAGATCCGTTGGCCAGAAAAAACGTACGGGAACAAGACTCCCTACAGCCGTATTTCCCCACCTGGCCAGGCCGGCCATCTTACGGGGGCACTCCCTCCCGCGATTACCATCTCGAAATATCCCTCATTAATGCCAGTCATAGGGTAGTTCTGCGTCAGCTTCGGGGGTTTGACTCTACTACGAAAGGCTCACGTGCTCCCTCATACGTTTCATCCCTTGATGCAGCCCTGATCCTAAAAAATGAAATGAGTTAGGTCGGAGCACTTCTGCCCGGGGTTTTTATGGTAGCACTTGTGATTGGTATGTCACGGGTTTGGTGCCTTTCCTGATCCCAGATCATCCATTCGCGTCGAGTACATCCCCGAAATACTGAATATGGCTTTCAAGTCTAATTTGAAAAAAGCGGGTGAAGATTTTCTTAACTGAAAAAAGAAAATTTTACTCATATTCGGGGACCTACTGCCCTTCCTACAACTCTCTGCGGGACATTTCGAGAGAGGCTTTATTTGAGCTCCTAACCCCTGTCGGGTTGTTTTAAAAAGGAAATAAAGAAATATCTATTGGAAGTACTTTTTTAACATCTCGGCGTTCGAAGGATTCTTTAGCCGTGTGTCGTCCAGCTGTTCCAAAGTATAGGCACCCGGCCGTACTACTTCCATAATTCTATAGGGCCCTTCCCACTTGGCACCTAGCGAACCTTCCTCCGGCCTTCGAGTGTTCAAGGTGAACCTTCGCAATACCAAGTCACCTGGAAGAAAAACACGGGTCTAAACTTTTTTATTGTAGAAACGGGTCATTCTTTGCTGATAGATTGCCGCCTTCATAGCCGACTTCCCTCTCTTTTCTTCGATTAGGTCTAGATAACTCCGTATGAGTTCTTTATTCTGCCCTTCCTTAAAATACCGGACCCTGTGGGTAGCCATTCCGATCTCTGCTGCAATAACCGCTTCGCATCCGTATGATAATGAGAACAGATTTTCCCCTGTGGAATTCTTACAGGTCGTCCGGTGCGCCCACAACACCTCTGGTAACTCCTTGACCCATAAGCTCTTGTAGGCTCCAAGCCGAGCTTTAAGATTGGATTTAATGGTCTTGTTTGTCGCCTCCACCTGCCCGTTAGACTTGGGATGGGCAGGTGAGGTGAATCTTAAGCGATCTGGAGGTCTTCACAGAGCTTCCTGACGCATTTTCTATCGAACTATTTTCCGTTATCAGTGATGACTGCCCGATGAATTCCAAACCTGCAGATAATATTCTTCTTCAAGAACTCTGTATCTTTCTTCTCTGCGATTGTGGATAGGGGTTCGGCTTCCACCCATTTGGTGAAATAATCTATGGCAACAATGACGTATTTCGGTTGCTCTCGCCCTTTCGGTATCGGTCCGATGATATCTAGCCCCCACTGGGTGAACGGCCAAGGGCTGGACATGGTGGTCAACTGTTCTGCGGGCTGGTGGTGAATATTGGCATTCTTCTGGCATCCTTCACATTTCCGGGCCACCCTCATACCGTCCTGATGCATGGTCGGCCAGTATAACCATTGCCTTAAAGCTTTAGAGGTAATTGATTGTCCTCCGGCGTGACTCCCACAGATTCCCGCATGAATTTCCTTGAGCACATAGTCAGCCTCCTCTTCTGCTAAACATCTCTGAAGGGGTACCGTATAGCCCCTTCGGTATAGCACCCCTTCGATTAGGGAAAACTTGGTGCTTTTAAATTTCAGTTTTCTGGCTTCATTCTTATCTTCAGGTGTCTCCCCGGTCTCCAGATATCTCCTGATTGGTTGCATCCATGAAGATTTGCTTTCCATAACCAATACTTCTACCTCGAGCTTTCCCACGTTTTTTTCTCTAAGGCAGATTAGAGGGACTATTCTGGGATTTTCTGCCTTATCGAAGATGCGAGCCGTGCCAAAGAGTCTGCCTCACAGTTGTTTTCCCGACCGACTTGCTCAAAATGCACGTTCCCAATTTTCCACACCAACTTTTTTACCTCAGCTAAATAGGCTATCATACTCGGCTCCCTGGCTTGGAATTCTCCCTTCAGCTGCTGAACAGCCAGCTGGGAGTCGCTTCTTACAACTACATCGTGGACGCCCATCACCATGCATAACCTTAAACCGGCTAAAATTGCCTCATATTCTACCTCATTATTTGTGGCCTCGAAGGCGAATCTCAAGGCGACCAATACTTCTTCACCTTTACCATTTTCAATACGATTTCGGCCCCATTACCTTGTGAGCTGGTAGATCCGTCTACTGACATCTCCCATTTGTCTTCCCCCACGGTCAGAATTTGGGGTTCTGTGAATTCAGCAACAAAGTCTGCCAGAGCCTGCCCTTTTACCCCTGCCCTTGGGAGGTACGAAATGTCGTGTTCACTCAACTTTACCGACCACTTCATTAACCGGCCCGAGACCTCTGGTTTTTGCAGAATCTGCCTCAAAGGATAATCGGTATAAACCCCAATAGGATGGGCCTGGAAATAAGGTCGTAACTTCCGGGCCGCAGTGATTAACGACAAGGCGACCAGCTCATGTGCTGGATATCTGGTCTCAGCATCTAGTAAAGCTTTGCTAATATAATACACTGGCCTTTGAACCTTATCGGCCTCTTGCACTAATACCGAACTTACTGCATGCTCCAAAACAGCTAAATATAAGTATAAGGTCTCACATGGGGACGGCTTTGCTAGAAGTGGGGGCTGCGTCAGGTATTGTTTTAACTGTAGGAAGGCCTCCTCGCATTCTGGCATCCAGTTGGCTTCATTTTTTCCTTCTTGACGACTTTGAAGAAGGGGTGGCACTTGACGGTTGCTCGGGAAATAAATTGATTGAGCGCGGCCACCCTACCGGTCAGGCTTTGCACTTCTTTTATCGTCCTAGGAGATTTTAAGTCCAGAACGGCTTGGATTTTCTGCGAATTTGCTTTTATGCCTCGGGAGCTTACCATATAGCCCAAGAACTTTCCTGAGGCCACTTCGAAAGTACACTTCTCCGGGTTGAGTTTTAAATTATGCTTCCTCAGCAATTCAAAGGTTTTCTTCAGATCGGCCACATGACACCCTGGCTCCTTAGACATTGTTATCATATCATCAAAATATACTAGCATTGATGTGCCGATAAGTGGCCTGAAAATCTTGTTCAACAGTGTAGACAACAGAACCTGGGCGACGCTGTTCTAGGCTCGCGGCCTAGTTGGGAAGTACAAAATAACATGGAGTCGCCACCCGGTGTGAACCGGGACAAAGATTTAAGGCCGCACTCACCCCTCGCAAGGGAAGACCTCAAATCGTTGGGTTCGGAATGGTCCATTACTTATGTCACTTGTGATGATATAATTTGTGCAATAAACTAACCGAATCTATTCAACATTCATGCTCAAGGGTACTTAGATCTAACATGCTTTCATCCAAATAATTCCACGCAATGTAACACAACAAGCATATTGAACCATAAATCAACATGCATAAATCATTACCCAAACGCATCATAAACTAAGAACATGCATAATGAACAACCTAAACATGCTTTAACAAATAAATAACAAACTAAATTAAACCATGCTTTAAATAAAAACAAATAATCTAAAGTCTATAACATGCTCAAATACAAGTTAGGATGAGACGAGATACGTGTATCTTAAGTGGTACGTGGCATTGTATCCCGAGTGCAGACCATACTACCGTCCATTCGGATTCAGCTATGGAATTTACGTCCGGGTTTCCATCCGATATACCACAAAAGAGAACACATATCCCGCTCATCCAACAATCACATCATGCTTCAAACGACTCTCATGCAATTATATATCAAAATAAATAAAACAACAATAAAGAAGATAAGTAGAAAGGTGCCCTCAGGTCTAACCTCTTTTGTCGTCTAAGAAAGGGCGTTACACGTCCGTTGGAAGGGTGAATGATCTGCTACTCTTTTAGTTCACCAACTCAACGTCTTTCTTCGCTGTTTTGCTGTTCGGGCTGCTGTTTCAAGTCCGTTTCGCTGCTGTTTCGCTGCTACGTTTCAGGTCACTGTCTTGATGGTTTAGCGGACTGTTTTGGGTGATTTTGAAGGCTTAGGGAGGTGCGTTTGTGAGGATGTTTTAGGGAAACTTTATGGAGGTTTTGGGGATGGTGTTTAGGTGATTTTAGGACTGTTTTGTGGGCTAAGGACGCAACAAAAACTGACCAGAACAGAAGGTGAACTGCGGCAGTTCACAGGTGCAGTGGGGTGTTTTCAGGGACTGTTTTGGGGCTGCGAATGGGGCTGTGTTTGGAGGGTGTTAGTGCGAATTTAAGGCTGTGAATAAGGTTTATTTGAGGGTGTTTTAGGGCTGTGAATGGGGGCTGGAACTCGGCAATGGAGGGTTAAGTTTAGGGCTTGGGCGTGAAGGGTGTTGATGATGGAGGGAAGGTGCGGCAATGGAGGCTGTTGGATCTTGAAGGTGCGGCAATGGAGGGTTCAGGGGGATGCTTGGGCGTGTAATGGAGGCTTAAGAGAGTGCTTTAGGCGTGTGAGAGAGATGTATGGGCTAGGTCTTGAATGGGGGGGTGAAGGCCTCTTTTTATAGGCAAAGAGAGAAGACTTTCCTAATTAGATTAGGAAGGAATCTCCTAATTGATTTCTAATAAGGAATGCATCTCCTAATTAGGATTTGGGATTGGATTTGATTTGGTAGGGATTTGATTTGATTTCTTTTATTTAGGTAAGGATTTACAAGATTTAAACATGTGATAAATATGCATATACCTAAATAAAGGGGCTTTGGGCGTGAATCACATCCTTTGGGCATGGATTTGGTTTGACTTGGTTTGACTTGGGTTGACTTGGGTATTTGGGCTTGGTTTGGGTTAGGTATGTGGTCTATGGGAGTTTTGGGCCTAAGGTGAGCTTAGAAACGGAGGTATAACAAGCAACCGAAGCGAAAACAACGAGATTAAATCCATCAAAATTCTATTTTCCAACTTTACCCTTCCAACGTCCATTTCCCGCGACTTTCATGACTAAAGAAGTAGTTGCCTCCATACGAGACTCATCATTGGGCTAATGTGTAAAAATGCAATGCCTACAACCAGCCTCTGAAAGGTTACCCCGACATTTTTTAATCTGAAAGGCATTACTTTATAACAGTACAGCCCCTGGTCGGTAACGAAGGTCATCTTCTCCTCGCCCTCAAGATGCATATTGACCTGGTTATATCCCGAGAAAGCATCCATAAAGCTTAGAAGTCCCTGGCAGGCCGTCGAATCCACCAACTGATCTACCTTTGGTAGTGGTAAGCTGTCTTTCGGGCATGCTTTGTTGAGGTCGGGGAAATCCACGCACATCCTCCACTTTCCATTGGATTTCTTCACTAATACCACATTCGATACCCACGCCGGGTATTTCACTTCTCTGATGAAACCAGCTTTCAACAGTTTTTCTACCTCGGCAGCCGTTGCCCTGCACCGTTCCTGGTTAAAGGTCATTCTTTTTTTTTTTACCGGTTTGTGTGATAGGTTTACTACCAAGCGGTGATTGATGAACTTCGGATCAATCACGGGCATATCGTCGTGCCCCCATGCAAAGATGTCCGGGTACTCCTTTAGACACTTCAGCAGGTCCTGTTTCAGGACCTCGTCTAAGTCTCCCTTTATTTTTACATTCTTTCCAGGTCCGAAAAGTTTCATCACCTCTAATTCTTCGACTGCCCCTAGCCGGGCAGCTTTCTTCGGCCGAGGACCCGGATCTTTACTTGCTTCTTCCTCGTCTTCGTTCCCTTGTCTTTTCCGGGTACCCAATTCAATGCAAAGGGTTTCCCTTGAGAGGGTGGCAAAACAGCTCCGAGCCACCTTCTGACTTCCGCACACGACTCCAATCCCATCCCGGGTGGGGAAATTTAACTTTAAGTAATAGCAAGACATTGCAGCCTTTGTCTTCATCATGAAAGGTCGACCAACAATGACCTGGTAACTGCTCATGCAATCTACCACCGTGAAATTCATCATAACCGTCCGAGTCCGGAGACGGGTTCTGATCGTCATTGCCAATTGTATCCTTCCTAATGGAACGACCGTCGAGCCCCCGAAGCTGTATAGGGGAGTCCCATCGTCGGTTAGAGTCGCATATTCCACTCCAAGGCCGTCCAAAGCCTCATTGTAGATTATATACACTGCATTCCCGGGATCCACTAAGATTATGTCTACCTCAGAACCGCTGATTATTGCCTTGATTATTAATGCATCATCGTGGGGGAATCTCACCCCTCGAGCATCCTCGTCCGTGAACATTACTGGCACTGACCGACCACCTTGTGT
Source organism: Zanthoxylum bungeanum (assembly GCA_019454045.1). Classification (NCBI taxonomy): domain Eukaryota; kingdom Viridiplantae; phylum Streptophyta; class Magnoliopsida; order Sapindales; family Rutaceae; genus Zanthoxylum; species Zanthoxylum bungeanum. Next base: position 78,862 of record SKCR01023514.1, read on the forward strand.
TCCCGAGGCCCGTCCTATTTCTAACACTTCCAACCCCCGAGATCAACTATAGTTTTTTCTTGACCGGTTAGAATCCCCGGCCAGTGTCTTTCCCCCTGCAATGGTGTTCACATGTCGGCAATGTGACCTCTGCCTGGCCGCCATAACTTCATGGTCAATATAGTTATTTAAATACCCATTCCGCGCCAGGTCTTCCATTTGCTCCCGCAAGTCTTTGCATCCGTCCGTCGTATGTCCCATCAAATTATAATGTATGCAATAGGATTTTTTATTCCTCATGTCCTGTGGGAATCTTCTGACATCAGGCTCTATCAAGAGGCCATTTCCCTGGATTTCCATGATGATTTGCCCCAGCGGTTTATTCAGAGGAATGTATGCCTCTTCCCGGGCCATATGGTTCACTTGGGCCGAGATTCTCTTTTCCGGGTCATCCAGAGGTATTGGCTTGAATTCCCTTCGCCTCGGGGGTGGCTTTTTGAACTCCCTATCTGGCCTGTGAGGAGCTTCTGCCCTCGTCATCCTCTCCCTGATAGATGTCCCCCTCCGAGTGATTCTCTCCTCATCTTCTAACAAAACAAACTTACGGGCTGTTTCCAGAGCGGTGGCATAATCCGGTGTACCCTGGATCCTCAGGTGAGTCCACAGCTTTCTGATTTTTAAGGCCCCTTTCAAACTTTCCAGGGCTTCGAGCGACTCATATCCCCCGACCTCGAGCACCATATTATGGTACCGTTCAATGAAAGCCTTCAGGGGCTCATCGTCCCCCTGCTTTATGAGCCTCAATTCCCCAATTATATTTTTTGGGACGCAGACCCATTTGAAGTGCCGAACAAATGACTTCCTAAGTTGCGTGAAGCTACTGATGCTCCATGGGGCTAGACTTCTGAACCATAGAATGGCAGACCCACTGTGGGAACACAGAAACTGGACGACGCATGCTGCCCCGGGCTCGCGGCCCGGTCGGGAGTACGGAGTAGCCACGGGGGACTAAACCGGAGAATAATGGAGTCGCCACCCGGTGTGAACCGGGAAAATGAGATTTAAGGCCGCACTCACCCCTCGCAAGGGAAGACCTTAAACCGTTGGGTTCGGAATGGTCCATTACTTATGCCACTTGTAATGAAAGGATTTATATGATAATTTAATCAGGCTTAAGTAACAGTTATTTCTGAGAATATCATGCTTCTAAATCTACATATATACATCAACAAGTTCATCTAAATTTATATGTAACACATATTCGAATTTGCATACAGCCTATTTGCATGTAATCTATGTCTCAATTTGCATACATAAGGTTTATCATATGGCAAGCATACAAGTTAATGAACGCATTGGTGGACACAGAAGTGCGAACAAATAGCATTCTTACTAGCATGCATATTAAGAAAAGATATTTAAGCGCATAACAGAAATAGACAACTAGAGAGGTAATACAAATGCATAACGTAAAAAAGGGGAACTATGTGCTAAGATGGACATGTCGTAATGTGATGCGAGAGGATCTGTTTACCGTGGGCGTTCGTGCAGCGTTCGTAGACGCGTTCGAACGGTAAACAGAAGGTTCTTGTTCGAGTAGCGTTCGTAAACGCGTTCGAACGGAAATGAAACAGAATGTTCACGTTCGTATGGCGTTTGTAAATGCGTTCAAACGGAAATGAAACAGAATGCTCACGTTCGTATGGCGTTTGTGAACGCGTTCAAACGGAAATGAAACAGAATACTCACGTTCGTATGGCGTTTGTGAACGCGTTCGAATAGAAATGAGACCTGATGCATGATAAGGCAAAATGCATGCGCGTTCGAGTTGCGTTCGTAAACGCGTTCGAACGTGAACAGACCTGATGCATGAAATAGGACGCAATACATAAATGGCGAATAGTACAATGCGAGGCGCGGCGAAGCATCATGGTAAAGGATTTTAACCTCTTCAATTAGAGGACCTCTCATCGCACTTACTAAGCCCATGCGCTCGATCGCATCATGCATACAAACATAAAGACAATCATATCAAACTAAATATGCCCGATTGGGCATATCTTACATCCAACCGAACACACATCAACCGGCGCGGCAAAGCATCGTGGTAAAGGGCTTTAACCCTTCCCCATAGGGGATCTTTCATTCCACTTACTAAGCCCATGCGCTCGATCACATCATGCATACGAACATAAAGACAATCATATCAAACTAAGTATGCCCGATTGAACACATCTTACATCCAACCGAACACACATCAACCGACGCGGCAAAACATCGTGGTAAAGGGCTTTAACCCTTCCCCATAGGGGATCTTTCATTCCACTTACTAAGCCCATGCGCTCGATCACATCATGCATACGAACATAAAGACAATCATATCAAACTAAGTATGCCCGATTGAACACATCTTACATCCAACCGAACACACATCAACCGACGCGGCAAAACATCGTGGTAAAGGGCTTTAACCCCTCCCCATAGGGGATCTTTCATTCCACTTACTAAGCCCATGCGCTTGATTGAACCATGCATAAATAAGCAACATAAAACAAAAGAGGGTGCCGTTTACTCAAGCGGTACGTGGAGTTGTGTCCCGAGTACAGATCATATTACCGTCCATTCGGAATCGGCTATGAAATTTATGTCCAGGTTTCCATCTGATATACCGCGAGAGTTGACACATCTCTCATTTTATTTCACAGCCACAACATACAACATCTCATAATTCATGCATATTTATCTACTCAAGGGCCATACATGCATTTCAACATGACAATCACGCAAGCAATATTTAATAAATAGTACAAAAAAAAGCGAGTGTGAAAGATACCCTCAGGTCTAACCTTTTTGCCAACTTTCAGGCTTGTGTTTCACGGACGTCGGAAGGGTACAGCTCCTCAACTTCTCCGGTTCACTGGTTTAGCGTCCTAGCTCACTGCTTTGCTATTTTGCTTGCGGTTTGAACTCCGTTCTGCTCCTGTTCGGCCTCTGTTTTGCTGCTCACTGTTCAGGCCACCTGTTTTGACGTTTCAACGGACTGTTCCAAGTTTTTTGTGGGTTTTTAGTGCAGTCATGTGTGATTATTTTAAGGATTATGAATGTAGTTTTTATGTTACTGTTTTTAAGGTTTTTAGGGAATGTTTTAAGAGGATTTTGCTGCTGTTTTCGGGGGAAATGGGCTGCTATTTGGGGGTACTTTAGCGGCTGTTTGGAGCGTGTTTGGGCTGCCGTTTGGGGGTATATTTTTCGGTGATGTGTGGAGGCTTAGGGGGCTGCTATTTTCGGTTATGGAGTGGAGGAGATTTGTGAGGTTTATGGACGTGTAGGGCTGATCGGTTTGTGAAGGTGCTTTTAATGTGAAGGCTTGGGGTTATTTTCTTTTCTCTTGTGATTTGTGTGAGTTGTGTGTATATTATGTGTATGAGCTAGGGGAGGGGGTTGGAAATTCTTCTCTTCTTTTATTTCTGTGATGGGCGTGAACTAGGAGGGTGAATGCCTTGGAGAGGTATGGTTTATATAGAGAAAGGCTAGGGCTTCACCTTGTCTCACAAGGAAGGGATTTTGGCATTAAAAGACGGATTTGATTTGGTATTCAACAAGGAAAGGATTAGATTGAGGGGGGACAAATCTTGGCTAGATTAGGAATACAAAATATTTAATTTGTTATGATTGATTTTAATTAGGCATGACATCTTTTTAATTTAGTATGTGATTTGTTTAGTTAGGAAGTTAATATATTTGATTTATCTTAATTAGGTATGATTATATTTTATGTTTTATTTAATTGGTAAATGGTTTAATTTTTTTTTATTTAATTCAATGTTTAATTTAATTAAATTGGGATGTGTTTTATGGGCTTTGGGGAGCTAATTGGGCTGGGGTGCGAGGCTAGCAGCAAAACCAGAAACACCGACGCCGTTCGAACGCCAATTCAAACGCTACACGAACGTCCGCAATCTGCCTGACGTTCGAACGAAGTAACGAACGCAGAACTAACGAAGACAGTGAGCTTGTGAAATGAACTTGATGATGTACTTATTTCGAATTTCCCCTTCCGACCTCCGTTTCCCGCAATATCCTTAGCTAAGAAGGTAGTGCCTCCAACTGAGACTCATCATCGGGTTTCACATGCGGAAATGCAATGCCTACACCCACCTAAGGTTAGGGGGAAAACTTTGCAAATGGCATCCCCTAACACTCATTGGACCTCCATCAATAGGACAAAACCCTCAATATGGGATTTTGGATCAGTATGTCCTTTGTAGGCCGTCATGGACGGCATGTTGAATCATCCTGGTAACTTTACCGGCCTTATTTCTTCTGTGAATGGAGATTCAACCTCGTCGTCCCGAGCATCTCCCGTGTCAGTTTTGAGGTTCACTCCCCACTTGGCCATTTCTTTTCTTAACCAAGATCTTATATTGCCAACTGTGTTACCGTGCCTCCTCCTGCGGCCTTCTTTGCGTCTGTCACCCCAGGTGCGGCGTTCCTCATGACTTGAGATTTCCCGTCCAGTTTCGACATACTTCATGTCTCCCCTTCTGGTGTCGCGGGGGCCATCATAGGAAGAATCTGGCGACTGTCTCCCCTCTTCTTCTTCCCATGTATCCTCCGTTTGTAAATCTTTTTCTACCACTACGTACCTCATCCCGTAGGGACCCTTCCTCATATGTTCATCGTCATCACTCACATCTGCAACCCTTTTTCCTTCCGCTATTTCGCCTCTCCTCCGACCGGCTCCGGCTTGACGTCTCTCATTATTCGTCTCTTCCATCCTCTCCAGTCTGTTCATCATGGATTTCAAAAGGTCTTGATTTTCCTCCATATCTTTCCTCATATTTTCCTCCATCCAATCCGCTGTTGAACTCCCTGTCGACCGGTGATTTCCACCTTCTGCAATTGTCTTACTACGCGAGCTGCTTTTTGTTAAGTCCCCACAGACGGCGCCAACTGTTGACGGCTGATTTTGGTCTCAGGGGCAATAAAAGTTTTTTACTCCCGAGACAATTCTCCTCCAACTGTGAATTTGTTTTGTTTATGGGAAACCAAAAGCAAATTTGGCAAAAGATAAGTAAATTCACCAATCAACAAAGAGATTTAACGTGGTTCGGCGGATCAGATCCAACCTACATCCACGGGCACAGAACGGACAATGTTATATTACCGAATATGTTTCTCTGATCTGTTTTGTGTTTACAATTCTAATTCTCTCTTGTCCTCTCCTCAACCCTCAACGCTCTACTTACAAGCACGATTTCCCCTCCTATTTATAATAGTAAAGAAACAGTTTTCATTTTCCCATAAGAATTCTTAGTCGTAACTACCTTCACTTCTTTTATCCTATTAGGACACTGACTTATCAATTTTTCCCCATGAAAGTAGGATAACTTATCTTCTTACCCGTAAAAATAGGATGTCTTATCTTCTGGAGCATATCCCGCCATATTTCTTGGTCTTCATGAGGTCGGTTACAATGGTCTTTTGAACTGAGAATGCTGCTATCGATCTGATAATGCCCGACCATCCGGTCTGGAGTGGTCGGTTACCGATCATAAAGTGTTCGGCCCCTTACTGTTGGCTTTTAGTGGTCGGGTCGACATTAATGATCTTGACCAAAAAGGGAATTACCTTTTTACCCCTGCCGTACTGCTTAAATATCATAGGGCCTGAAAATACCACCAACATGCATATAATCTGTATTAATCTTCTGCTTCTTCCTCAATTCTCGCTCTCTTTCTCAAAATCAGATTCTCTCTTTATAGAATTCAAGTATTTACTACTTATCCCGAGTAAGTATTTACTTTCGAAAAAAAAAAAAAAAGGTAATCACTTTCTCTATGTTTTAAAATAAATTTAGATTTGATTGTTAATTCATTTTACATTCTAAACACAATTTATTTTAAAATTAGTAAATTCTAAATTATGAAATCACTAAATCTTGCTTCGAATCTCATGATTTTTTGTGTTATTGCTAAGGATTTTAAAAATGTCACTAAGGAATTTTCTAGGACCTTTTAGAACATTGCTAATAAGTGGCGCCATAAGTTGACTTTATCTTTGGCGGTAGTTTGATTTCATCGTGTGGCGTTATAAATTGGCATCATATCTAATGGCTGATATTTCTATCAATAAATTATCAATGGATGTTTTTTTGTCGGAAATGATTTTTTTAGTGACAATTTTTGTAATAATCGATTATAAGTGGTGATGGAAAAATTTCCTTCCATAAATTTTGTTAGTAATTTGGCAATTTTTTAAAGTACATAAATATAACTTAGAACATGAACGTTCTATACCATACTTGAATGTTAATTTGATATAGTCGAGAATTTAATTCTCTGACCTTAAGATAATTATATCAATCTCATTATCGTTGTCTTTCTATTTTTTGTTATTATTTCCCAAAATAAAGCGATCACTCTTCTTGGTAGTAGCACTCCAAATCAACGAACCAATAATGGGTGGAACTCCTTTTTTATGCTTTTAAAAACAAAAGCTTTTTTAATGCTCTTTTGTGATCTCTAAATCTTTGTAAAGAATGAAAAACTTGAATATTTTTTACTTAATTTTGTTGACCTAAAGCGTGTTGACCCAAAAGTCTCTTGCGCTATATCGATTATGATAATAAAAAATAACGTACCAAGAGTATTTTGGTAAAAATACTTTCATGGAGAATCATGGAAATGCAAGTATAAAAAAGTAACTCAAGATCAAGGAAATCAAGTGTTGGAGTTCAATAAAATTTAAGATTAAAGAATGCTAGCATAAGTTATATTGTTCTTAATCTTGTATTGTTTGTTTAAATAAGATTATACTTGTTAAGCACCTAAGAGCTCAAATCATTTTTTTCATGTGTATGTCTTACAAAATTACATGTTTTCATCAATATTTAAAAGCTAGTTTTTGTATTTAAATGATTTATCATTTCAAGCTTTTTGAACTTTAAAGATTCATTTGAATTTGATTAAAAGAGCCTTATTTTTTTTTTATTTTTTTTTTCAAAATATTTGTGTTTAAATTATATCATCTTTTAACTTCGAAATAGGGACTATAATGCCTATTTGAGTATATATATTGAATTATATGATTTGTATTCTCATTTTTTATTCCATATATTGGATTATATGATTTTATATTTGGATGCAATATTTGATGGTTTTCTTTAGACGTATGAGTTGATAACTTTTCTATTTTTTTTTTTTAATTACGTCCAAATGGAGATAAAAATGTACACATATTTTGTGATATTGATGTGTAAATTTTTTCTTATTAGAGTTATGGAGATAAAGGATGTATAATATCACATATTAGATTGTTATTATGTATTCTACTGATATTGAAAAGCTCATTAAAAATGAGTAATATATAGCATTTTTAAGGGGGAGTTTTTCAACCAAAAAAAAAAAAATTGAAATAATCAACACATTAAGGAGGATATTATTGATCAAAATTCTACATTGATGATAAAATACATGATGTATTTATCATCTTTAAAAAAAAAAGGAAGATTGTTGATCTCAAGGTCATACACTTAAACACATGTCAAGGGAAAAATGAGAATTCCATATATATATATATGTGATCGATGAAATCACACACGTAACACAAGCGCACGTATCGTTCAAGTAGTATAAAATGTATCGATCCCACGAGAACTTAATACCTAGGCTATAAATTTGTGAAGCTAAATGTTTACAAGTATCTAATAGATTGGTTGTTTGATTGGATGTTGATTTTAAACTAAAGATAGGTAAATAAAACAATGCACATGTAAATTAAAGAAAAATTCAATATTATTAAATTATCTAGGGTTTGAATCCTTCCAATATCTTTTAAAGATGAAGTGGTTATCTCACGTTTGAGCAATATATTGGTTTATTAACCCAGAACATGAAAATATGCAAAAGCCTCTGTCGATGGTCAGATGCAAACACCCAAATAACCCAATTAATCATATGTCTATGTTAACCAAGTTACCTGAATTTTTTAAGATTAAGTTCCAATTGTGGCTAACCCAGCCTAATAGGCATATGTCTATCCTGTAAGGAAATATACCTAATGGTCACCATGCCTCGAGGTGAGATCGTGAGCTATTGAGTTTATGGCTGAAACCTAAAATTCCTTCGTCAAGTTTATTTTAAATTTAGCAGATCAATCTTATTAATGGCCAGTTAACAAGAAGCTTTAAGCTTAAGACTCAATAAATAAACCTTTATATTACCGAAGTCATAAAATAACCCCTTTATAAACCGGTGATATTGGAATTCATCACAATCACAGATATGATATTTAGTTACAACACATATCTATGACTAGTAAACACATAAATAAAGTAAATGGCATAAAGTAAAGCTTGGAAATTAAAAAGGTAAATAAAGCAATAAAGAAAATGATGGGGTTAGAGGATCCACTTTTATTACTTCTATTTTAGATATCTCCATTATTACAATATATAAATTTTGCATGACATTACCAACAGACCATATAGGCAGTATCCTGATTAAGTCATATTTATGATGAATTCCAAACGACCATAAAGATAAAATCCAATTTAGTCAGGTTAAAATCAATTTAATTAAGTCCAACCGACCATAAAGGCGGTATCCCATTAAGTCAGGTTTTAAATAGTTTATTTATTATAATTAAAGGAGATTAAGCTAAATATTAGTAATAAAAGTTTTACCATTCACCTCAGCAGAGGGGAGTTACCTCCTCATACTGAAAAGTAAAAATAAAGACTGAAAAGTAAAGTAAAGAAAGAACTATTACGTAAAATAAAAAATTAAATACAGAAAGCTGTAAAAAAAAAAAACAAGATACAATCTTTTTAGTATTCTTAAGGAAATCTCTAGAAGAAGGTATGAATTTTACAAATGAAATGACTTGGTATTTATAGGCAAACTTTTGCCTTCACCAATTTATCCACCAATTTCTCCACTAATTTCTCCTCCTAACATGACACCAAACATGGCACCAAATATGGCACCAAATCCTCCACTAAATATATAAGCATGTTTGGTGGAAGTTTGACAATTTCCATTTTTTATTTTATTTTATTTTTTTTTGTTTTGAAAATGACTTTAATAATTATACATAACACACTTACGGAAATTTTTATCAATTTAGGTAATGAAAAATTCAGAATTTGAAATTATTATGAACTTCAAAGTTGTAGATATTTGCGTCTTCTTTAATCTGGAACTTGAATCACCTAAATCCAATATCGGAGTAGAAAGTTATGGCAACAATACGAAAATTGCGCAAAGTTGAAATTTCTAAAATTGTACTTCGTTAGAACGCCATTTGAAGTTTCCAACCTCCAAAATCCAATGTCAAGTCCAGTTTTTGCCCTTATTTGTTTCATATTTCGTCCTGATTCATTCCAATGATTCGCGATTTTATTTTATCTACAAAATAAACTAAAACACATCAAAACGTTCATAAAACTCGAGAAACTATACAAAATATTAAGTAAAATGGACGGTAAATATTGATATATTTTCCGCGTATCACACCCCAAACCTAACATTTTGCTAGTCCTCGAGCAAAACAATAAAATAAAATACAATAAACAATTAAAATTAAACTAAGCCACTTTTGTAGGGATCACGGTTTCATTTAGCGTATGCAACAAGCCTTTAAACCCTTAGGTGTCCCTAGTGGATGAGTTGTAGTCTCGTGAGGGCTTGCAGTGACGATACCCATAAATGTCAATCAAATGCACACAAAAGCAAAAGGATAAAAAGATAAACAAGTTAGTGACTAAACAAGTGAAACTTCTTATCCAAGTTAATAACAGTTTTCTTTCTTTCTAAATTACCAAATAAGAAAATTCTCCGATTATTTTTACCATTCTCCATATGCACAACTAACAAGGTATTAATCAGCTCATTGTGCGCACAATATTCATAACTGTAGTTGAAAAAAGAGTAATATTTTTGTTCTAAAGTTATATCAGAATTCACACATTTTTAGCAATGTAATTTTTTTTTTTTTTTTTACAACATTTTCAATCCATATAGCAAGCTTTGGGCCAGTGACTCTCAAGCCAGTTAGCTTTAGGGCACAAAGTGTTAAGACACCCTTACAGACTTAATAACTCGGATTTCAGATATCTCTTTTTTTTTCTTTTATTTATTTACAACATCTTCAATCTATGTAGCGAGCTTTAGGCCAGTGACTCCCAAGCCAGTTGGCTTTAGTGTTGGGGTTGGTGCTCAGAGCGCCAATCCGCATCGTATTTATGTCTGATTCATGAATACGATCAATTTCTTTTTCCATAATATTACTTATTTATGGTTGCACCTCCTGTTTTTATATACGTATTCGATCTAATTACGATTAGATTGAAACTAAATGTGGTTTAGTGATATGTATATATTAGACAAAGGCCCGATAATATATATTACAGTACACAGTTACAAAGGTAGTTTGTAATTGACATTGGAAAGTGTCACTACTAAATGTATATTATCAAATATTATTTCTGGTCAAGATTTACTACACGGGTCGATTAGTCAAATCCGTTGAGACTAGTACATGTCGTATATCGAGACTTGGTCCGATGGTTAATCCCAATGAACCATGAGTCTGGGGAGACTAGTATAGACGTGTATGTGTTTATAGTGGATAAACACTGAACGACTCACCGAAGATTCTTAATGGATGGTACACCAACATCAATAAGAATCTTCTCGGGTTGAGTAGCATAGTGGTCCTTCGACTTGAGATACCACTGTGGATGTATGAGACATCCTCCACACTTAAATGACAGTCACGTCACCGATCTATTTAGATCATACCTGCGCCTGTTTGTTAAGTGTGGACCGATCCTCAGGATATAATGTGTGTATCAAGATAGGATCCGTCAGTTTTGTGTACAGAGCATAGGTAGTCCATATATGATTACCAATCAGTTAAATCTATGGCCATAATACACTTCGGAAGTGAGTTCCGAATGTTATTTATAGATTGCTAATAAAATCATCGACGAGATAATACCTATAGAGATTTGACGTTTACATCTATATCTCTGGGATTATCCGGATACCTGTGACGGATGGATTATACGTATGCAATGACCTCGACCTGTATGATTCAGCGAGTTTATCCGTGGTCGTCATAATTTACGGGTGGGTAAATTATGGACACGAAATTGGATTTCGTGACGGATATGCCTGAATCTAGAGAGTCTCACTAATGAAATATAATCGTAGAGCACTAGGGCAACTTTTATGAATAATGATGATTATTTATAAATCGTTTAAACGTTAAACGAAAAATACATGCAAACGGGCCGAACCGTCATTTCCTAATTAAAGTGTTGGATTTTAATGATTTGGTAAAATTGCTCAATTTGATGAAATTTAAAAATTAGGGTTCATAAACCTCACCAAATTTGGGGATTTTCATATATATGATGTATTATATAGTGTATATGATGCATGTAAAATTTTGGGTTGATTGGATTTGATCTTGGCATGTTTAGAACACAAAAGGACCAAATTATAATAAACCAAAAATGTGGGGTGCTCACGGCAATTTCAAAAAAAAAAATTGGGGAATTGTTGCAAATCTGATTTTGATGTATTGGATATGTTGGAAATCATTTTAGAAGTGATTTAGAATCATCCAAAATTATATTTGATAATTTATGGACTAAAATGATCAATTTGCAAAGTTATGGGGCAATTCGGTAATTACCAAGAAATTTGATCTCTTGTGTAATTTTCAGAATTTGATAATTCGGTAATTAAATAAATAAGTTTATTTAATTGATCCAAGAAAAATTTTGAAATCTGCGTTACCGATATTCCCCCTAAAACCGCAACATAATGGTATCAGAGCGAGTCTGATTCTTGGCCCCTGAAATGATTAGCCCTTTAAATCTATTTTTTTTTTCTTGTCTTTGCTTCATACATGCATGCTTTAATTTAATTTGATTAAATTTGAAGTGTATGACACTTTATGGAATATCCCCGCTTAATACGATTTATGAATATTTTTCCGTGACCACATCTGAGACCGTGCCTCTGCTATGAGGGTGTAGCCGATAGAGATTTATTTATGCCGATGTATATCAGATACTAGATAAATTCAAGCGAAAGCAGAATCCTGAACGTGCCCTACTGTCAGGATTACGCAAGTAACTTGAGTTTATCATTACGAGTTTAACCTTGGTACGTCTCCTTGTGGACCTGCCCTAGCAGTGACAACGAGAAATGACCTGGACCAGAAACCCAGGAGTCACAACGAGTGTGATTGACAATGAATTGTCTACCTGTGAATATACGTAGGCGAGACTGTGCTTCTGCTTTGAGTCAAAATATATTCATGGGGTCCACTTCCCATTATGGAATTCGATTTAATTATTGAATTCTCTTTTTTTTTCCGTTGGGGATTACGGTATTACGTAAAATAATGGGTGGCACTGTTAAGTTTAAAATATTCCATAACTTAGACAGTGTGTACTGTTATGGAAATTTCCGCTTGTTTGTTTCCTTATTCTATTGTTTATATAGAATTGAACTTTTATTCACTGCACACATATTTTGATATCTTATCTTACTTGACTCGTGGTTGCAGTTATTCTAGAATAGGTTCTAGATACTACTAGACTAGGATATTATTAGATTGGTCTAAACCATCGGGAACTGTTGTTATGATTTTCTTGAAAAATCAAGATGGTTAACGACTTTGTTTCTAAGTCATGACAAATAATCTAGATAGATATCCCTTTTTAGGATATTATTCTGTAGAGAGAATAGTTTCTTGTGCAATAATAATTGACTTGAATTAGTTCATGTCTCGAGATTCTAGACTGGCATTAAGAAAACCCCATTAGGTATTTATTTATCTAGTAATGACATTTCTTAGCTTTAATGACCTTTAGAGGCAATGTGTCTGACACACTTTGCTAATCAGTTATTTACAATTGTTGTGAATAGTTGAATGCAAACAGTAAAGCTAAAGAAAGGAGATGTGTATAGTTGTGTATAGAAAATATCGATTTTCACAATACTACAGATATAGGTATTGGTTACCAGATCTCCCGTCTAGTTATTTAAAATATTATTTAATGATTGTTTTAATATTTGATATCGGAACTTGTGACTATTGGATAGTTACTTGTTCTTTATAAACAATTGTTATATATTTTAAATATAACTAGTAGTGTCAACTGCCGATTCGGTAAAGTAAATAATTTAGAACGGTGCTTTATGAGATTTTATCACTTAAGCATTGGATGTTTATTCTGTATGGTAAATGATGGTTTGATATGAGATCACACCACATATCCTTATCCATTTAATGAATATTGTATTCGGGAAGGTGACTAAAATCTCGTTTAACCAATGATTTGTCATTGGACCACCAGATTGATTAAACTGATACATAGATGTATGTAGTTTAATGAATTGTAATTGCTTAAGGTAGTTTTCTTTACTTCGTAACTTAGTTTATGAATTTTCATAACTTAGTTAGGTGTTTCTGAAGGAACACATATTGAACGTCTTGAAAGTATCAAGAACTTTCATTTTGTTCTGATGAAACGTAGATTGAATATTTTTGACTTGTTCAAATATATTCAATCTGAAGTTTTTTGAGAACTCTATCCTTAAAATTCATTACATGTCTTTGAACTGTTCAAAGATCTTTGATACGATCAAATATGAATTTAAAGCAATTAGTTCTAAGGTTATTCAGTGAATATGATTCTTATTCAATATTATTCTTCCACGATTCCATCTTGATGGAATTGAGTAGTGGGAGCAGTCGAATCTTATATGATTTGATTCGTTTGATATTGAATGTTACCAAATTAGTTTCAATACTCTTAAGGATATGATCCGGTAACACTAGTTCATCTTTTTAATTTAGGTTCCATTACATATATGATATGTATAGGTAGAAAATCTGAATCATGAAAAGTTTGAGATTTGAATATTTCTTTTATATAATAGTTATATAATGGAAATTACTTACACCTCGAAGATATAAGTAAAAGTTTATCGTTTATTCTGTTTAATAGAATATTGTATTCTATTTAATAGAATATATTTCCTATGATCCTAAGAATAACATTGTTTTATTACTTGGTATGTAACATCGGATGTTAACAATTGTAGAAAAGACTTGACTTATTGAAGTCAAATGTGAGAATGATAAATTATAAATGGAACTACGTAATTAATAAGATGAAACAACCCTTATACATATTCTATACAAGTCTAATAGGATATCAGAATCATTTACGAGTATTTGATACTTAATGGTTCTGTTGTTTTCTTACCAAAGAAAATTATCCTATAACTTATAATGGAAGTGATATTTGATATCGATTCTGGAAGTTCACCATTGAACCATAGATCTAAGATTGTTCATAGCTTACTACGACCAAGTTTTGAACTTGATTAAGCTTTCATTATGAATTAGTTCATGATATGTGCTAATTGTTTGCGCAGTGAAAGCAGTGTGAGCTTATTAAAGGTTTGACATTTACAGTATGACAGTGAGAAAAGTTATACTCAGCAATCTATTGTAGATTCTGAGAAAACTTATCTCTAGTCACGTTAATTGAACAATTAAAGATATATTGGTTAATGTTGATATTAAACTGTACATTTTAGCTAAAGAATGCAAAGTGGCGTTTTTTGAATGACTTATTCAGATAAGAGATCAGTTGTGATATCTTTGTTTGAAGAGTTCATTCTGGAATGGCCCAAGAGTTTGTATTCTGTTGAGATCGCAGTTTAGTGTGCTAGCTTATAGAGCCTATTGTAGACTCGGATAAGTCTTCCGTAAATCGGTGTTCTCTATTTTTGATATCAGTCACATTGTCTGATCCTGTCAAAGTATAGAGAATACATATGGGATTGAAAGGTTAATGAGAGCATACAAATTTCTTTCTAATGTTATATATCCTAAAGACATTATCATTATTATGGTAATAATGAGATGTTATGAGGTAAAATGTTTACCTAAGTCTTATTTTCTCCGTGAAATTAGTGGGAGTAGTATTTGTTATATTCGATATAAAGTTTTATATAAGATATAAAACTAAGAGACTTGTGAGATACTCCTATTATTCGTGCATTAGATATGATCTAATAAAGGACACAACAAGACTAAATGTATGATAGTTAGTACAACTGTTTGACATTTAATGTGTGTCTTATATATAGTATTCATCTTTCGTAAATGATGATTCCTTTTTCGAAAGAGATATTGATTAGAATGTCTAACAATCTTATATATTATTTGATGATGACGTAATAAATATTTTATTATGTGCGATTAAAGATATCGATTTAATCGTAATTGAAACGAGTTATTTTGATACCCTATAGACCATTGGATGGATCTTGAAACATGTTTTTTGTGATATTTGAGATATTAAGAACGAGTTTCTTAATTCATGGAGCATTTAGTCTGTAATCATTTGGGTCAGATTAGTTTTGAGTCTAATTATGACGCTAGACTGTCTACGTCATAAAGAGTCAGAAAAGATGCAGTTAGAGTGTCACAGACGATTCTACTTTTTCAACGGAATTAGATGCAACTTATGAAGTATTGACTTATGAAGTTGCATAGTGACCTTATAAACTAGAAGTTTTGTATTGTTGTTGTGCTTGCGGTTGTCTTCATAGTATTTTGGATTTGATCCCTAAATATTTGGACAACTCAGTAGTTGTAGCACAATACTGATGTAGCATCAGAGTCATATTAATGTATAATTTAGATTCTACAAAATATGAATGATGCTGGCTATGGGAAACAATGGAGTTTGTTTGACAGACTCAATATGTTATAGCGGACCTACTTCTTATTGCCTACCTCTTAAGTGCTAGGTGAGCTTTTGAGGGACATGCGTATACGATACACGTTGAGATGTATATTATACCCTGGATTGGCACAAGAGCAAGTGGGAGAAATTGTTGGGGTTGGTGCTCAAAGCGCCAATCCGCATCGTATTTAAGTCTGATTCATGAATACAATCAATTCCTTTTTCCATAATATTACTTATTTATGGTTGCACCTCCTATTTTTATATACATATTCGATCTGATTACGATTAGAATGAAACTAAATGTGGTTTAGTGATATGTATATATTAGACAAAGGCTCGATAATATATATTGCAGTACATAGTTACAAAGGTAGTTTATAATTGACATTGGAAAGTGTCACTACTAAATGTATATTATCAAATATTATTTCTGGTCAAGATTTACTAACACGGGTCGGTTAGTCAAATCCGTTGAGACCAGTACATGTCGTATATCGAGACTTGGTCCGATGGTTAATCCCAATGAACCATGAGTCTAGGGAGACTCGTATAGACTTGTAGGTGTTTATAGTGGATAAACACTGAATGACTCACCGAAGATTCTTAATGGATGGTATAACAACATCAATAAGAATCTTCTCGGGTTGAGTAGCATAGTGGTCCTTCGACTTGAGATACCACTGTGGATGTATGAGACATCCTCCACATTTAGATGGCAGTCACGTCACCGATCTATTTAGATCAGACCTTCGCATGTTCGTTAAGTGTGGACCGATCATCAGGATATCCTGTGTGTATCAAGATGGGATCCGTCAGTTCTGTGTACAGAGCATAAGTAGTCCATATGTGATTACCACTCAGTTAAATCTATGGCCATAATACACTTCGGAAGTGAGTTCCGAATGTTATTTTATAGATTGCTAATAGAATCGTCGACGGGATAATACCTATAGAGATTTGACATTATATATATATATCTCTGGGATTATCCGGATACCTGTGACAGAGGGATTATACGTATGCAATGACCTCGACCTGTATGATTCAGCGAGTTTATCCGTGGTCGTCATAATTTACGGGTGGGTAAATTATGGACACGAAATTGGATTTCGTGACGGATATGCCTGAATCTAGAGAGTCTCACTAATGAAATATACTCGTAGAGCACTAGGGCAACTTTTATGAATAATGATGATTATTTATAAATCGTTTAAACGTTAAACGAAAAATACATGCAAACGGGCCGAACCGTCATTTCCTAATTAATGTGTATTCGTATTTAATATATGATATTATTAAAACACATTAGTAAATTGTCAAATAAAGGTATTTGACATATATCATTTATATATGTATTTGAGATATTTAAATTAAATATAATACATATATTTGAGATATTTGTATTTAATTAATTAATTAATTATTTAATTAAAGGTTGTCCAAATGGTTTTGACTTCCTAAGATATTTGTTTTTTAAATTGTTTAAAATTGAAATATCAATTTTCTTTTATTTTCCTTAATTTCGGCCAACACCTAAAATAAATATAAGTGTTATATTTTTTTGAGTTGCAATTGTTCACTTACTTTAAATCATTAAATGGTTTGATGATAATTAAAGCAAGTTGATAAAGTAAAATTAAATGAAATGAAAAATATCTAGATATTAGTATATACACCCTAAATTTCGGCCAAGGCTAATTTTGTCGAGTATATATTGTTTTGTTTCATCTTTTAGGGTTTATGAAGTTCATTAGAACCAAAATAACACAAAAGAGAGTTGAGAGCAAAGTTTGAAGGCTAAAGGGAAAAGGTTTGAAAAAACTTATTTTTGTAAGTCTTGCTTTAATGTCTTCAACATGAAATATGTTTCTAACATGCTTAAATTCATTTTGTGATACTTTGATCTTATCTCTAATCTTATAGTTTGTGTTTATATGGTTGTGAACTTGAATGAAAGATTGATGCATGTAAGTAACCTTGAAATGGTTTCAAAGGCTTACTTTTGATTTTTGGAAAATCAAGTTGTCATTCTAGAGTTGTTGAGCCACTCCTTGGTGACCTAGAATTGTTCTAGAGTTATTTCAAAGTGGTGAGACTTGTTTGGTGAAGTATTGAATGGATTAAAGTGTTGGATTTTAAAGATTTGGTAAAATTGCTCAATTTGATGAAATTTAAAAATTAGGGTTCATAACCCACACCAAATTTGGGGAATTTCATATATATGATGTATTATATAGTGTATATGATGCATGTAAAATTTTGGGTTGATTGGATTTGATCTTGGCATGTTTAGAACACAAAAGAACCAAATTACAATAAAACGAAAATGTGGGGTGCTCACGGCAATTTCAAAAAAATTTGGGGATTTGTTGCAAATCCGATTTTGATGTATTGGATATGTTGGAAATCATTTTAGAAGTGATTTAGAATCATCCAAAATTATATTTGATAATTTATGGACTAAAATGATCAATTTACAAAGTTATGGGGCAACTCGGTAATTACCAAGAAATTTGATCTCTTGTGTAATTTTCAAAATTTGATAATTCGGTAATTAAATAAATAAGTTTATTTAATTGATCCAATAAAAATTTTGAAATCGGAAAATTTTGATTTTCCCCGTTTCCGCTGCGTTACTGATATTCCCCCTAAACCCCAAGATTTAGGGCACTATGTGTTAAAACACTCATACAGACTTAATTACTCGGATCTCAGATGTTTAATTTTTTTTTTATTCCAGCTTTTTTTTAAATGTTTCCTCCAATTAAACTAGAGCACTGAATATTACAAACTTTTGAGTTACAACTTATGGCTGTATGTTACCATGCATGTTGATAATACCTGTCAACTGAGCATATGAAGATCCAATTTAGTCAGTATTATGGAGAATTCACAAATTAGATAATTCAAAAGGAAATAAATAAAAATTAACTTGTTACGAAATAGGTTGTGATAGGTCTCAAGAATGGAAATTCCTTACTCAGCTATCTCACACCAATTTCACCTGATTAGTCAAATTAAAAACACAAAATATGTTTTATTTTTTAAATTTTTTTTGAATTTTTTTTGAAAATTTTTGACTAAAAACCAAGCAAAAATAACACAACGAAAAAAATAAAAACAAGATACTAATCAACTATTCCTCTATCCCAAACCTAATTAAGACATTTTTCTCAATGTTTAAAAAAGTAGAAGAAAAGTTTATAGGATCGTACCTGGTTAGCTGGTATTCTACGTCTAAAAAAAAATTAAAGGTTAAGATCGAGATTTATCTGACGCTTCCTACCATGATCATTATCGGACCATTTTATCTTGGAAATGATATGGTCAATTTATGGTTCAAAGGCTAAAAATTGGTTAATTAAATCATGGGAAGTTTTGTCAGTGAAGCTGATATCTTTTACAGGTTTTGACACGAACCCATTTCTCCGGGCATCATCAAGAAACACACAATGAAAAACATAAAATTCATCAGCATTAAACAGTCCAATCGATTTCTGGTATATGTTCAAGTTTGCCCAAGATAGCACTATAAAGATTTCCTTCATCGTGCCCAAGCCACCTGGAAAAGCAATAAAAGCATCAGCACGGTTAATTATTTCCACAAGTCGTTCAGACATACCTGGTACAATACATTCATCTATGTTTGATGGTCCTATAAGATTCGCCTCTACCAAAGGTTTTGGGATGATTCCCAGAACTTGACTATTTTCTTCCTTTACAGCCCTTCAAACGTACCCCATTAGTCCAAGATTGTCACCACCATATACTAGGTGCATATTCCTTTCAGCTATGAATCTACCAAATTCATGTGCTGCCTCAACGTACTCTGGTTTAGATCAAATACTAGGACCGCAAAACACACAGATGTTTACAACTCGTCTTCTCGAAGTTAGTTCCAATTTTTTTTTTTTAATTGTGTATTTCTTTCTCAAATCTGGATGGCTTCAAGAGTGCAATAACGAGCTGAATTTATATAACCTGAAAAAAGGGGGAATAATAATAACACTAGTACATGCCAAATGACAATTATTAACTAAATAATAAAATATATCATGAAATTCAAAAAGTCTGGATCCTGTCGGAGAACATAAAAGAAAATAACAAAACAAATCATAATTATTAGATAAAGACAAAGAGATAATAATATTTACAAGAAGTAACGGCTTGATTGACATCTATGTGTCATGGAAAATCTTCCCATCCAATTTTCTTATAAATTGGCAAACAGAGACTTTTAAAGTCAGATTCCAGAGACTTAAATGTTGTCTTTCTTTTCGAAAATGTGTATATAACATGTGAATTGTGTGATGCACATATCCATTGGTATGTGTTTCAAGA
This sequence comes from Zanthoxylum bungeanum, assembly GCA_019454045.1. NCBI lineage: Eukaryota > Viridiplantae > Streptophyta > Magnoliopsida > Sapindales > Rutaceae > Zanthoxylum > Zanthoxylum bungeanum. The sequence continues at coordinate 98,975 of SKCR01023514.1, forward strand.
GTTAATGATATGTCATCCAAAAAGACTCTTTACTCAAGTCATCCCTAATGAATTTAATTTTATCTACACGGTTATTAGACACCATTCCTAAAGAATGACAACGAGTATTACATATCATGCGTGCATATTTATAGCAAACACCCATTCTTTTAACTCTTCTTTTCTTAGCATATGTGTTTCTTCCTAAATTAGGCAGATATGAAATAAATGAGTCAGAAGACTCACCTGCCAATCGGACTCGTGCTTCAATTAACCAACGAATGTCATTAGGAATACTTTTGATCATTAGTAGTAGTCTCATTCGTTCCATTCAAGCTTTGTAGATTTTCATCAGAGAGTTTTGAGGGAGAGAATGAAATTGCTTGTGAAGATTTATGAGAACATCTTCCATCCTGAAATGTGACTTTACCTACACAAATTAAACACACAAAAATAAAACACATCAAACCTTAATATATACACAAATTGCATGTGTTGCCTCTCTGCTAGCGCTAAGTTTAACGTCGTCAGTTAGACATGACTGCCCGAACGTTAGGCTGGATCTGAAAGTGTGACATTTTATTTTTGCCGCTCAAATGATTCTTCCCAGTTGTGTTTGACACACTTATTTTTAACTTTGAATGTTTTATTAGAATTGGGATCAAGTAACTCAACGGTTCTATCTGGTAAAACTTGGGTGATTAAGAATGGACCTGACCACCGTGATTTTAACCTCCCAGGGAAAAATTTCAACCTTGATTTGCTGAACAATACCTGCTGCCCCGGTTCCAGTTGTATGCGCACTAACTTCTCATCATGTTTCTTCTTGGCCTTTTCTTTATACAGTTTGGCATTCTCGAAAGGATGTATGTGAAATTCCGCCAATTCGTTAAGTTGGTGGAGTCTTTTCTCTTCAGTTGCTTGTAGATCCATAATTAACTTCTTTTGTGAGCAGTACGCTTCATCTTCAAGCTCCACAGATATATTGTTTGTTTTAAGTTTGTTAGTGGAACTTTACACTTCATCAGAGTTCTTGACGGTGCTATCTATCACATCAAGTCTGAAACATTCATCCTTCTTTTCGTCATTCGGGAATTCCATGGCTTTGAAAACATTGAATGTTACTTCTTGGTCTTGTACCCTCATGGTTAGTTCACGTTTTTGTACATCAATAATGGTTCGATCTGTAGCCAAGAATGGTCTCGCGAGGATGATGGGCACGTCTTCGTCTTCCTCCATGTCAAGGATAATAAAATCTGCTGGGAAAATAAATTTGTCAACTTTGACCAGCACATCTTTATCTACACCTCTCGGAAATGTGAGCGTTCTATCAGCAAATTGCAAAGAGATTGAGGTGGACATTGCTTCTCCAATCTGCAGTTTCCTGTAAATGGAAAAAGATATCAAGTTAATACTAGCACCTAAATCATACAAAGCCTTACCGAAGTTATGTTCTCTTATGGTGCAAGAGATAGTGAAACTGCAAGGATCTTTCAACTTATGGGGAAGCTTCCTCTGAATGATGGCAATGCATTCATTTGTCAATGATATTGTCTCGTAATCTCCCAATTTTCATTTTCGTGAAAGAATATCTTTCATGAATTTGACATAGCTGGGCATTTGTTCCAACGCTTCTGCAAATGGAATGTTGATATGCAGTTTTTTGATGATCTCCAGGAATCGAGCAAATTGTTTGTCTAGTTTGTTTTTCTAGAGACGCTGTGGAAAAGGTGGAGGTGGAGTGAATCTTTCTCGATCATTTTATTTTGCCTCTTTTTCCTCCATCTGTTGTTTAGCTCTGCTGCTTTCTTTTGGAACTTCCTCGGTAGTTATCTTGATTCCAACATCTTTGTCGATTTCAGTACCGCTTTTCAAAGTGATGTCATGACATTGCTCCTTCCCCATGTTCCTTGGATTTGGTTCTGTATTGCTAGGAATGGTACTTTGCGGTCTGTAACTCTGAGCATTGGCCAGTTGTCCTATTTGACTTTCCAATGTCTTTATAGAAGCAGTTAGGCTTTGATTCAATGCTGATTGGGCTTGAAATATAGCATCATATTTTACTACTTGAGCGGAATTTTTTCTTCTAGCTTTTTCAAGTGGACCAACACTTCTTCTATTTTTGGCTTATTCTCATACTTCTGGCCTTTGTTCTGTTGTTGGAATCCTTGTGGTGGATTGTTTTTTTGCCCTACATTATTGCTCCGTGCGAAATTGAGATGAATCCTCCAACCTGGGTTGTAGGTATTGGAATATTGATTGTTCCCTTATTTGTCAAAGTTGCTGACATAGTTCACCGTCTCATCATGTTGGTTGTTTGATTCTGTCTCCCATATGGTAAACTTGTGGATACAAAATAACCTTCATGCTAAGAGTTTCCATAAGTTTGCATATCTGATCGAACTTGGCATTCATTGCTGTGTTGGCTCCAACTTTGTAAATTCCTGCTATTCGTTGGATCATACTCCTTTCTGTTGGCCATAAAGAATTGTTGTTGGCCATTTCTTCAATTAAGTCACATGCCTGATCTTCTCCTTTTTCCATTAAAGCTCCTCCAGCAGCAACATCAATTGTAGTTCTCATTAGTCCAGAAATTCCATTATAGAAGGTTTGGACTTGTAGCCACTTTGCAATCTCATGGTGGGACATTTCCGAAGTAATTCCTTGTATCTTTCCCAAGCTTCGTAGAGGGATTCTGAATCATGTTGCACAAAGGATGTTATGTCATTCCTCAGCTTTGCTGTTCTCGCTGGGGGAAAGTACTTTGCAAGGAATTTGGTGGCTATAGTGTTCCAAGTTATGATGAAATCTGCTGGTAATGAATGTAATTAAGCCTTAGCTCTGTCTTTCAAAGAATATGGGAACACCCGCAGTCTCATTGCTTCTTCAACCACTCGGTTGTAATTGAATGTGCCGCAAACTTCCAGGAAGTTGCTGATGTTGGCATTAGGATCTTTAGTTGCATTCCCCCTAAACTGAACTAATTATTGTATCATCTGGATGCATATTTTGATGTCACACGTATTTACTAGTAAGGGAAGAAGTACAATACATGAAATGAAGCCGTAAACCACCAGAATAGTTGTGTCTCGAATGGGAATTTGTGGTGCAACCTCCAAAAGTTCAGGTTCTTGATTGTTCATGTTGATCAATGCTTCTTGACCTTCTCGCCTTTCCCTTCTCAACTGTCTCATTGTTCATTCAATTTCTGAGTCAATCAGATGAATTTCAAAGTTTCTGGTTCTTCTCATGTAGTGTTTGAGAACCTGACACACAAGAAAACATAATTAATAAGTAAAAATAAATTAGAACCGGGTAAAGGTATCTAACCTCAAAATTAATAGTGAAAGATTAATAAGTCCCCGGCAGCAGCGCCAAAAACTTGATCGGTGAAATCACACATGTAACGCAAGCGAACGTATCGTTCAAGTAGTATAAAATGTATCAATCCCACAAGGAAGTAATACCTAGGATATAAATTTGTGAAGCTAAATGTTTACAAGTATCTAATAGATTGGTTGTTTGATTGGATGTTGATTTTAAACTAAAGACAAGTAAATAAAACAATGCAAATGTAAATTAAAGGAAAATTAAATATTATTAAACTATTTAGGGTTGAGAATCCTTCCAATATCTTTTAAAGATGAAGATGTTATCTCACGTTTGTGCAATATATTGGTTTATTAACCTGGAACACGAAAATATGCAAAAGCCTTCGTCGATGATAAAATGAAAACACCCAAATAACTCAATTAATCATATGTCTATGTTAACCAAGTTACCTGAATTCATTAAGATTAAGTTCCAATTATGGCTACTCCCGCCCGACAGGTATATGTATATCCTGTAACGAAATCTACCTAAGGGTCACCATGCCCCGAGGTGAGATCGTGAGCTATTGATTTAAGGCTGAAACCTAAAATTTCTTCATCAAGTTTATTTTAAATTTACCAGATCAATCTTATTAATGGCCACTTAACAAGAAGCATTAAGCTTAAGACTTAATAAATAAACCTTTATATTACCCAAGTCATAAAATAACCCCTTTATAAACCGGTGATATTGGAATTCATCACAACCCCAGATATGATATTTAGTTACAACACATATCTAGGACTAGTAAACACATAAATAAAGTAAATGACATAAAGTAAAGCTTGGAAATTAAAAAGGTAAATAAAGTAATAAAGGTGGTATCCACTTTTATTACTTCTATTTTAGATATCTCCCTTATTATAATATATAAACTTTGCATGACATTACCAACCGACCATATAGGCGGTATCCTGATTAAGTCAGATTTATGATTAATTCCAACCAACCATAAAGGTGGTATCCAATTTAGTGAGGTTAAAATCAATTTAATTAAGTCCAACCGATCATAAAAGCGGTATCCCATTAAGTCAGGTTTTAAATAGTTTATATATTATAATTAAGGGAGATTAAGCTAGATATTAGTAATAAAAGCTTTACTCTTCACCCCAGCAGAGGGGAATTACCTCCTCATATTGAAAAGTAAAAATAAAGACTGAAAAGTAAAGTAAAGAAAGAACCATTGCGTAAAATAAAAAATTAAATACAGAAAGCTGTAAATAAACAAACAAGATACAATCTTCTTAGTATTTTTAAGGAAATCCCCAAAAGTATGTATGAATTTTACAAATGAAATGGCTTGGTATTTATAGACAAAATTTTACCTTCACCAATTTCTCCAGAAATTTCTCCACCTAGCATGGCACCAATCATTGCACCAAATCCTCCACCAAACATGCTTGCATGTTTGGTGGAATTTTGACAATTTCCATTTTTATTTTATTTTATTTTGAAAATGACTTTAATAATTACATATAACACACTTCCAGATATTTTATCAATTTCAGTAATGAAAACTTTAGAATTCTAAATATTATGAACTTCAAAGTTGTAGTATTTGAGTATTCTTTAATCTGGAACTTGAATCACCATAATCCGATATCGGATTAGAAAGTTATGGCCAAAATACGAAAATTGCGCAAAGCTGAAATTTCTGAAATTGCACTTCATTAGAACGCCATTTCAAATTTCCAACCTCTAAAATCCAAATGTCAAGTCCGGTTTTTGCCCTTATTTGTTCCATATTTCGTCCTGATTGATTCCATTGATTCCTGATTTTATTTTATCTACAAAATAAACTAAAACACGTCAAAACGTTCATAAAACTCAAGAAACTATACAAAATATTAAGTAAAAAGGGCGGTAAATATTGATATATTTTCCGCTCATCAATATGTTAATATTGGTGTTCGGAGTGCCAATCCAAATCGTATTTATGTCCGATTCATGAATACGAATAATTCATTTTTCCATAATATTACTTACTTAATGGTTGCACCTCTTGTTTTTTATACATATTCGGCCTAATTACGATTAGTTTGAAACTAAATATGATTTAGTGATATGTATATATTAGATAAAGACCCAAGATTTAAAACGTAATCCGCAGTTACAACGTAGCTTGTAATTGACATTGAGAAGCGTCACTATAAGTTGTATATTCTCAAATAAAGTTCTTGATCAAGATTTACTGACACAGGTTGGTTAGTAAAATCCACTAAGACCAGTACATGTCGTATTTCGAGATTTGGTCCGATGGTTTTGTTGGGTTTCTAAGATCATTCCCAAGAACATATAAGCATGAAACATGTGAATACTCAAAGTTAAGTTGCGGAAATTATACTCACTTTGATCGGTTTCTTGGATGTGTTGATAATAAAATTTTTGCTCCTTTAGAAGTGCTCCAAGCTCATCTTTGATTTGTATGTGAAGCTCTAAGCTTGAAGGGTGAATTCCAAACTGAATGGGAAAGGTTTCCCTAACACATTTGTATGATTCTTTAAGTGCTAGCTTTGGAAGAAAATTGCAACAAAATTCTTCCTTTGGTGCCTTGCTATTCTCGGCAATGAGAGAGTTGGAGAGGGATAGTGTTTTTTGTGTTTCAAATTTTTTGTATGTTATGATTTTCCTAAAACCAACCAAGTGTGTTGAGAGCAAAAATTCATTTAATGCTTTCAACCACCTCCATCACCAAAAAGTGACTTGACTCACATCACAAAAGTTGATGTGACTTCCATCACAAAAGTGACTAATGATGTGACTTGATGTGTGCCCACTTGATTCAAAATCCGAGTAGGCCCGCAAACACATCCCGGGCTCGGGTTCGTTAATTCCGAATTAACGAATTTTCCGTTGCGACTTAATTAAATCAAATTTAATTAAATAATAATGCCTCGCAAAATTATTATTAAAGTCGCTCGTGAATTAATTCTAAATTAATTCGTTCACCCGAAATAAAATCCAATTTCAATTCCGTTATGAAATCTAATTTCATTTAATATATTGAATATATTATTTTATCGATTAATTCCGAATTAATCGTTCTCTCTCTTATAATGGAATTTTATCCCAGATAAAATCTTATGGTAATTAATCATAGATTAATTTTATCTCTCTTCTAATTAATCTCAGATTAATTATGTTCGCGTCATACGTCATCAGTGAATCTTCGAGAAGCGACCCATGACATCCCTGGATATGTTGGCAGAAAATCTGGTCGTCGGACTATCCGAACACGTATGAAGCATATATCGGATCACAAGCACTAGTCTCTATAATCGGATAATCATGACCTTGTCATATTATCCTTATAGTTGTAACATAATAAAAAACCAGTTATGTATCCCTGCGTGATCATCATCTCCATATGACTGAAGTGATACTTCTGTTTTGACATCACACCCAATAAACTACGATCTTAATAAACCCAGAAGAGGCGTACACAGAACCTGTTAAAGTCCTGGACGACCAAAACCAAAATGTATTGATTGTCGCAAGTATTAGCGATGAAAGTCTCAGGTTATGACCAAATACACCTACCCTGAATCGGATTCCCATAGACACATAGTCATACTACCAATGAGATTCTGAGGGGTCTATCCAGAGCGAAGCTATTTCCGTACCATCGGTAAACATAACCTCCTATCGCACTTGCATAAGTATCCAATACTTAAATATATGAGAACTATGTTGTTACGCTTCCATAACACGCACAAGTGTAATACTAGTCTATTCTGCATTATCGATGTCCAGTCTTGATAATACTACGACTATGGATATTTAATGATTAAACTTTTATGGATTAATACTGTCTCATATCTTTTTAATATGGAACTAATCATAAGGACTTTTATCATTTCTATATATACAAGTAATCTAATTACAAAATGATAAAATAACAATTTCCATTGTCACATAGTTAATTTGTACAAAAACCACAATGTCTTTTACAAATAGTGACGCTATGGGTCATAATTATCCAATAATCTCCCACTTGGCCTATAGCCAATCACTCAAGTATCTAACACCTGAACTATGTACATGTCGCTCAAACTTTTGCTGAGGAATAGCTTTCGTCAGCGGATCTGCAATGCTGTCCTCTGATGCGACCTTCTCGATCTTCACATCGCCACGATGTACGATCTCACGAATCAGATGGAAACGTCGAAGAAAATGCTTGGATCGTTGATGAGACCGCATTTCCTTAGCCTGCGCTATAGCCCCGTTATTGTCACAATACAATGGAACGGGCTCAACTGCTAACGGAACTACTCCTAATCCAATTAGGAATTTACGGATCCAAACTGCCTCTTTTGCTGCTTCAGCTGCAGCAATATATTCTGCTTCTATTGTTGAATCGGCAACAGTCTCTTGCTTAGAAGATTTCCAGCTTACTGCTCCGTTGTTCAAATAAAATATATACCCAGATTGCGACTTACAGTCGTCTTTATCGGTTTGGAAACTTGCATCAGTATACCCAGTTAACTCAAGTTCTCCATCTCCATAGATTAAGAAAGCATCCTTAGTTCGTCTAAGATACTTAAGGATATTATTAACCGCCATCCAGTGACCATCACCTGGATCGGCCTGATAGCGACTACACATGTTCAAAGTATATGATACATCAGATCGCATACATATCATGGCATAAATGATTGATCCGACTACCGAGGTGAATAGGATCCGACTCATGTTGTCTCTTTCATCTTGAGTTTTAGGACACATGTCCTTAGATAGAGTGATGCCATGTGACACTGGCAATAATCATCTCTTAGACTGTTCTATGTTGAATCTCTTCAACACTTTGTCAATATATGTACTTTGGGAGAGTCCAAGCAGCTTTCTAGATCTATATCGGTAGATCTTTATTCCCAGAATAAAGACTGCTTCTCCCAGATCTTTCATAGAGAATTTTAATGAAAGCCAAGCTTTCACCGATTGTAGCATGGGAATGTCATTGCCAATAAGCAATACATCATCAACGTAAAAGACAATGAATTTTAGTTCTCTCCCAATAACCTTCTTATATACACAAGGATCATCCTCGTTTTGAACGAAATCATATTCTTTTATGATCTCATCAAAACGTTGGTTCCAAGAATGTGATGCTTGCCTCAATCCATAAATGGATCGATTTAACTTGCAAACCTTGTCTGCATATTTTGGTACGACAAAACTGTCAGGCTGTTGCATATAAACATCCTCCAAAAGGTTTCCATTAAGGAAAGCGATTTTGACGTCCATCTGCTATATCTCGTAATCGAAATATACAGCAACAACAATCATTATCTGAATGGATTTAATCATGGCAACATGTGAAAAAGTTTCATCGTAATTGACACCATGTCGTTGACGATACCCTTTCGCTACAAGCCTAGCTTTGAACGTTTGAATGTTGCCATCCATGTCGGTCTTCTTCTTGAAGACCCATTTGCAACCAATAGGCTTTACGCCTTCTGGTGCATCAACCAGTGTCCAAACTTGGTTGGTGTACATGGAATCCATTTCAGACTTCATGGCCTCTTGCCATAAAGCAGAGTCGATATCTTGTATCGCTTCCTCATACGTAGCCGGTTCATCTTCCTCAATAAGATTAATATCCACATGATGTGAGATCAGAAACCCATACCTCTCAGGTTGTTTTCTGACTCTCTCCGACCTACGTGGTTCTTGTGTATTCGAAGATTGTGGTATAGTCTCATCCCTGATGAATTGTTCATGTTCCATTAAGGATTATGTGCGAGGAACAGTATCACTCTGATTTTCATCGAGTTATACTTTCCTCCCACTTACCACTGCATTTAGGAATTTCTTTTCAAAGAAAACCGCATGTAGAGCAACAAATACTTTGTTCTCTTGTGGGTTGTAGAAGTAATATCCTTTGGTTTCCCTAGGATAACCTACAAATAGACACTTATCTGATTTGGGTTCAAGTTTGGTACCATCCAAACGTTTAACGTATGCCCAGCAACCCCAAATCTTAAGGAATGAGAAACCCAGTTTATTTCCTGTCCATATCTCATACGGAGTCTGTTGAATAGACTTTGATGGAACCTTATTCAAAATAAGTATTGAACTGTTCAATGCATATCCCCAGAAGGAAATAGGTAGCTCTGTGCGAATCATCATCGACCTTACCATGTCTAACAAAGTTCGGTTTCTCCATTCGGACACACCGTTTAATTGCGGTGTTCCGGGAGGAGTCCACTGTGAAAGAATACCATACTCTTTCAAGTAATCAAGAAACTCATTGCTTAAGTATTCTCCACCACGGTCCGACCGTAATGTTTTAATACTTTTACCTGTCTGTTTTTCTACTTCGTGGCGAAATTCTTTGAATTTCTTAAAGGTTTCCAACTTGTGTCTCATATGATGCACATAACCATAATGTGATGCATCATTCGTAAAGGTTACGAAGTATTCATATCCACCTCTAGCCTGGCTAGACATGGGCCTACATACGTCACTATGAATGAGGGCTAACAGTTCGGAGACACGTGCATCTTTACCGCTAAAAGGTGTTTTAGGCATTTTGCCTAATAAACAAGATTCGCAGACGTCATATGAATTTGGATCAAATCCATCCAAGTACCCATTCTTCGAAAGTGTGGATATGCAAGTCTTGTTAATGTGTCCCAGACGACAATGCCACAAATAAGTTTCATCTTTGTTACTTAGTTTAAGCCTTTTGTTTGTTACATTATATGTTTGAGATTGATTTATATTCAAAATATAAAGACCATTATTCATATCAGCACTGCATATCTCCATATCATTTTTATACAAAAAACACCCGGTGTTTCTAAAAACAAAAGTATAGCCACATTGGGCCAATAAAGATACAGATATAATATTTCTAGTCAAACTAGGTACATAATAACAGTCTGAAAGATTTAGTACATGCCCCGAGGACAGTTCCAAAACATAAGTCCCAACGGACAAAACGGCGACTCGAGTCCCATTTCCTTCACATCAGTATATATATGACTAGAAGTAGACATGTTTATTTCTATAACAAACATACCTGAAGCCGGTGCCTTACCCGCTTTGATTTCCTTCATGTGCACCTTGTACTCACAGCAGTCACGCTTTCAGTGACCCCGTTTGCCACACTGCATGCATACATCTTGGGATTTGTCCTTTGCCTTCCCAGAAGACTTTGATGATTTGGCCTTGCCCTTCTTCTTCTTCTTCTTCTTCTTCTTCACACCTCCAGTAGACTTCGGCCAAGCCTTTGGAGACTGAGATGTTGAAACGAAGTGCGCCTCACGCTTTTTACCTTTCATTAGCTCTTTTTCTGCTTCACGCAGCATTGCCATCAGCTCTCCAAGAGTATGGTCTTGGTTCATCATATTGTAGTTCATGATGAACCCGCTCCAACTGTCAGGAAGAGACTGCAAGATCAAATCTATAGAAGTCTGAGCCTCAAAGGTTATGCCTAGTTGACCCAGCTGTTCAATGTCAGCAATCATCTGTGACACATGGTACTCAACAGATGTACCCTCTGACATTCAAGAGCGAAAGAGCTTCTTCTGTAATTTATACCTTTGCGATCTAAGGTTAGATCTATGAAGGTCCTTCAATTTTGCCATCATAGTACAGGGATCCAATCCCTTATTTTGGCGACGAAATTGAGGGGTCATCGCAACGATCATGACGGATTGAGCAGTTGAGTTGTCATCGCTATGAGTCTTCCAAAGCTCAAGCTCAAGCGGCTGCTCATTTTCGGGCTTAGGCCCGAGAGGTCTCTCTATCGTATAGAGCATCCTCTCAGCCCCTAGGACAATCCTGAGGTTCATATCCCAATTAAGAAAGTCCGCGCCATTAAAGACATTTTCGCCAATGATAATGTCTCTAACCCCGATCTTTCCAGTCATCTTAATTGTAATAGTCAAACTATACAATTAACGATATTTGGGTACAGTCAAACTGTTACAAGAAAAATAATAAAATATTAGTCCAACTAATAAATATATAATTGACGAAATAATTTGAAAGCGCGTATTTTGCAAGTATTTGAACGAAATTGCAAATTCAATACTAGCCTCACACTATTTTTCGGCGAGCCTCTAACCCTCTGTTGAGTACTCGGGAAACCTAGTTTCCTAGTGGGCTAGGATCCCGTTAAATAACACACAACCTTGACTTTGGCCAACAAGCTGTATGATATTTAACTAGGTAGATCTCTAAGATCAATTGCATCTCATCCAATTCTTAGATCCGGTAGGTGGACCTCCAAGTCCGAAACATATATACAATATATATGCCAATATATCCAATATATTTTCCTAACCTTTTCCACTGAATCAACTAAGCCTTGGCTTTGGCTCAACAAGCTTAATGATTCCAGTTAAGCGGGACACATTGACTTTGGAAAGCTTCGTAATCGATGTCGATGAACAAGAAGTCATCTTGACTTTGGCCAACAAATCACAACTTGGCCAAGGCCCATTATTATATTTGGACTTAATGGAATGGTTTTAGGCCCAATTTGGATCTAATCCAATTGTCCTAAACCAACTTGGCCCAACCAAGCCCATTAGGCCCAAATACAATAATTTTAGCCCAATTCCAAATTAAGCCTAACTAACTAAATTATAATATTCCAAATATCACAATTTATTTAATTAAAGTGTTTAGCCATAATTAATTATTTAAATTAACATTTCCAAAATACCAATTTACATAATTAATCATGCTTTATTATATTCAATTCATGTCCAACACAATTGAAACAAAATCAATTCATTTACATGCTCTATATGTCACGGCAATATGGATTTTTCTTCATTAATTTTGATTCATTCCAATTAAATCACAAATCAATTTATCCAATCATTTTAAAGACATCCAATGGTCCAAAAATCAAAATCACCATAACATTAGGGTTCATGTTACATTCGGCCAAGCCTAGCAATTTGGGGAAAATTAATCCAATTATTATTTTTTTTATATAAAATTGATCATGCATAACTCTAAGTTAACATTATCTAAGCATACTCAAACAAACAATTTGATTAAATCATGCACAAATCAAAAATAACCAAATTCAAGATTAAGAACCCTAATTCAATTTCATGCTTAAATAGGCTCTGATACAATTGTTGGGTCTCTAAGATCATTCCCAAAAACATATAAGCATGAAACATGTGAATACTCAAAGTTAAGTTGCGGAAATTACACTCACTTTGATCGGTTTCTTGGATGTGTTGATAACAAAATTTTTGCTCATTTGGAAGGGCTCCAAGCTCCACTTTGATTTGTATGTGAAGGTCCAAGCTTGAAGGGTGAATTCCAAACTCAATGGGAAAGGTTTCCCTAACACCTTTGTATGATTCTTTAAGTGCTAACTTTGGAAGAAAATTGCAACAAAATTCTTCATTTGGTGCCTTGCTATTCTCGACAATGAGAGAGTTGGAGAGGGAGAGTGTTTTTTGTTTTTCAAATTTTTTATATGTTATGATTTTCCAAAAACCAACCAAGTGTGTTGAGAGTAAAAATTCATTTAATGCTCTCAACTACCCCCATCACCAAAAAGTGACTTGACTCACATCACAAAAGTTGATGTGACTTCCAACAAAAAAGTGACTAATGATGTGACTTGATGTGGGCCCCACTTGATTCAAAATCCGAGTGGGCCCGCAAATACATCCCGTGCTCGGGTTTGTTAATTCCGAATTAACAAATTTTCTGTTGCGACTTAATTAAATCAAATTTAATTAAATAATAATGCCTCGCAAAATTGTTATTAAAGTCGCTAGTGAATTAATTCTAAATTAATTCGTTCGCCCGAATTAAAATCCAATTTCAATTCCGTTATGAAATCTAATTTCATTTAATATATCGAATATATTATTTTATCGATTAATTCGAATTAATTGTTCTCTCTCTTCTAATGGAATTTTATCCCAGATAAAATCTTACGGTAATTAATCCTAGATTAATTTTCTCTCTCTTCTAATTAATCCCAGATTAATTATGTTCGAGTCATACATCATCGGTGAATCTTCGGGAAGCGACCCATGAGATCCCTGGATATGTTGGCAGTAAATCCGATCATCGGACTATCCGAACACGTGCGTACCCGGTACCATATTCTTACCGATTTACAAGACATGGTTGGCTTCTAGCAAAGCGTCGTGCCTACCCAATTCTCAAGAAATAATCTTTAAGGAATATATACTCTATAACAGGCGTAGTATACGTAGTATTGCGTATTGCGATCCAGTATCAGATGTCACATGCAAGGCCTGGGGATGGAATAGTGTCTGCCCCGTACGAAGCATATATCGAATCACAAGCAACTAGTCTCTATAATTGGATAATCATGACCTTGTCATATTATCCCGATAGTTGCAACATAATAGAGAACCAGTTCTGTATCCCTGCGTGATCATAATCTCCATATGACTGAAGTAATACTTTCGTCTTGACATCACACCCAATACACTACGATTCTTAATAAACCCAGAAAAGGCGTACACAGAACCTGTTAAAGTCCTGGACGACCAAAACCAAAGCATATTGATTGTCGCAAGTATTAGCGATGTAAGTATCAGGTTAAGACCAAATACACCTACCCTGAATCGGATTCCCATAGACACATAGCCATACTACCAATGAGATTCTGAGGGGTCAATCCAGAGCGAAGCTGTTTCTGTACCATCGGTAAACACAACTTCCTATCGCACTTACAGAAGTATCCAATACTTAAATATATGAGAACTATGATGTTACGCTTCCATAACACGCACAAGTGTAATACTAGTCTATTCTGCATTATCGATGTCCAGTCTCGATAATACTACGACTAGGGATATTTAATGATTAAACCTTTGTGGATTGATACTGTCTCATATCTTGTTAATCCGGAACAAATCATAAGGACTTTTATCATTTCTATATATACAATTAATCTAATTACAAAATGATAAAATAGCAATTTTCATTGTCACATAGTTAATTTGTACAAAAACCACAATGTCTTTTACAAATAGTGACGCTATGGGTCATATTGTCCAACAGGTTTATCACAATGAACCATGTGTCTTGGGAGACTCGTATAGACGTGAAGATGTTTATTTGATAAATACTGAACGACTCACCGACGATCTCCAAATAGATGGTACACCAACGTCAATAGGAACCTTCTCGAGTCGAGTAGCATAGTGGTCCTTCAACTTGAGACTTCAACTTGAGATACCACTGTGGACATATGAGACATCATCCACACTTTGATGGCATTCACGTCACCGATCTATTTAGATCAGACATCCGCCGGCTAGTTGGGTGTGGACCCATGCTCATGATATCTTATAAGTATCAGATAGGATCTGTCAGTCTTATGTACAAGTCATAGGTATCTTGTACATATTTACGATCTAGTAAATCCATGGTTGTGGTATACGTCGGAAGCGAGTTTCGAGTGTTATTTAGAGATCGTAAATTTGAAAGTCGGCTATATTATATCTTAGGGATTTGACGTTCCTATCTATATCCCCAGGATAATATTAATAGCTTGTGATGGAGGGATTATACGTATACAATGACCTCGACTTGAATAGTTGAGCGAGATTATTTATGATCGTCATAATTCATGAGTGGGTGAATGGACACGAAATTTGATTTTGTGATGGATAAACCTAAACTTAGAGAGTCCCAAAATATGAAGTGTACTCGTTGAGTACTTGGGAAACACGTTATGAATAATACAGATTATTCGTAAAACTTCACCGGATTAAATGAGTTAATTCGAATCGTTTAAACAGGTAAACGAAAATACATGCATTAGAGGATTTTGGTCAATTAATAATTAATATGTATTTATATTTGATACAAAATTTGATTTTATACATATTAATTAATTATCAAAAGAGATTTTGACACATGTCATTAATATATGTATTTTGTTATTTAGTGTAAATAAAATACTATATATACTAATAATTATATTAATTAATTATTTAGATATTTAAATTTTAAATATTTAAATAATTAAATAATATATATATTTCATAATTGTTATGAAATATGTTTAATTATTATTGGTTACTAATAATATTAAACTTTAAGGTTGAAGTATTTAATTTGAATTTGTCTACTTTAACTTTATGTTAATTAGATAAATAATTATTTGTAGTAATTGTTATTACATATATTTTATTATTATTGGTAACAAGTGGCATGCTTTGTTTTTGAAGCTTGAAGAATTCAAATTGAATTTGAATTCCTTAATTATAATTAATTGACTTTAAATGACCAAAATACTCCCAAGTTAGGTTAAGCCTTGTATATATAGTGAAAAATTTTGTTTTCTCTTTCCTAAAGCTTCCCTTGGTCGAAAATACATAAACATGAAAGCTCCCAAAATTTTTCTTGAAGAAATTTGAGAGAAAGTGATGAAATCAAAAAAAGAAAGCTTAAGGAAATTAAGAGATTTTGAGGTAATTTTCAATATTCTTAAGCTTAGAAACTTTGTTTCTTGTTCTTGAGCTTTAGCATTTAGAATAGTTCTAGGGTTTCTTTCCTTCTTGGATTTGGGGCTTTTTGATTTGGAGGATGAATTTGGAGGTTAGATGCATGTATGAAGTTAGATTGAATAATATTAGTGTAATATTAGTTGAATTTTGTCATTTGATGACTTTTTAACATTCTAAAGTATTATGACCACTCTTATAACTCCTAAAATTGTTCTTGAATTCTTCATAAATGGTAGTTTGATTGGTGTAAATTTTAATATGATTAATGTTGAGAAAATTGGATTTAAAGCATGGAAAATGATATTTTTGGCACCCAGATCAGATCTGGAAATTCTGGAATTTTGGTGATGAAACATATATTATTAAATGTATTGGATTTGTATTGGATATTGGAATAATACCGGAGGAAAATTTTCGGAGTGAAAATAAGCGAAAACGGTAAAACAAAAAATGGTGTGTACCGGGTGAGTTTTAGGCTTACCGGGTGACGGCTGTCCAAACAACGAATTGGCTACTGTTTAGGCAGCCCATGAACTGTTCATGTACTATTGGGGCTTATCTGGGCAGCCCCCGTGTGTATTGGTGAGTCGGTTCGGACAAAAACGTGTTTTATGCTATTTTGCGGAAAAAATATTTTTCGTAAAAGTTTCGCAATATTTCTAACTTATTTATATTGTTATTTGATATCGAATAAATATATTTAGGTGAAATATGAATGAATTATTCATATTAGATATTGAATAATTTATTTGGTAACTTTAAAAATTTTTAAAGTTACGATTTCGCCCGAACCACGCGCTTCCGCTGTGCCAGCGCTAAAACCCAAACAATATATGCACTCAAATCAAGATAAGAATGGAAGTTACAAGATTCAAGAAGACTAACATATGTGATATTCACTTATAATCTTGTAAAGTTTATTTGAATATTGATTATGCATGTTAAGTATGTAAGAGCTCAATTAAAACATATTTCATTAATATACTTTATTGTTTTTTGTAAAAAATAACCTATTTGTAAGATTTCTAAATACTTTGGGATAAATTTATAATTTCTTAATGATTTTGAAATCTTGTACTAATCGTCATTTTTACAAAGTATTTATCAATTTAAACTAAATGTGGAAACATTTTAAATGGGTTATACCACTTCAATTTGAATTTGAGTCTTTTCATTAATGCCTTTTGATATTTTCATTATGAATTTGAATAATTCAAATGAATCATTACATCTTATGACACCATGAATGGATGTACCGTTTCTTTTTTATGGTTATAATCTTTAAAAGTGTTGTATGTTTTCAACATATCCTTTCAATTGTACTATTTCACTTTTTCATTTGAGTTTTAAATTCAATGAACCATTGTAACACATAAGATAATTGACATAATATCTAGATTCAAACAAGATGACTTTCCCATAGAATATATTTCCATTGGATTCAAGCAAGATTACTTTTTCAATAAAGCTCAATTCATTCATGAATTCGTGTTTTTTTTTTTTAACTAACAATCATTTTTAAAATTTTCTTATAAACCATAAGAATTTCCAAAATGAAAATTTACCAGTTACCACTATGCTAATGAAGATACTTAAGAGAGTTACTTTGAAAAATAATTGCATCGAGAAAGATATCTTCTGATCTAGTGAATAATATCGGATTTACTTGACAACCAAAAATTATCTAAAAAATTGTCTATTCAAGTGTAAAGTCAAACTCTTCTATCCCTTTGGTTAACATTATTTAGAAATAATGAGTTATATTTCTTACCTTTACTTATAAATTAACATATGATTAAATGATATTTAACACATCCCGCCAACACTTCTATCAAGAATATCATGCCATACTCCACTTGAAATTTCCATGATATAGAAATCATTAAGAACATGATTATCCTAATGTCCATAATAGACATCATTCTGTCATCATAGAATAAGAAAAAGCAATTAACCCCACAGTGCTCTGTTTGAATCATACATAATTTCTATTGCATTTGTACCTTTTAAATCTAAATCTTGAGATCTTCAATAGATTAGGTTAATTTTCTATTGTGATAATTCGTTAGATGTATGCTTTAAGCGTATTTTCTAGGATGACTTATTCTTTAGATAATTTTTTAGTAAATGAATCGCTATGTTTTCCTTTTAGAAAACTAGTAAGATTATATTTTAAATCACGTTTTAAAAATACATTAAAAAATCATAATTAGCCCAAGTAAACCGGGCCACGGTTCCGGTTCGGAATCGGAACCGAACCGGTGGACCGTAAGGTTCCAACCGGAACCGAAACGGTTTTGGTTGGAACCGTAGGGTTCCAACAGGAACCCTAGCCGTTGGGGGAGGACAGGGAGCCGTTGGCTCCCTGTCCTCAAAATAATAATAAAAAATGCCGTTAAGGCATAAAAATAAAAATAAAAATAAAAATTATAAATTCCTAATATATCCCTAATAACGGTAATAAAAAGAGTTATATTTTATGGGCATTTTTGTATCAAAAAAATTCTAAAACTCTAAAAATAGGATTCATTTTTCATTATTTCAACACATTAAATTCTCAACTCTCTCAATCCTACAATTCTCTTATTCGCAATCTCAATTCAATTAGTTATTATCATTCGCAATTAGTCAATTTTCTTATTTTTCTTACTTATTTCTTAAACGAAAAATGGCAAGCTCATCTGAGAACATAATGTCAAATATGCCAACCCAAGTGAGCGGCCCTAGTGTCGGTGTACAATCATGGAGAAGAGAAGTTAAGGCTCGTTCCTCGGAGTTTTCAAAATTCATTTTCATTTAGAAAAATTAAACGATGACAGTTCAAGAGCGATTTGCAACTATTGTGGGGTTTCCTACAAATTTTCTGGTGGATACGGCAATATGATCAAGCAAACCTGGAAAGACATCATCTGGTTGAACTTGAAATTGATACGACGCAAACTCAAATGGCCAGGTACGCATCATCTAGTAGAGGTACGAGTGCTGTAAATTTATTTAAATATTCTGATGCAAAAAATAGAGAAGAATTTGCGAAATTAACTTGTATGGCACATCTTTCTTTAAGCTTTGGTGAAAAACTTCATTTTACTAATTATGTGCATAATGCTTTAAATCCTTCTGCATGTAGAATGACTCGAAATACAAAAAAAAAAGTCATATTTTTAAATTATATAAAGATGCTAAAATTATTTTAAATGAAATATTTAAAGAGATGAAAGGTCGTATTTCTATATGTTCTGATATTTGGAGTGACCATTGGCAAACACACTCATACATGGGTGTGACTTGTCATTGGATCGATGCATCATTTACCGTGCAAAAATGACTTATTGCATTTAGAGTTTTTGATGACCAACATATTGCACAAAATATTTATAGAATGATGAAGGTAATTTTTGATGAATATTGGTTTAGTATAAAAAATTTTAACAATTGGATTTGATAATGCATCTGCAAATACTGCATCCATCAATGATTTAAAATCCTTATGTCAACCAAATTTAGGGGGTCGATTTTTTCATATTCGTTGTACATGTCATGTCCTTAACTTATATGTTCAAGATGGTCTGAAATTATTATCACCTTTCATTGATCCTATTAAGACGGCACTAAATTGTATTTGGTCATATTCTCAAGTTATGAGAGAATGGATGAAGTTTTGTAAAATAAATGGTATTAAACCGATTAAATTTTCAAGATATGTTCCAACACGTTGGAATTCAACTTATTTTCTCTTATGTCAAGCATTTCAATACAAAGAAGCATTATGTAGTTTTTTTTTCTCAACATGTTCAAAATGTCACACTTTATCCTAGTCAATGGGATATTTGTGAAATTTTTTTAGATATTTTAAAAGTTTTTAATGATGCTACTTTAATTTTTAGCGGTTTTTATTATCCAACAGCACATTTATTTCTTCTTGAAAGTTTGAATATTGTTGGTGCTCTCGATGAACAAGTTGAAAGTAGCGATCCTAAAGATATTGTTTTGTTAGAAGCCATTACTGTTATGAAGGTAAAATGATTGAATTATTTTAGAGAAATTCATTTACTTTATCTTATTGCTGCTGTTTTTTATCCTAAATTTAAATTAGAAGGTTTGAATGGTGCTTTACAAGCTTACTATGGTTATTTATGAATATTAGATGAAATTGATATTACAAGATTAATGATGAAATTAATAAATGATTTAATTGAGTTATTTAATGATTATATTGTAAGATATAACTTAGGAACATTAGGTGAATCTAGTAGTAGCGAACCTGTGGGGACACAGAAACTGGGCGACGCATGCTGTTCCAAGCTAGCGGCCTAGTTGGGAGTACGGAGTAGCCAGCGGGGGACTAAACCGGAGAATAATGGAGTCGCCACCCGGTGTGAACCGGGAAAATGAAATTTAAGGCCGCACTCACCCTCGCAAGGGAAGACCTCAAACCGTTGGGTTCGGAATGGTCCCTACTTATGCCACTTGTAATAAAATGATTTGTGCAATAATTCAACCAAGCCTAAGCAACATTTATTTCCAATGAGTATTCTACTTTTAATTTCACATGCACGAAAGTAATCATCATAACGGTAACATGCAATAGCACACGACAATCTCATGAACATAATTCGATCATATAATGCGGAAAACAAAGAACATCTTAAACATAATGCAAATTCCAACGCAAAATAAATGACTAATCATGCTTGAAAATGAACAACTAAATGGGCTAAATCATGATTGAATACCATCTCATGAACACATCAAATAAATAAATGCAAAAATACAAATAGTATGATTGATTACATGATACAAGAGAAATTACCTAAGAAACAATTATGCATGACATGTGATGAAAAGGACTCAGTTCAGTGTGTGTGCGTTCGTTGTAGCGTTCGTAAACGCGTTTCGAACGGTAAACAGAAGGTTCACGTTCGTGTAGCGTTCGAGAACGCGTTTCGAACGGAACCAGACCTGATGCATGATAAAAACAAAGAAAATAATGTGTGTTCGTGTGTAGCGTCCAAAAACGCGTTCGAACGTTAAACAGAAGGTTCGCGTTCGTGTAGCGTTCGAGAACGCGTTCGAATGGAAGCAGACATGATGCATGCAACAAATACATAGACAAACAAATCCATAATGTAGGACCTCACGTGTCCGATTGAACTCATTCTCATCCAATCATGTGTACCTCGTCCGGCGTGGCAAAGCATCGTGGTAAGGGATTTTAACCCCTCGAAATAGAGGACCTTTAATCGCACTTACTAAGCCCATGCGCTAACAACACAATACATATATAAAAAGTAAAGATAACGATATCGGACTTCGTGTATCCGATTGAACATATCTCACATCCAATCGAATATACTTTATCCTGCGCGGCAAAGCATCGTGGTAAAGGATTTTAACCTCTCAAATAAGAAGACCTTTAATCGCACTTACTAAGCCAATGCGCAAACAACACAATACATATTTAAAAAGTAAAGACAACGATATCAGACTTCGTATACTGATTGAACATATCTCACATTCAACCGAATATACATCATCCGGCGTGGCAAAGCATCGTGGCAAAGGATTTTGACCTCTCAAAATAGAGGACCTTTAATCGCACTTACTAAGCCCATGCGCTTTATCTCATCATTACATAAACAAATAACATGTGGAAATCAAGTAGCGAATAATAAATAAATCAAAACACAACATAAAATGAAATATGCGCCGTTTACTCAAGTGGTACGTAGAGTTGTATCCCGAGTACAGATCATACTACCGTCCATTCGGAATTGGCTATGAAATTTATGTCCGGGTTTCCATCCTATATACCACGAGAGGCGACACATTTTTCATTTTATCTAAGGGCCACAACATGCATCATTCCATAATACATTTATCTTCCATTTATTCAAGGGCCATAATCATGCATCAATAAACGACTGACATGCGATAAAAATGAATAAAACAATTAAAAAAGATAGATGGAAATAATAGGAAAAGTACCCTCAGGTCTAACCTTTTTCGTCGACTCTCGGACTCGTGTTTCACGGTGATCGGAAGGGTGAAAGCTCCGCAACTTTTTTGGTTCACTGGTTTGCATTTTTCGTCGCTGTTTCGTTGCTCAAGCTACTGTTTTTTTCTCCGTTTTGCTGCTGTTTTGCTGTTGTACTTCTGCTGTATCTTGGTCACTGTTTTTGGTGTTTTAGGCTACTGTTTTGGGTGTTTTTAAAGGCTTTAAGTGCAGTTTTTTTTATTATTTTAGGGATTAAAAGTGCTGTTTTTTAGTCACTGGTTTAGGTGATTTAGGGGCTTTTGTATAGGGGCTGTTTTTTGGTGATGTGTGATGCTGTATAGGGGCTGTTTTGGTGGTGTTTCAGGTTGTAATGTTTTCGGCAATGAAAGGGTTTATGGGGCTGTGATTTTCGGCTAAGGGTGTAGGAGGAGAAGAGAAATATTTACTTGCTGTATGCGTGAATCAAGAGGCTTTTTTTCTTGCTGAATGCGTGTGTGTGAGATGATGCAAGGGTTGGGAGAGGTTGGTTTTGTCAATGAGCTTGGGTCTTTCTTGTGTGAATGAACTAGGGGTTTAGATGTGTGGTGAATGGTTCTTTTTAAGGCAAAGGGCTAGGGCTTCTCCTTGCTTGACAAGGAAGGGATTTGGTGCATTAAGGGAGGATATGATTAGTTTGAATAAGGAAAACCAAAGATTTGATTGGGGGACAAGATTGGTTTAAATTAGGGATATAATATATTTAATTTGTATTGTTTAGGCATGATATTTGTTAAGTTAGGAATACAATATTTTAATTAGGAATAATATTTTGTTGATTGATTTTAATTAGGCATGCTTTTATTTAATGTTTTATTTAATTTGGTATATGATTTAATTAATATTTTATTTAATTTGGTTGTATTTTAAGGGCCTTGGGCGTGTGGGCCAAGGTGGTGGGCGTGTGGGCTTGTTGGGCTTGGGTATGAGAGGCTAGCAGCAAAACCTGAAATGCCGACGCCGTTCGAACGCTACACGAACGCCTGCAATCTGCTTGACGTTCGAACGTGGTCACAAACGCAGCATGAACGAAAAACAGTGAACTTGTGAAATGAATCTGATGACATACTTATTCTGAATTTCCCCTTCCGAAGTCTGTTTCCTGCGACTTCCGTGACTTAAAAGGTAGTGCCTCTAAATGAGACTCATCATAGGGACTTATATGCAAAAATGTAGTGCCTACAGTCGCCCCCACTTTGATGGGACTTGAGTAATGTGCAATAGTGACAATCCTATCAAAGTTATGCAATGTATTTTCACTTACCTGGCTCACCAGCTGCCACCTGACTTGCCATGTGTTGAGTTGAGTTGATTTTGTAGTGAGGTGCTGCGACCCCTGGTTCATTCCCGAACCGTGCTCCATTTTTGGAGCGCCATTTTTGGCATCTGTTGTGTGTGCTCCATTTTTGGAGGGCCATTTTCGGCATCTGTTGTGTGTGCTCCATTTTGGAGTGCCATTTCCAGCATATGTTGTGTGTGCTCCATTTTGGAGCGCCATTTTCAGCATCTGTTGTGTGTGCTCCATTTTGGAGCGCCATTTTCGGCATCTGTTGTGTGTGCTCCATTTTGGAGCGCCATTTTCGGCATCTGTTGTGTGTGCTCCATTTTGAAGAGCCATTTTCGGCATCTGTTGTGTGTGCTCCATTTTGAAGCGCCATTTTCGGCATCTGTTGTGTGTGCTCCATTTTTAAGCGCCATTTTCGGCATCTGTTGTGTGTGTTCCATTTTGCAGCGCCATTTTCGGCATCTGTTGTGTGTGCTCTATTTTGGAGCGCCATTTTCGGCATCTGTTGTGTGTGCTCCATTTGAAGCGCCATTTTCGGCGTCTATTGCTTGATGAGAGGTGGCTCATTTTTGAATAGTTACTTGATGAGATGGTCTTTACCGCTACAATCCTGCGAACAAAATAAAAATTGTATGTATGTGATATTTATGCATGTATGTATGGATGCATGATGCTGATGTGGGCCTCATCCCCAAACCGATACGGATGTGGGCCTCGCCCCTAAACTGATACTGCTATGGGCCTCGACCCTCGGGACTCGTCCCTAAACTGATACTGATGTGGGCCTCGGCCCTGGGACTCATCCCTAAATTGATGTTGATGCGGGCCTCGACCCCCAAACAGATACTGATACGGGCCTCGCCCCTAAACTGATACTGCTATGGGCCTCGACCCTCGGGACTCATCCCCAAACCGATACTGAAGTGGGCCTCGGCCCTGGGACTCATCCCCAAACTGATGCTGATATGGGCCTCAGCTTCAGATTGATACTGATATGGGCCTTACCCCAAACTGATACTGATATGGACCTCGCCCCCCTGACTGATACTGATATGGGCCTCGCCCCCAGACTGATACTGATATGGGCCTCGGCCTCAGACTGATACTGATATGGGCCTCGCCCCAAACTGATACTGATATAGGCCTCGCCCCAAACTGATACTGATATGGGCCTCGCCCCTAGACTGATACTGATATGGGCCTCGCCCCAAACTGATAATGATATGGGCCCCGCCCCCAGAATGATATACTGATATGGGCCTCGCCCCAAACTGATACTGATTCATTCCTAAAACTAATGTATTGTACTATTGCTGCTTCTGATTGGCTTGCATTTGACGTTTTCTCTTTTTCTTCGTTGAAACCTGTGAATACAAAACAAACAAAAAGGAATGCAAAATACGTTACGTGTATGTATGTATACATGAATGAGTTTCCCATCTCGTTGGGTTAGGTCTTCTCTTGGTGACTGCTTGATTTTCTCTTCTTCAGGCAAAATACTGCTTCAATTTGTCTACATTGATCGGCTTGGTGAACTCATTCCCTTCTAAACCCGACAGTCTCACTGCCCCATTTCCCAATTTCTGAATGGCTATCCTGTCTTTCTGCTTGCTTCTCTCGGGAATCCCCCGTGTTTTGAGTGTCGCTGAATATCATGGTATCAGGGTTGAATGCTTTTGTCAAACATACTCATGTCATGTAGGTTGAAAGGAAAAGACTCAGGCAAGTAGGCGAAGTGGATGTCTTTATTATTATTCAGGAAAATGTTCAAACAAGTAGACGAAGTCGATGTCTTTATTAAGAATGCAGAAAATAAACCAGAAAGAGCAGTTTCATTGCCTTCTTCCTCGGCCTATGGTTCTTCACTGCTGTCATCCTCTATCCTCATGGAAGAAACTCGGTGGTTCAGAGTTTGGAGGACAAAGCTTTCAGGCAGGCCGGAGTTGATCATGTAAGTGGGTGGGGGAACAGAGTGAATTTGGTAGGGGGTTCCGATGTGTGTTGGGTTGTTCTTTCTCAGGATCGGGTATTTTATGGGCATCAATGAGGTTTTGGATTTCATGCCTAAGGCGGGTGCAGCTGTCAGTTTCATGGCCTCTCCTCTGATGGAAGTGACAATATATGCTTAGGTCAAGGTTGGTGGTATAGGATCTGGAAGTGGTTTAGTCTCTAAGGGTTTTAGGAGTCCTTGTGCCTTCAGCTTTTCAAGCACCTTAGATAAAGGCTTCCCCAGGTTAGAGAAATGCCGATTCCTGATGACAGCAACCTCGGTAGTATTGGGTTTGGTCTCAGAATGCCCCCCAAAAGTCCTCATATTCTGGCCTTAGAACTTTTTGTTCTCAGCTTCTTCTTCTTCTATATCTATGACAGTTTCCCTTAACTGTCGAAAATCTGCAATCATGGAGGTCATTCTCCTCAACTTGCCATAAATTGAGGGCTTGGTGCCCTTTATGATCATTTTAATCTGGTCCTTCTCTGAGGGCCGAGTCTGCATCTTTAGAAGCTGGCTTCTCCAGCGGTCTACATACTCATTGAAGCTTTCTTCCGGCTTCTGCTTAGTGTTCTCCAAATCATGGAGTGACAAATCAATCTCCAAGTCTGTAACATACTGTTTCAGAAATGTATCTGCCAATTCCCTCCAATCCTCCTTAACCTTTCTTTCAAGGCTATGGTACCACACTACGGGTGCTCCCTCAAGTGACATCCCAAACATCTTCTGAACTTAACGCTGTGTCAGGCCCACTGAACTCATAACTAACACATGTTGTCAGAGATGGACCCTCGGGTCCCTATTCCCATTGAACTTAGCCATATCTGGCATTTTGAACTGAGCTGGCAGCTGTTCTTCAAAGGTCATCGCCTCATAGTCTAGTAAGTCTTCGTCCTTACCCTTCATCTCACGGGTAACAGACTCTACCTGGTCACAGAGTTTCTGTATCTCGGCCGGAGACCCAATCACTCTGCCTGTTGCATATTCTGCCATGTCATCATCAAAAGCGGGGAT
This sequence comes from Zanthoxylum bungeanum, assembly GCA_019454045.1. NCBI lineage: Eukaryota > Viridiplantae > Streptophyta > Magnoliopsida > Sapindales > Rutaceae > Zanthoxylum > Zanthoxylum bungeanum. Next base: position 125,125 of record SKCR01023514.1, read on the forward strand.
ATCATCCCCCAACCCATTCAGAGGCTCCTCACGCCTCACATTCTCAGAATTTCCCCCAGCACGGGGCACATCCATATTTGCCATGGCAGTAGTCAAGGCTTGCAACTGTTTGGTAATTTTGGCGAAACCATTCTCCAGTTAGTCCATGCGAGATATCTCGTTATCGGATGTACTCATATATGTTACCGGTCTTTAGTGAGTCTTCCCTCTTCCCTAACCCAACGGGACTCTATGATATCTTTTATAGACATTGAGGGTGTTAACAAGACATATGTATGCATGAGATGAACGAGATGTATGCGATACATGGAATATATTAATTCATTGAAGTTTACACACAAATCGACCCATCATCATTTTAGAATCTTTTGGGCTAATTGCCATAGGAGCGAACTCGTCCCAGTTTAAATGGACCAACAAGTTCACATCTTATGGTAAGAAGTCCAACCGTATCCAAATGATAATGTTCTAAATCACAAACATATAATGGCCCATTGGCGTTTTAGAAGCTTTTGGTCCAATCATCATAAGATACGTTCTTGTCCTAGTTTAAATGGCCCAACAAGCCCATACCTTATGACAAAAGGTCCGAATGGCTCCAAATGACAATGTTCCCAAACACAAGCATACAGAAATAATTTCTACAGAGTGTCCCATCAACATTTCAGAAGCTTTTGGCCCAATTGTCATAGGATACGAACTTGTCCCAGTTTAAGTGGCCCAACAAGTTCGCATTTCTGACAAGAAGTACAACTGCATCCAAATGAGGATGGTCCACAAGCACAAGGAAATAGTTGCTATAGGCCATACAACCCCGGTCTACGTGTGGGTTCTTGTCCTAGTTTAAATGGCCCAACAGGCCCATACCTTATGAAAAAAGGTCCGAATGGCTCCAAATGACAAATTTCCCAAACACAAGCATACATAAATAATTTCTACAGAGTGGCCCATCAACATTTCAGAAGCTTTTGGCCCAATTGTTATAGGATACGAACTCGTCCCAGTTTAAGTGGCCCAACAAGTTCGCATTTCTGACAAGAAGTACAACTGCATCCAAATGAGGATGGTCCACAAGCACAAAGAAATAGTTGCTATATGTCATACAACTCTGGTCTACGTGTGGGTTTGCGGGAGTGTAGACAAAGACTCTCGCTGGTGAAGGATTGCCCACAACTAGGTCTCCCCGCTCAAGGGTTCGAGCGACCAAGTGAGTGCACCTTTTTTATACCTTACAGTACGTGCCAACGAGTTATGGTGTGTGACTGACTGTCAAATGGATTTCCCATTGTAGATTCCCCAGAGGGAGGGTGGAGCGAGGCTCTCTTAAGTACCCTAGCCTCTTAGGCTCTTATCGCTTGGTGACAGGAATAAACAACGAGTCCTCCAAATTAGTCCATCACAATAGGCTATGAGTAAATGATTATCTACGTGCCTTCATGACTTTTCCTTATAGAAAGGTAGTGAATGAAGGAAGACACCAAACCATTACCTAGCCTTAAAAAGTGCCCTTGATTAAACCTCTTTCAACCCACTAGGAACGGTTAACTTAAAGCACAAATCATAATATTACAAGACATTATTTCGGGGCCGATTCTCTTTCCCCAGTGGAGTCGCCAGACTGTGGGGACACAGAAACTGGGCGACGCATGCTATTCCAGGCTCACGGCCTAGTTGGGAGTACGGAGTAGCCCGCGGGGGACTAAACGCGGAGATAATGGAGTCGTCATCCGGTGTGAAGAACCGGAAAAATGAAATTTAAGGCCGCACTCACCCCTCGCAAGGAAGACCTCAAACCGTTGGGTTCGAAATGGTCCCTTACTTATGCCACTTGTAATAAAATGATTTGTGCAATAATTCAACCAAGCCTAAGCAACATTTATTTCTAAGGAGTATTCTACTTTTAGTTCACATGCACGAAAGTAATCATCATAACGGTAAACATGCAATAGCACACGACAATCTCATGAACATACTTCGATCATATAATGTGGAAAACAAAGACCATCCTAAACATAATGCAAATTCCAAACGCAAAATAAATGACTAATCATGCTTGAAAATGAACAACTAAATGGGCTAAATCATGCTTGAATACCATCTCATGAATACATCAAATAAAAAAATTCAGGAATACAAATAGTATGATTGATTAATGATACAGAAAATTACCTAAGAAACAATTATGCATGACATGTGATGAAAAGGACTCAGTTCAGTATGTGTGCGTTCGTGTAGCGTTCGTAAACGCGTTCGAACGGTAAATAGAAGGTTCGCATTCGTGTAGCGTTTGAGAACGCGTTCGAACAGAACCAAACCTGATACATGATAAAACAAAGAAAATACATGCGCGTTCGTGTAGCGTCCGAAAACGCATTCGAACGTTAAACAAAAGGTTCGCATTCGTGTAGCGTTCGAGAACGGGTTCGAACGGAACCAGACCTGATGCATGCAACACATATTAGACAAACAAATCCACAATGTATGACCTCACGTGTCTGATTGAACTCATTCTCATCCAATCATGTGTACCTCGTCCGGTGCGACAAAGCATTGTGGTAAAGGATTTAAACCCCTCGAAATAGAGGACCTTAATCGCACTTACTAAGCCCATGCGCTAACAACACAATACATATATAAAAAGTAAAGATAACGATATCGGACTTCGTGTAACTGATTGAACATATCTCACATCCAATCGAATATACATTACCCCGCGTGGCAAGGCATCGTGGTAAAGGATTTTAACCTCTTAAAATAGAAGACCTTTAATTGCACTTACTAAGCCCATGCGCAAACAATACAATACATATATAAAAAGTAAAGACAATGATATCGGACTTCGTATACCCGATTGAACATATCTCACATTCAACCGAATATACATCATCCGACGTGGCAAAACATCGTGCTAAAGGATTTTAACCTCTCAAAATAGAGGACCTTTAATCGCACTTACTAAACCCATGCGCTTTATCTCATCATTACATAAACAAAAAACATGCGGAAATCAAGTAGCGAATAATAAACAAATCAAAACAACATAAAATGAAATATGCACCGTTTACTCAAGTGGTACGTGGAGTTGTATCCCGAGTACAGATCATACTACCGTCCATTCGGAATCTACTATAAAATTTATGTCCGGGTTTCCATCCTATATACCACGAGAGGCGACACATTTTTCATTTTATCCAAGGGCCACAACATGCATCATTCCACAATACATATACCCTTCATTTATTCAAGGGCCACAATCATGCATCAATAAATGACTCACATGTGATAAAAATGAATAAAACAATTAAAAAAGATAGATGGAAATAATAGGAAAAGTCCTCTTAGGTCTAACCTTTTTCGTCGACTCTCGGAACTCGCGTTTTACGGTGATCTGAAGGGTGAAAGCTCCGCAACTTTTCTGGTTCACTGGTTTGCGTTTTTCCTCGCTGTTTCGCTGCTCAAGCTACTATTTTTTACTCCGTTTCACTGTTGTTTTGCTGCTATACTTCTGTTGTATCTTGGTCACTGTTTTTGGTGTTTTAGGCTACTGTTTTGGGTGTTTTTAAAGGCTTTAAGTGCAGTTTTTTAATTATTATTTTAGGGATTAAAAGTACCGTTTTTTAGTAAGTGGTTTAGGTGATTTAGGGGCTGTTGTATAGGGGCTGGTTTTTTGGTGATGTGTGCTGATGTATAGGGGCTGTTTTGGTGGTGTTTCAGGTTGTAATGTTTTCGGCAATGAAGGGGTTTATGGGGCTGTGATTTTCGGCTAAGGGTGTAGGAGGAGAAAAGAAATATTGGCTTGTTGTATGCATGAATCAAAAGGCTTTTTTTTCTTGCTGTATGCGTGTGTGTGGGAGGATGTAAGGGTTAGGAGAGGTTGGTTTTGTCAATGAGCTTGGGTCTTTCTTGTGTGAATGAACTAGAGGTTTAGATGTATGGTGAATGGTTCTTTTTATAGGCTAAGGGCTAGGGCTTCTCCTTGCTTGACAAGGAAGGGATTTGGTGCATTAAGGGAGGATATGATTTAGTTTGAATAGGGAAAACAAAGATTTGATTGGGGGACAAGATTGGTTCAAATTAGGGATATAAAATAGTTAATTTGTATTGTTTAGGCATGATATTTGTTAAGTTAGGAATACAATATTTTTAATAGGAATAATATTTTGTTGATTGATTTTAATTAGGCATGATTTTATTTAATGTTTTATTTAATTTGGTATATGATTTAATTAATATTTTATTTAATTTGGTTGTAGTTTAAGGGCCTTGTGCGTGTGGGCCAAGGTGGTGGGCGTGTGGGCTTGTTGGGCTTGGGTGTAAGGCTAGCAGCAAAACCATAAATGCCGACGCCGTTTGAATGCCTATTCGAACGCTACAGGAACGCCTGCAATCTGCTTGACGTTCGAACGTGGTCACGAACGCAGCACGAACGAAAAATAGTGAACTTGTGAAATGAATCTGATGACATACTTATTCTGAATTTCCCCTTCCGACGTCCGTTTCCCGCGACTTCCGCGACTTAAAAGGTAGTGCCTCCAAATGAGACTCATCATAGGGACTTATATGCAAAAAATGCATTGCCTACAGAACCGGTAATTCAATCAAGACTTAGCGCAGGGGATCGTTGGTTATTGCAACGAAATAAAAAAGCTAGGGATATGAGAACTAATAACCCCGAATTAGATAATTATTTATCTACAAATTTTGAGTTTCCTACTGAAAGTTTAGTTAGTAAAAATTTTAAAATCCTTTACTGGTGGAACCGACATTAAAATATATATCATGTTTTATCAATTATTGCTAAAGAGATATTGACAGCACATATTTCCACCGTTGCGGTTGAGCAAGCCTTCAGCTTGGGAGACAATATTGGAAGCTAGACGATCTTCATTACATCCAAGCACTCTAGAAGCAACAGCTTGTGTGGATGATTGGACTCGAGCTGATCTGAGACAACAAGAAGATGCCCCCGATGATTTTGAAGATTTGTTCGATAATGCATCTGCAACAACAAGTGCAAGCGGAATCAGAGCTGAAAGATCAACTGATAATGATGATTGATAATTATAAAAATTGTAAATTTACAAAGGGGAAATATCTTAAAATTGTAATGGAATTACGTGAGCTTTGATTCCTATCACCCCTAGAGGATACATAGGCAACTTAAATTTTTTAAAATTTAAGCTCAAGCTCTTCAATGTAATAATTTTATTTATTTATTAAATTAATCTCATTTATTTTAATTTATTTTCGAAATTAAAAAAAAAAAAAGGTTCGAACCGGAACCGAACCGGTCGGTTCCAGTTCGGTTCAAGGTTCCGGTTCCACTTCAGTGTGGAACCAGAAACCGGCCGGTTCGGTTCGGTTCCGAACCGGAACCGAACCGCCCGCCCAAGCCCATAAAAAGTTTAAACAGCCCAAAATGGTCAGGTCAATGTCGGGCAAAATATTAATTAAACTCTTGCTGGTGCGTGAAAGCTAAAAAAAAAATCGCAGTTTATTTTGAACGCCTATAAAGAAAAAGTATATATAAAATCAAATCAAAAAGAAAAAAAATCTACATATGACTAGGAATGGGCATGATGGAAAAATTAGATATACTATCATTTTTGACATATATAAAAACAATCCTAAATTAATATTCAATATTTGATATTTATCTATAATAAAAAAAATTAACGGTTGGCATGCGTGTTGGGGTCATTCACTGCGAAAATATGGTTCGGACGAAATCATAATTTTAAAACTTTTAAAGTTACCGAATAAATTATTCGATATCATATATCTATAATTTATTCATATATCACCTAGACATATTATTCGATATCATATATCTATAATTTATTCATATTTCACCTAAACATATTATTCGATATCATATAACGACATAATTAATTTTAAAAACACCTATAAACTTTTACGAAAATGATTTTCCACAAAATGACATAAAACGTAAATTCCGCTGAACGGACCAACCGAATCAACATGGGACTACCCAGGTCAGCCCCGAAAATATTCGGTCAGTCCATGGGCTGCAAATAGTGACGAATTCACTATTTGGATAGCGTTTACTTGATTAGCCCGAATTTTCACCCGACAACGTTGTTTTTCGCCGTTTTCACTTATTTTCACTTCGTAATAATTTCCGGAAATTATCCTAACACCCAATACACATCCAACACATCCAAAACTCATATTTTTCATCAACAAAATAAGAATTTCCAAGTTTGAATAGAACATGAAATAGCCCCTATATTATGCTTAATCCAATTTTTTTTAGTATTAATCAATTAATCAAATACCCAATTGAGGTCACCACAAAAGAAAAACTCTAGAACAATTTTAGGCATAATAAGAGTGGTCATTACACTCTATAATGACAACCAAATTGTCCAACAATAAATTAAACATAAATAATACTAATTTAGTTCAAAGTATATATACACATGCTCAAAGCCACTTAATCCATTATCCAAATCTAAAAGTCCCAAATTTAGAGACTAAAAGAATCCCTAGAATATTTCTAGAAAACCAAGAAGAAGAAAATAATTTTCTAGCTAAAGGAAATAATGATTACCTCACAAATCTTCAAAAATCCTTAAGTTTTTTCTTGATTTAAACACTTTCTTTCTTGTCTCTCTCAAGAAGATGTTGAAGCTATAAAAAATGGGGGAGATTTTTTCCACACCACTTCAAGGAGAAAGAGAAAATATTTTTCTTTTTATATTTGGTAGTGGTGTTAGTTGAGGGACAAAATGGATAAAATAGATTTTTTAACTTGTAAAGCTTATCAAATAAGCCAAAAGTCAAAACTTAATAAATGGGTTTAAGGATAAAAATGGTCATTTTCAAGAAAATGTAACTTTTCCGTAAGTCATGATATTGTGACACTTGTCCCCAATTTAATATTAATTTAATTAAGTTAAATATATTAAATATTAGGATAAGTATTGTTGGACAATTATGACCCATAGCATCACTATTTGTACAGAACATGGTATTGTTGTACAAATTAACTATTGACAAAGGAAATTGCTCTTTTATCATTTGTAATTGGATTACCGGGATATATAATGATAAAAAAGTCCATATGATTAGTTCTGGATTAATAAGATATGAGACATTATTAATCCATTAAGGTTTAATCATTAAAACATTCCTATTCGTAGTATTATCGAGATTGGACATCGATAATGCGAAATAGACTAGTATTGCACTTGTGCGCGTTGTGGGAGCATAACAGCATAATTCTCATATATTTGGGTATTGGATACTCATGCAAGTGTAATAGGAGGTTGTGTTTACCGATGGTACGGAAACAGCTTCGCTCTGGATAGACCCCTCGGAATTCCATTGGTAGTATGACTATGTGTCTATGGAAGTCCGAATCAGGGTAGGTGTATTTGGTCTTAACCTGAGACTTGCATCGCTAATACTTGCGACAATCAATATACTTTGGTTTTGGTCGTCCAGGGCTTTAACATGTTCTGTGTATGCCTCTTCTGGGTATATTGAGAATCGTAGTGTATTGGGTGTGATGTCGAGATGGAAGTATCACTTCAGTCATATGGAGATGATGGTCACGTAGGATAAGGAACTGGTGCTCTTATATGCTGCAGCTATCGGGATAATATGACTAGGTCATGTTTATCCGATTATAGAGACTAGTTACTAGAGATCCAATATGTGCTTCGTATGGGGCAGACACAATTCCAGCCCCAGGCCTAGCACGTGACATTCGATACTGGATCGTAATACGGAATACTACGTATACTACGCCTGATATAGATTATATATTCCTTTAAGAATATTTCTGGAGAATTGGGCAGGCACGGTGCTTTGCTAGAAGTCAATCATGTCTTGTAAATCGGTAAAAATGTAGTACTAGGTACGTACGTGTTCGGATAGTCCGACGACCGGATTTACTGCCAACATATCTAGGGATCTCATGGGTCGCTTCCCAAAGATTCACCGATGACGTATGACTCGGACATAATTAATCTGGGATTAATTATAAGAGAGAGAAAATTAATCTAGGATTAATTACTGAGATATTTTATCTGGGATAAACTATTATTTAAAGAGAGGAGAACGATTAATTTGGAATTAATCGATAAAATAATATATTCGACATATTAAACGAAATTAGATTTTGACGCGGAATTAAAATTGGATTTTAATTCGGGCAAACGAATTAATTTAGAAGTAATTCACTAGCGACGTGAATAGTAATTTTGTTAGGCATAATTATTTCATTAAATTTGATTTAATTACGTTGCAACGGAAAATTTGTTAATTCGGAATTAGCGAACCCGAGCCCGGGATGTATTGCAGCGACGTGAATAGTAATTTTGTTAGGCATAATTATTTCATTAAATTTGATTTAATTACGTTGCAACGGAAAATTTGTTAATTCGGAATTAGCGAACCCGAGCCCGGGATGTATTGCAAACAGTGCGACGTAATAGTAATTTTGTTAGGCATAATTATTTCATTAAATTTGATTTAATTACGTTGCAACGAAAATTTGTTAATTCGGAATTAGCGAACCCGAGCCCGGGATGTATTGCGGGCCCACTCGATTTTGAATCAAGTGGGGCCTACAAGTCACATCACCTAGTCACTTTAATCAACTTTAAGTTGATGGAATTTGGTGGGTGGTTGGAACTTGTTTGTCCACAAGTTGAAAAATAATGGATGACTTTTACCAAATCTTGGATTTGGTATACCTTAATTTTTTTTTTGGAAAATCAAATAATAAGTCAACATTTCTTTTTCTCATCTTATATATCTCTCCCTCTCTCAAAAACGCACTCTCCCTCTCTTGTACAAGGCTTAGCCGAAACTCACCAAAGAGAAGAAGAAAAATTGTTGCAATTTTTTTCTAAGTGCTAGCACACACAAGGAGTCATTCAAAGGTGATAGGGAAACCCATCTATGAGCATGGAATCAACACTTAAAGCTTGGAGCTTGAAGATCAACACACTTTGAAGCCGATTAAAGTGAGTATTTCCGCAACTTTACTTTGATGTATTCACACGTTTATATGCTTAATAGATCTTGGTTTGACCTAGAAAACCCCAACAATGGTATCAGAGCGGTTATTAAGCATGAAATTGAATTTAGGGTAAAATTTGGGTAAAATTGATTTGAGCATGATTTGATAAAAGTGATTGTTTGAGTATGCTTGAATGATGATAACTTAGAGTTATGCATGATCAATTTGATGAAAATTGAATTGGATTATTTTTTCCCCAAAAGTTTGGCTTGGCCGAATACTATGATGCCCTAAAGTCATGATGATTTTTTTTTTAATCTTTAGATGAGTTTAAAGACATGGGATATATTGATTTATGATTTAATTGGATTGAAATCGAAATCGGATTTAAAATCCCTACAATTGCCGTGAGCTATATAGCATGAAATGAGATGATTTTTTGATTCAATAATGTTGGACATGTGTTGATGATGATTAGCATGATTAATTATGTAAATTGATATTTTGGAAATGTTAATTTGACTAATTAATTATGGCTAAAGCACTTTAGTTAATTAAATTGTGAAATTTGGAATTTTAGAATTTAATTAGTTGGGCTAAATTTGGAATTGGGCTAATAAAGTTGTATTTGGGCTTAATGGGCTTGGTTGGGCCAAGTTTGGTTTAGGTTAATTGGTTGGATCCAATTGGGCCTAAAACCATATCCATAAAGTCCAAATATAATAAATGGGCCTTAATATTTTAATTGGGCCTAATGGGCCTAAATTGATTTTTGGCAAAGGGTGATTCCTTATTGGGCTTTGGTTGCCAAAGTCCATGCCTTATAAATTAATTGAAAGCCCATTGGACTTTAATTAAATTGACATTGGATGTTAATTGGGCTTTGAGACCCGTTAAGATTAGATTTAGAATCTAAGTCGCAAAGGCTCATTAATAAGTGTAATTATTTAATTTAGAATTAAATAAAGAATTAGTATTGTATACAAATTAAATTGGATTTAATATTGTAGTTTGATATAATTCAAGAATTCGTACTTTGAGTACTTATTCTTAAAGCGAGTTGGACTCGCGCAAATCAAATCGTTGTTTGAACATTGGATGGTCATTATTTCAGATTAATTAATTGGATTAGATTGATTGATAACATGTTTTGTGAATACATGGATGTGATGTATGAATAATGTATATCAGATGGATATTAGATGGGTGAGGGCAATTTTGGAAATAGTTGTATAAATTTAGAATTTATTAAATTGGACCTGCATGTCCAGCCAATTACCTCTTGACTCTTTATATTTCTCTTCTCACCTATTCCCCTCAATGTAAATGAGGTTTCTTTAGAAGTGTTATGTAATTGGGTAGAAGTAAGATTTGTGCTAGCGGGAGAGAGGAAATGGAGAGAATTGTTCTAGGAATAAATTGTTTTATATATCCATCCGCATATCATTATTAATTTATTTATCGCGCCTTATTATGCTTTTAGAATGCATGCTTAAGGGTGTATGATGAGACCTAATCAAAGATAATTAATTGGTTGCCATTACGCGAAAACCCTCAACAAATTAAGAGTTTTCCTTCCATTGAGTGATTCATTCTCAAGATCCAAGATTGGCACTGGTTTGTTGGCCAAAGTCAAGACCTTTGTCCATCGCATATGTGTTTGAATCATGAAGGCTTTGTTCCATATCGCATGTCTTGTCCAAGTTGTGATTTGTTGGCCAAAGTCAAGATCACTTATTGTCCATCGACATCGATTACGAAGCTTTCCAAGGTCAATGGGTCCCGCTTAACTGGAATCATTAAGTTTGTGTGCCAAAGCCAAGGCTTAGTTGATTCAGAGGAAAAAGGTTAGGGAATATATCGGATATATTGGCATATATTAGATATATGTTTCGGACTTGGATGTCCACCTACTGGATCTAGGAATTGGATGAGATCCAATTGATCTTAGAGATCTACCTAGTTAATATCATATAGCTTGTTGCCAAAGTCAAGGTTGTGTGTTATTTAATGGGATCCTAGCCCACTAGGAAACTAGGTTTCCGAGTACTCAACAGAGGGTTAGAGGCTCGCCGAAAAATAGTGGGAGGCAAGTATTAAATTTGCAATTTCGTTTAGATACTTGCCAATACGCGCTCATTTCATTTTTCGTCATTATTTAAATATATTTAGTTGGACTAATATTTAATCGTTGTTTTAATTAAACAGTTGGACTGTATTCAAACTACTTCATTTATAGTTGATTATATAATTGGATTATAGTAATCAATATATTTGAATTTAACCAATCAAATTATAGTTGATTATATAGTTAGACTATACTAATCATTATATTTATTGTACCCGAAATCGTTGATTGGATAGTTGGACTATAGCAATCAAGATAACTGAAAGATTAGCGTTTAAAACATAATCCTAGGAGAAAATGTCTTTAAACGGCTCCAATTTTCAGAATGGGAATAGAACCTCAGGATAGTCCTGGGAATTGATGAGTTATTCTATTTGATAGAGCAACCTTTTAGGCCTGAGCCCGGAGTTAAGCAAATAGTAGAACATGATCTTTGGAAGATTCATGTGATGATAACTTTAGTGCTCAATCCATTATGCTTACCGCAATAACTCTTTCATTCCGTCGTCAAATTTAAGGATTATATCATTGTACCATGATGATGAAATTAAAGATCTTCATAGATCTATTCTTAGATCTTAGAAGTACAAATTGCAAAAGAAGCTATTTTGCTCCCGTATGTCATAGGGTACATCTGTCGAGCACTAGGTGTCGCAGATGATTGCTGACATCGATCAGCTAGGTTAGCTGGGCATCACCTACATGGCAAGGCGGGGCAAGGCTCTGGCTTCAAGTATGTTTGTCATAAATATATTCACTATTAGTTTCAAAATTGGATTTTTGATACTAGATGTAGTACATAGATATGTACTGTTGTGCAGAATCTGCTGATTAGCAGGAGACTGACTTCAGTTGAGAGCGACTAACGAGTCAGAAACGGGACGAGAGTCGCTGTTTTAACCGTAGAAACCTAAGTTTAGGAACTACCCTTCGGGTATGTACTTAAATTAGGAAACTGTTATAATGTACCTAGTTTGACTAGAAACATTATCTCTATATCAGAGTATAACTCGTTGCGAGTATACCTTTATATTCTATAACACTAAAGTGTTTTATTTTATAAAGATGATATTGAGATAACACATTAGATGTAAATAACAGTATTTATATTTTGAATATAAATGAATCTCAAACATATAACATGACAAACAAATAGCTCAAACTGAATAAATCAGTTGAGACTTAAAAGTGGCATTGTTGTCTGGGACACATAAAAAAGACTCGTATATCCACACTTTCGAAAAGTTGGTACTATGACAGATATGATTCTATTCAAATAATGTCTACGAATCTAGTTTGTTAGGAAAAGTGCCTAAAATACCTTTTACTTGGTAGCCCTCGTTCATAGTAATGTAAGTGGGCCCATATCTAGCTAGGCTAAATGTGGATATGAATACTTTGTAACCTTTACGGATGTGGCATCGCGTCATGGTTATGTGTTTCTTTTGAAACACGAATCAGAAACTTTTGATAAATTCAAAGAGTTTCGACACGAAGTAGACAGACAGATCGGCTAAAGTATTAAACCATCACGATTGGACCATGATGAAAAATACTTAAGCAATAAGTTTCTCAATTACTTGAAAGAGTATAGTATTCTTTCACAGTGGACTCACGGAACATCTCAATTGAGCGATGTGTCCGAAAAGAGAAACCGAACCTTGTTGGACATAGTAAGGTTATTATTAGTCACTCTGAGCTACCATTTTCCTTCTAGGGATACGCATTAACAATGCAATACTTATTTTGAATAAGGTTCCATAAAAATATGTTTGACAGACTTCATATTAGATATGAATAGGAAGAAACTGGGTTTTCTCATTCCTGGAGATTTGGGAATGCTAGGCATATGTTTGGATGATACCAAACTAGAACCCAAATCGGATAAGTGCCTAATTGTAGGTTATCCTAGAGTAACCAAAGTATCGTACTTATACAACTCACAAGAGAACAATTTAATTGTTGCTTGCCATGCGGTTTTCCTAAGAGGAATACCTATATGCAGTGGTAAGTGGGAGGAAAGTAAAACTCGATGAAAATCAAAGTAATACTGTTCCAGACACCGATTCCTTAATGGAACACAAACAGTTCATCAAGGATGAAACTGTACCACAATCTTCGAATACACAAGAACCGCATAAATCAGAGAGAGTCAGAAAACAACCTGGTAGGTATGGGTCGATTACAAAGCTAGGCTTGTAGCGAAAAGGTATCGTTATCAACATACCAACGTACAAAGCTAGGCTTGTAGCGAAAAGATATCGTTATCAACATTGTGTCGATTACGATGAAACTTTTTAACCGTTGCCATGATTAAATCCATTTGGATAATGCTTGCTAATGCTGCATGTTTCATTTATGAAATATGGCAGCTGAACGTCAAGATCACTTTCCTTAAACGAAAACCTTTTGGAGGATGTTTACAACATCCAGACGGTCTTGTCGTACCAAAATGAGCAAACAAGGTTTGCAAGTTATTCGATCCATTTATGGATTAAAGCAAGCATTGCGTTCTTGGAACTATCATTTTGATGTAATCATAATGGTATATGATTTAATTCAAAACAAAAATGATTCTTGTGTATATAAGTAGGTTAGTGGGAGCGCACTGACAGTGATTGTCCTATATAATGATGATATATCATTTCTTGGAAATGACATTCCCATAATACGATCGGTGAAAGCTTGGCTTTCATGAAAATTCTCCGTAGAATACTTGGGAGAAACAACCTTTATTCTAGGAATAAAGATCTACTGGGATAGATCTAAAAGTTGTTGGCACTCTCCGAGAACTCGTACATTGAAAAATATGTACGTGACCAGGTGTCTCATATGCTTTGAGCATATGGAGTCATAATCAAGCCAATCCAAGTTATGGTCACTGGATTGATGTTAAGAACATCTTTAAGTATCTTAGATGAACTAAGGATGTTTTCTTAAATAATGGAGAATGAGAACTTGAAGTGACTGGGTTCACCGCTGCAAGTTTCCTAACCGACAATAACGACTATAAGTCGTAATATATGTACTATATAGTTTGAACAACGGAACAGTGAGCTGGAAATCTTCCAAGCAAGATACTGTTACCGTATAAACAACAAAAGTAGAATATTGCCGCAGCTGAGGCAGCAATAGAAGCACTTTGGATCTATATAATCCTAATTGGATTAGGAGTAGTTCTGTTAGTAGCTGAGCTAGGCTACAGCACAGGCTAAAGAATTAATGGTCTCATCAACGATCCAAGTATATACTTCAACTATTCATCTTGTTCGTTCGGATCATACATCGTAGCGATGTGATGATCGTATAAATCGCATCAGATGATAACCTTGCAAATCCGCTGACGAAAGTTGTTTCTCAGCAATAAGTTTGAGCGAACCGTACATAGTTCAAATGTATGACACTTGAGTGATTGGCTATAGGCCAAGTGGGAGATTGTTGGACAATTATGACCCATAGCATCACTATTTGTACAGAACATGGTGTTGTTGTACAAATTAACTATGTGACAAAGGAAATTGCTCTTTTATCATTTGTAATTGGATTACAGGGATATATAAATGATAAAAGTCCATATGATTAGTTCCGGATTAATAAGATTTGAGACAGTATTAATCCATTAAGGTTTAATCATTAAAACATCCCTAGTCGTAGTATTATCGAGATTGGACATCGATAATGCGGAATAGACTAGTGTTGCACTTGTGCGCGTTGTGGGAGCATAACGACATAGTTCTCATATATTTGGGTATTGGATACTCATGCAAGTGTAATAGGAGGTTGTGTTTACCGATGGTACGGAAACAGCTTCGCTCTGGATAGACCCCTCGGAATTCCATTGGTAGTATAACTATGTGTCTATGGAAGTCCGAATCAGGTTAGGTGTATTTGGTCTTAACCTGAGACTTGCTTCGCTAATACTTGCGACAATCAATATACTTTGGTTTTGGTCATCCAGGGCTTTAACAGGTTCTGTGTATGCCTCTTCTGGGTATATTGAGAATCGTAGTGTATTGGGTGTGATGTCAAGATGGAAGTATCACTTCAGTCATATGGAGATGATGGTCACGTAGGATAAGGAATTGGTTCTCTTATATGCTGCAGAAGAAGAAGAAGAAGGGCAAGGCTCAATCATCACAGTCTTCTGGGAAGACAAAGGACAAATCCCAAGACGTCTGCCTACACTGTGGCAAACGGGGTCACTGGAAGCGTGACTACCGTAAGTTCAAGCGGACTTGAAGGAAGCGAAGGCGGGCAAGGTTCCGGCTTCAGGTATGTTTGTTATTGAAATAAACATGTCTACTACTAGTTTTAAAAATTGGATTTTTGATACTGGATGTGGTTCACACATATGTACTGATATTGAAGATCTGGACATTAGTAGGAGACTGGCTTCAGGAGAGATCGACATGCGAGTCGAAAATGGGACGAGAGTCACTGTTTTGGCCGTTGGCACCTATATTTTGAATCTGCCCTCATGGCATGTACTTACATTAGGCGACTGTTATTTTGTACCTAATTTGACTAGGATATTATCTCTGTATATAGTTTAACCTGATGCGGGTATACCTTTGTATTCAGGAACACTGGGTGTTTTGTTTATAAAGATGATATTGATATATGTACAGCAGATGTGAATAATTGTCTTTATATTTTGAATATAAACGAATCTCAAACATATAACATGACAAACAAAAAGCTCAAATTGAGTAAAACAGATGAGACTTATTTGTGGCATTGTCGTCTGGGACACATTAACAAAACTCGTGTGTCTACACTTTCGAAGAATGGATACTTGGACGGATTTAATCCTAATTCATATGATGTCTGCAAATCTTATTTGTTAGGCAAAATGCCTAAAACACCTTTTAGTGGTAAAGGTGTACGTGCCACCGAGCTGTTAGCCTTCGTTCATAGTGACGTATGCGGGCCCATGTCTAGCTAGGCTAGAGGTGGATATGAATACTTCGTAACCTTTTACGGATGATGCTTCGCGTTATGGTTATGTGTATCTTATGAAACACAAGTCGAAAACTTTTGAGAAATTCAAAGAGTTTCGACACGAAGTAGAAAAATAGACTGGCAAAAGTATTAAAACATTGCGGTCGGACCATGGTGGAGAATACTTATGCAATGAGTTTCAAGATTACTTGAAAGAATATGGTATTCTTTCACAGTAGACTCCTCCCGGAACACCTCAATTGAACGGTGTGTCCGAACAGAGAAACCGAACTTTGTTGGACATGGTAAGGTCAATGATGAGTCGCACAAAGCTACTGATTTCCGTCTGGGGATACGCATTAAACAGTGCAATACTTATTTTGAATAAGGTTTCGTCAAAGTCTGTTGAACAGACTCCATATGAGATATGGACAGGAAAGAAACCGTGTTTCTTATTCCTGAAGATTTGGGGATGCTGGGCATATGTTAAACGTTTGGATAGAACTAAACTAGAACCCAAATCGGATAAGTGACTATTTGTAGGTTATCCTGAAGAAACGAAAGGATATTATTTCTACAACCCACAAGAGAACAAAATATTTACTGCTCTTCATGCGGTTTTCCAAGAAAATGAATTCATGAATGCAGTGGTTAGTGGGAGTGTAGGCACTGCATTTTTGCATATAAGTCCCGATGATGAGTCTTGTACGGAGGCACTACTCTTTAGGTTGCGGAAGTCGCGGGAAACGAATGTAGGAATGGGAAATTCAGAATAAGTATGTCATCAGATTCAATTCATATGTTCACAGCTTTCACGTTCGTGCTGCATTCGTGAGCACGTTCGAACGTCAAGCAGATTGCGGGCATTCGTGTAGCGTTCGAATCGACGTTCGAACGGTGTCGGTACTTCTGGTTTTGCTGCTAGCCTCACGCCCAAGCCCAATTAGCCCACCAAAACCCATCCAAAAATAATTAAAATATTTAAAATGCATGTCACAAATTAAACTAAATTAATTAGATCAAATCCCTTCCTAATCTAATCAAATCCCTTCCCTAATCAAACACCAATCAAGAAAAATCGCATTCCTTAATTAAAAGATACAAATCAAATCATATCTAATCACTTCCCTAATTAAAATATTTTTCCCTATCACACACTAATTAAAAATATCTCTCATAACTACACAAATACTTTCCCTACCTATACAAGGTAAACCCCAACCTTTGCCTATAAAAAAGAAGCCTAAACCCAACCTTGAAACCCCTAGCTCTCTCTCACATCTCTCATCTTGACAAAACAAAGAAAACCCTACGGCCACTTCCCTTCTCTCAGACTTCACTCAAGCCACAAAACAAAAAAAAAAAAAAACAAGAAAAGAAACAATCCCTAGCACAGAACCCATCAGACTTTCATCTCTCTCTCTCTGGAAACACGGCACCTAGCCAACAAATAACACATAAAACCTTAAACAAAACTGCCAGCCGAGAACAATAAAGAGCTCAGCCATTTTACAAACCCTTAATGCTCAGACCACTCGCATCCCTCTCCTATGAACACGTTGAGAACTTCCTAAACCCTCCACTAACGAAACACACGTACACAAATCAGCACTCCACAAACACATACCAACCACACAGCTTCCCCTCTCTCTCGCCACTCATGACCTCACCAAAAACACCGAACCAGAAAACATAACACAAAAGACACCAGCCATCCTCTAACCAGTCCACAACATCACCGAAACTACCCCTAAATTGCACCTTCAAACTGCCGCATAAACCAACCAGAAAACCCTCCTAACCACCAAAAATAATCCCTCTATACAGCCCCTATTAATCACGTACAAACTGCCCAGTACTGTACCTTAAAATTGCCGTAAAACACCACTGAAAATTGCCCTGAAACCACCGAAAATAGCCCCTAAAACACCGAAAAAGCCTATGAAACCAGCCTCTAAACCACCAAAAACAGCCCTTGAAGTTAGCCCATGAACACGCCCGAATACCCTTGAAACAGTCCACTATTTACCTCAATACAGAGACCAGAAAATACGGTGAAAACAGCAGCAAAATGGAGTAAAAACCGCAGCCTAAACAGCAAAACAGTGAAAGGAAACGTTGAACCAGTGAACCGGAGGAATTGAGGAGCATCAACCCTTCCGACAACCGCATACCGCACTTCTGATAGACGACTAAAGAGGTTAGACCTGAGGGCACCTTATTTACTTATTATCCTTTATTTTCATTTATTTTAGTACTTTATTTCATATGAGTGTTGTGGATTGGTGCATGATGTGATTTCCGGATGAACGGAATATGTGTTTTCTCTTGTGGTCTATCGGATGGAAACCCGGACATAAATTCCGTAGCCGAATCTGAATGGATGGTATTACGGTGTTCACTCGGGATACAATGACACGTACCACTTGAGAGATTCACATGTTTCATTTCATCCAACCTTGCGTTTTAAGCATGATTTAGTCGTTAGAATGTTATTTATTTTTTAAGCATGATTTAGTCATTAGTATGTTATTACTTTCTGCATGTTACTTATTTCTGCATTGTAATGAAATGCGCATGGGTAAATCAAGTTGGATTAAAGGTCCTCCGTTTTGAGGGATGAAAAACCGAAGGGCTACCTTTGCCACGACGTTTTGCCGCGCCGGACGAAGCATGTTTGATTGAATGTGAGATATGTTTAATCGAATATACGGAGTTCCACATTATTGTCTCATTCATTTGTATGCATTGTAATATAATGTGCATGGGCTAACTAGGGTGGATTAAAGGTCCTCTATTCAAGGGAAATGCCTGAAGGCTACCTTTACCACGATATTTTACCGCGCCTTTTATTATGTCATTTACCCTTTACCACGATGTTTTACCGCGCATATCAATACTTTATTTACGCATGCATTGCATTCTAGTGCGCATGGGCTAACTATGGTAGATTAAAGGTCCTCTATTCGAGGGAAATGCCTAAAGGCTACCTTTACCACGATGTTTCGCTGCGCCGGACAAGGTACACTCAATTGAACGTGAAATGTGTTCAATCGGGCATACAAGGTCCCATATTATTTATCTGTTTATTCATGTATTGATGATTTAATGTGCATGGTCTAGCTAGGGTGGATTAAAGGTCCTTTATTCGAGGGAAATGCCTAAAGGCTACCTTTACCACGATGTTTTGCCATGCCGGACGAGGTGCACCCGATTGAATGTGAAATGTGTTCCATCGGGTACACGAGGTCCTACATTGTTTATTTGTTTATCCTTACATGTGTTTGTACCATTTCAGATGCCATTTTGGCAATCTCATTCGAACGCGTTTCCAAACGCTACACGAACGTATGCATTCTGCCTCATTCCGTTCGAACGCATTTATGAACGCTACACGAATGTATGCATTCTACCTCATTCCGTTCGAATGCGTTTACGAACGCTACACGAACGTATGCATTCTGCCTCATTCCGTTCGAACGCGTTTACGAATGCTACTCAAACACGCATCTATTTTGTTTTATCACGCATCAGGTCTTACCCCGTTCGAACGCGTTTCCGAACGCTATACGAACGCGAACCTTCTATTTACTGTTCGAACGCGTTTTCGAACGTTACACGAACGCACATACAGTGCACAGAGTTTGTGTGCTCGCTTTTATTATTAATGCCTTTATAGTTGTTATCAGTTACATTATTGCACTTTATTGTTTAATACGTTCATGAATTATGTATTTTGCCTTCATTTTTTCATTTACGATTATGGGTATGCAAACTTGCATGTTGCTTAAATTATCTGGTATGTGTTGCATGAGATTTGGTCGTATTATTGCACAAATCATTTCATTACAAGTGGCATAAGTAAGGCACCATTCCGAACCCAATGGTTTGAGGTCTTCCCTTGCGAG
The DNA here is from genome assembly GCA_019454045.1 of Zanthoxylum bungeanum. Taxonomy (NCBI): domain Eukaryota; kingdom Viridiplantae; phylum Streptophyta; class Magnoliopsida; order Sapindales; family Rutaceae; genus Zanthoxylum; species Zanthoxylum bungeanum. Next base: position 145,097 of record SKCR01023514.1, read on the forward strand.
GGGTGAGTGCGGCCTTAAATCATTTTCCCGGTTCACACCGGGTGGCGACTCCATTTTTATTTCTTAGGTGTAGTCCCATGTGGGCTACTCCGTACACCCAACCAGGCCGCGAGCCTGGAACAGCGTCGCCGATTTCTGTGTCCTAAAGTCTGGTGACTCCACTGGGGATAGAGAATTGGCCCCCAAATAATGTCTTGTGGTGATTGTGATTTGTGCTTTAGTTAACTGTGTCTATCGTGGGTTGAAGGGGTTTAATCAAAGGCATTATTAGAGCTAAGTAATGGTTTGGTGTCTTTCTTCATTCACTACCATCTATAAGGAAAAGCTACAAATGCACCTAGATAATCATTACTCGAAGCTTACTGTGATGGACTAATTTGGAGGACTTGTTGTTTGTTCCTGTCACCAAGGCGATAAGAGCCTAAGAGGCTTGGGTATTTAAGAGAGTTCGCTCCACCCTCCCTATGGGGAATCTTTAATAGGAAATCCATTTGACAGTCAGTCACGTATCATAACTCGTTGGCACGTACCGTAAGGTATAAAAAAGGTGCGCTCACTTGGTCGTTTGAACCCTTGAGTGGGGAGACCTAGTTGTGGGCAATCCTTCACCAACGAAAGCCTTTGTCTACACTCCCGTAAACCCACACGTAGACCATAGTTGTATGACCAATAGAAACTATTTCCTTGTGTTTGTATTTAGGGACCATCATCATTTGGATTCAGTTGGACTTCTTGTCAGAAATGCGAACTTGTTCGGCTATTTAAACTGGGATGAGTTCGTATCTTATGACAATTGGGCTAAAAGTTTCTAAAATGTCGATGGGCCACTCTGTTGAAATTGTTTCTTTATGCTTATGCTTAGGACCATCATCATTTGGATTCAGTTGGACTTCTTGTCAGAAATGCGAACTTGTTGGGCCATTTAAACTGGGATGAGTTCGTATCTTATGAAAATTGGGCTAAAGGTTTCTAAAATGATGATGGGCCATCCTGTGTTTGGGCCCATTATCATTTGAAGTTATTTAGCAATGTTATCGCAAAGTTGTAAACCTGTTGAGCCTTTTCAACTGGGACAAGTTTGCACCTTGCAATAATGTGATTGAAGCTTTAAAATGACAAGAGGCCGACTTATATATTCCATGGATTGCACGTATACATGCTGACTGCGAATTTTAAAGAGACACCATAGATTCTCATTGGGTTAGGAAAGAGGGAAAACTTATCAAAAGGTCGATAGCAAACATGAGTGAATCAGAGAACGAGGTATCCCGTATGGATCAGTTAGAGACCAATCTCACCAAGGTTACTGAACAGTTGCAAGCCTTGACTACTGCTATGGCTAATATGGATGTGCCCCATGCTGGGGGAAACTCTGAGAATGAGAGGTGTGATCGACTAGATTGAATGATGATATCCTGGGTTTTTATGATGATATGGCTGAATATGCAGCGGGGAAAATGGCAGGGCCTCAAACTGAACTGCAGAAACTCCGAGATCAGGTAGAGTCAGTTACCCGTAAGATGAAGGGCAAGCACGAAGACCTGTTGGATTATGAGGCAATGACGTTTGAGGAACAGTTACCAGCTCAGTTTAAAATGCCGAATATAGCCAAGTTTAATGGGAACGGGGACCCAAGGGTACATCTCTGACAATATGTTTCAGTCATGAGTTCAGTAGGCCTGTCACAACGCCAAGTTCAAAAGATGTTTGGATGTCACTTGAGGGGGCACCCGTGTTGTGGTACCATAGCCTTGAAAGAAAGGTTAAGGAAGATTGGAGGGAATTGGCGGAAGCCTTTTTGAAACAGTATGTCATGGACATGGAGATCGACTTGTCACTTCGTGACTTGGAGAATACCAAGCAGAAGCCGGAGGAAAGCTTCAAGGAGTACGTAGATCGCTGGAGGAGCCAGCTTCTGAAGATGCAGACTCGGCCTTCGGAGAAGGACCAGATCAAAATGATCATCAAGGGCACCAAGCCCTCTATTTATGGTAAGCTGAGGAGGATGACTTCGATGATTGCTGATTTTCGACAGTTGGGGGAGACTGTTATGAATATTGAGGAGGAAGAAGTTGAGAACAGAAAGTTCTATGGCCAGAATAGAAGGTCTTTTGGGGGACATTCTGAGACCAAGCCCGCTACTGCCGAGGTTGCTGCCATCAGGAACCGGCATTTCTCTAACATGGGGAAGCCTTTATCTAAGGTGCTTGAGAAGCTGAAGGCGCAAGGACTCCTAGAACCCTTAAGGCCTAAACCACTTCCAGATCCTATACCACCCAACCTTGACCTAAGCCTGTATTGTCACTTCCATCAGAGGAGAGGCCACGAAACTGACAACTGCACCCGCCTTAGGCATGAAATCCAAAACCTCATTGATGCCCATAAAATACCCGATCCTGAGAAAGAATAACCCAACACACGCCGGAACCCCCTACTAAACTATCACTCCGTCCCACCGCCTACCTACATGATCAACTCCGGCCTGCCCGAAAGCTTCTTCCTCCAAACTCTCAACCACCCAGTTTCTTTCATAGGGATAGGGAACGACAGCAGTAGAGAACCATAGGCCGATGAAGAAGGCAATGCTGCGAATGATGAAGTTGTTCCTCCTAGTTTATTTGATCTTGCATTTTTAATAAAGACATTGATTTTGTCTACTTGTTTGAACATTTTCTTGATGATAATAAAGACATTCATTTCGCTTACTTGCCTGAGTCTCTTCCTTTCAACCTACAACATGAGTATATTTGGCAAAAGCATTCAATCATAGTACTATGATACCCATCGATGTTTAGAACATGGGGAATCCTTGGAAGAAGCAAGCAGAAAGATAGGATAGCCATTCAGAAATTGGGAAACAGGGCGGTGGAGCTGTCAGACTTAGAAGGGAACGAGCTCAACGAGCCAACCAACGTGGATAAAATGAAGCGGTACTTTGCCTGAGGAAGAGAAGACCGAGCAGTCACCAAGGGAATTGGCGGAAGACCTAACCCGACGGGATAGGAAACTCATTCATTCATGCATGCATGCATACACGTAACATATTTGCATTCTCTTTTCGTGGTTGTTCTGTTTTGTATTCAGACGAGAGACAGAGAAAGCGGCAAAGGCAAGCCAAGCAGAAGTAGCAACAGTACAGTATCAGTTTTGGGATGAGTCCCGGGGTTGAGGCCCACATCAGCATCGGTATCAGTTTTAGGGATGAGTCTCAGGGTCGAGTCCCAGATCATCAGCAGTTTTGGAACGTCACATCGCATGATCTACTTTGGCCGAGTTCAAACAACGAAGAGCAAAAAGCTAAATCGAGTCTGGGGGCGACCAGTCAACCACCCCACGAATAAGGGATTTATCGAGAACTTGAGCAATAAGACTAAAGGAAACTGAACAATCACTAAGAGAGAATCGACTGAAAGGAACAATGAGCAGGCCCAGGGGGCGACCAGAGACTTTTGCAGGAAAATAGCACTCCGAAAATGGAGCATGGTTCAGAAATGGACCACTATCACATCAGACACCGAAAATGGCACTCCAAAAATGGAGCACGGTTCGGAAATGGACCACAATCACATCAGACGTAGAAAATGGCACTCTGAAAATGGAGCACGGTTCAGAAATGGATCACTATCACATCAGATGCCGAAAATGGCACTCCGAAAATGGAGCACTGTTCTGAAATGGACCAAGGAAGGCCTAACCCATCGGAATAGGAAACATATCAATGCATACATGCATACATATCACATACATGCAATTTTTGTTTTGTATTTGTTGGTTTGTAGCGGCAAAGACCATCTCATCAAGTAACGGTTTAAAAATGAGCCACCTCTCACCAAATAACGGTTCAAAAATGAGCCACATCTCATCAAGCGACGGTTCAAAAATGGGCCACCTCTCATCAAGTAACGGTTCAAAAAATTAGCCATATTCTCACACAGCACGGTTCGAAAATAGACCACTACCACATCAGACGCCGAAAATGGAGCTCCAAAATGGAGCATCGTTCGAAAAGGGACAACTATCACATCAGATGCCGAAAATGGCGCTCCAAAATGGAGCACAGTTCGAAAATCGACAACTATCACTTCAGATGCCGAAAATGGCGTTCCAAAAATGGAGCACACATGACAGATGCCGAAAATGGTGCTCCAAAATGGAGCACACGCGACAGATGCCGAAAATGGTGCTCCAACCAAAATGGAGCACACACAACAGATGCCGAAAATGGCACTCCAAAAATGGAGCACACACGACAAATGCCGAAAATTCCGCTCCAAAAATGGAGTACACACAACAGATGTAGAAAATGGCGCTCCAAAATGGAGCACAATTCAAAAATGGACCACCAGATCAACTCAGTTCGAAGCAGCAGGCAAGTCAAGTGGCAGCTGGCGAGCCAGGTAAGTAAAAATGCATTGCATAACATTGATATGAATGTCATTGTCACACACTGCACAAGTCTATTCACAGTGGGGGCGACTGTAGGCATTACATTTTTGCATATAAGTCCCGATGATGAGTCTCGTACGAAGTACTCTTTAGGTTACAGAATTCGCGGGAAATGAATGTCGGAAGGGGAAATTCGGAATAAGTATGTCATCAGATTCAATTCACATGTTCACTGCTTTCGCGTTCGTGAGCATGTTCGAATGTCAAGCAGATTGTGCTCGTTCGTATAGCGTTCAAATCGGCGTTCGAACGGTGTCGGTACTTCTGGTTTCGCTGCTAGCCTCACGCCCAAGCCCAATTAGCCCACAAAAACCCATTCGAAGATATTTAAAATGCATGTCACAAATTAAACTAAATTAATTAGATCAAATACCTTCCTAATCTAATCAAATCCCTACTTAATCTAATCAAATCCATTCCCTAATCAAACACCAATCAAGACAAATCACATTCCATAATTAAAAGATGCAAGTCAAATCATATCTAATCACTTCCCTAATTAAAAGGTTTTTCCCTATCACACACCAATTAAAAATATCTCCCATAACTTCACAAAACTTTTCCCTACTTATACAAGGTAAACCCCAACCTTTGCCTATAAAAAAGAAGCCTAAACCCAACCTTGAAATCTTTAGCTCTCTCTCTCATCTCTCATCTTGATAAAACAAAGAAAACCCTACGGCCTCTTCCCTTCTTTCAGACTTCACTCACGCCACAAAATAAAAAAAAATTAGAAAAGAAACAAACCCTAGCACAGAACCCATCAGACCTTCATCTCTCTCTCTCTGGAAACACGACACCTAGCCAAAAAATAACACATAAAACCCTAAACAAAACTGCCAGCCGAGAACAATAAAGAGCTCAGCCATTTTACAAACCCTTCACGCTCAGACCACTTGCATCCCTCTCTCATGCACACGTCGAGAACTTCCCAAACCCTCCACTAACGAAACACACGTACACAATTCAGCAATCCACAAACACATACCAACCACATAACTTCCCCTCTCTCTCGCCACTCACGACCTCACCAAAAACACTGAACCAGAAAACATAACACAAAAGACACCAGCCATCCTCTAACCAGTCCACAACATCACCGAAACTACCCCTAAACTGCACCTTCAAACTGCCGCATAAACCCACCAGAAAACCCTCCTAACCACTTTAAAATAATCCCTCCATACAGTCCTTATTAATCACGCACAAACTGCCCAATATTGTACCTTAAAACTGCCATAAAACACCACTGAAAACTGCACTGAAACCACCGAAAATAGCCCATGAAACCAGCCCCTGAAACACCAAAAACATCCCCTGAAACCAGCCCCTGAACCACCCAAAACAGCCCTTGAAGTTAGCCCATGAACACGCCCGAATACCCCTGAAACAGTCCCCTATTTACCTCAATACAGTGACAAGAAAATATGGCGAAAACAGCAGCAAAACGGAGTAAAAACAGCAGCCTAAACAGCAAAACAGCTAAAGGAAACGTTGAACCAGTGAACCGGAGGAATTGAGGAGCATCAACCCTTCTTTTTGTGCACAGACTTCTTTTCGTCACATTTCATGCATGCTTGCTTCTTTGATCATTTCTTTTGCACCATATGATTAGTCACATCGTTTCATTATTTTTGCTTAGGAAATTATCATCCATTTATATTTTCGCATTTATTTATTCGATATGCTCATGAGATTGTGTGCTCACTTTTATTATTAATGCCTTTATAGTTGTTATCAGTTACATTATTGCACTTTATTGTTTAATACGTTCATGAATTATGTATTTTGCCTTCATTTTTTCATTTACGATTATGGGTGTGCAAACTTGCATGTTGTTTAAATTATATGGTATGTGTTGCATGAGATTTGGTCGTATTATTGCACAAATCAATTCATTACAAGTGGCATAAGTAAGGGACCATTCCGAACCCAACGGTTTGAGGTCTTCCCTTGCGAGGGTTGAGTGCGGCCTTAAATCATTTTCCCAGTTCACACCGGGTGGCGACTTTATTTTTATTTCTCTGGTGTAGTCCCCCGTGGGCTACTCCGTACTCCCAACCAGGCCGCGAGCCTGGAACAACATCACCGATTTCTGTGTCCTACAGGGAGGAAAGTATAACTCGATGAAAATCAGAGTGATACTATTCCTAGCACCGATCCCCTCATGAAACACGAACAGTTGATCATAGATGAAATTGTTCCACAATCTTTTGATACACAAGAACCGTGTAAGTCGGAGAGACTCAGAAAACAACCTGAGAGGTATGGGTTTCTGATATCACCTCATGTAGACATTAATCTTATTGAGGAAGATGAACCGGCTACGTATGAGGAAGCGATACAAGGTATCGACTCCGCTTTTTGGCAAGAAGCCATGAAGTCCGAAATGGATTCCATGTATACCAACTAAGTTTTGACATTGGTTGATGTACCAGAAGGAATTAAGCCTATTGGTTGTAAATGGATCTTCAAAAAGAAGAAAGACATGGTTGGCAACATACAAACGTACAAAGCTAGGCTTGTAGCTAAAGGATATCGTTAAAGACATGGTGTCGATTACGACGAGACCTTTTCACATGTTACCATGATTAAATCCATTCAGAAAATGCTTGCTATTGCAGCATATTTGGATTATGAAATATGGCATATGGATGTCAAATTTGATTTCCTTAACGGAAATGTTTTGAAGGATGTTTATATGTAATAACCTAATGGTTTTGTCGTACCAAGACATGCAAACAAGGTTTGCAAGTTAAATTGATCCATTTATGGATTAAAGCAAGCATCGCGTTCTTGGAACCATCGTTTTGATGAGATCATAAAAGAATATGATTTTATTCAAAACGAAGATGATTCTTGTGTATATGAGAAGGTTAGTGGGAGCGCACTGACATTCATTGTCCTATACGTTGATGATGTATTGCTTCTTGGAAATGAAATTCCCATGCTACAATCAGTGAAAGCTTGGCTTTCATTAAAATTCTCCATGAAAGACCTGGGAGAGGCAGCCTTTATTTTAGGAATAAGGATCTATCGGGATAGATCTAGAAAGCTGATGGCACTCTCCCAGAGCTCGTACATTGACAAAGTGTTGAAGAGATTCAACATGGATCATTCCAAGAGGGGGCTGCTTCCGGTGTCACATGCCGTCTCTCTATCGAAGGATATGTGTCCTAAAACTCAAGATAAGAGAGATGCAATGATTCGAATCTCGTATGCTACAACAGTCAGATCAATCATATACGCCATGATATGTACGTGACCTGATGTCTCATAAGCTTTGAGCATGTGCAGTCGCTATCAGGCTGATCCAGGTGATGGTCACTGGATTGTTGTAAAGAACATCCTTTAGTATCTTAGACGAACTAAAGATGCTTTCTTATTCTATAGGGAAGAAGAACTTGAGGTGACTGGGTTCACCGATGCAAGTTTCCAAACCGACAAAGACGAATGTAAGTCACAATTAGGGTATATATTTTGTTTAAATAACGGAGCAGTGAGCTGGAAATATTCCAAGCAAGAGACTGTTGCCTATTCAACAATAGAAGCGGAATATATTACTGCAGCTGAGGTAGCAAAAGACGCAGTTTGGATCCGTAAATTCCTAATTGGATTAGGAGTAGTTCCGTTAGCAGTTGAGCCCGTACCTTTGTATTGTGACAATAATGGGGCTACCGTACAGGCTAAGGAACCACGATCTCATCAATGATCCAAGCATGTACTTCGACATTTCATCAGATTCGTGAGATCATACATCGTGTCGATGTGAAGATCGAGAAGATCGCATCAGATGATAACATTGCAGATCCGCTGACGAAGGCTATATCTCAGGAAATGTTTGAGCGACATGTACATAGTTCAGGTGTTAGATGCTTGAGTGATTGGCTATAGGCCAAGTGGGAGATTGTTGGACAATTATGACCCATATCATCACTATTTGTAAAGAACATTATGTTTTTGTAAAAATTATCTATGTGACAAAAGGAAATTACTATTGTATCATTATTGTAATTAGATTACTTGGATATATATTAATGATAAAAGTCCATATGGTTAAATCAGATTAATAAGATATGAGACAGTATTAATCCACGAACGGTTTAATCATTAAATATCCATAGTCGAAGTATTATCGAGACTGGACATTAATAATGTGGAATAGACTAGTATTACACTTCTGCGCGTTATGGAAGCTTAACGGTATAGTTCTCATATATTTAGGTATTGGATACTTATGCAAGTGTAATAAGAGGTTCTGTTAGCCATTGGATGGGGAACAGTTCGCTCTGGATAGACCCACTTGGAATCACATTGGTAGTATGATTATGTGTCTATGGGAATCCGAATCAGGGTAGGTGTATGTGATCTTTAACCTGAGACTTACGTCGCTATTACTTGCGATAATCAGTTTACTTTAGGATTGGTCGTCTGGAGCTGTAACAGGTTCTGTGTACGCCTGTATTGGGTTTACTGTGAATCGTAGTGTATTGGATTTGATGTCAAGATATGAGTATCATTTCAGTCATATGGAGATGATGGTCAAACATGATACATAACTAGTACTCTTAAAGTTGCAGCTATCGGGATAGTATGATTATGTCATGAATTTCTGATTACAGAGATTAGTTACTCAGGATCCGATATATGCTTCGTACGGGGCAGACATAGGGCCACCCTTAGGCCTAGCATGTGACATACGATACTGGATCGTATTACGTATTACATAATATTAGTATTACTACGTCTGATACAAATGATATTCCTCGATGAATATTTCTGGAGAATTGGGTAGGCACGGTGCTTTGCTAGAAGCCAACCATGTTTTGTAAATCGGTGAGAACATGGTACGGGGTACGCACGTGTTCGGATAGTCCGATAACCGTATTTACTGCCAACATATCCTTGAATCTCTTGGGTCGCTTCCCAAAGATTCACCCATGACATTTGACTCAGATAGAATTAATCTAGGATTAATTATGAGAGAGAAAATTATTCTGAGATTAATTGCGGTAATAATTAATTTGGGATTAACTTCGTATAGAAGAGAGAACGCAATTAATTTAGAATTAATCGATAAAATAAATTTAATAGTTAAATTTGATTTTTCTTTTTAATTTATTTATTTATGGCTAAAATAATATATATCAGATATATTAATTGAAATCAGATTTCAATATGAAATTATAATTGTATTTTAATCCGGGGGAACGAATTAATTTAGAATTAATTCGAAATGGACTATCGTAATAATTTGCGAGGCATAATTATTTAAATAAATTGGATTTAATTATGGCGCGACGGTAAATTCGTTTAATCGGAATTAAACGAACCCGATAAAATTACCTGTGACTTTGCGTGTGTCTTTTTGTGTTTTGGGAACACAAAATATCTTTGACTTTGGTGGGCCCAAGTCAAGTTATGTGTTGAGGAAGCCAACTCAAATTTTGAATTTAAAATGTGGTGGGACCAAATTACTTACATCGAAGGTCAAATGTTGATGTAAGTAGTTGGCTTAATTAATTAAATCCATTTAACACACAACCACCAAGTTTTGTAAAATAACTCTATCTTCTTCTCCACCTTGGCCGAATTCTTCTCTCTATGGTTGTGAAATTTTGCTTGAAAATTTCAACATAGCTAGCACTTGGAGGTTTCTAATTAGGTGATAGGGAAACTCACCCAATGAATAAACAACATAACAACAAGCTTAGAGCTTCATCCAAAGATGAAATTTCGAAATTTCTCCATATAACAATGTAAGTGATTCTGCCACTTTTCTTGATTATTTCACACATATAATCATGTTTAGGATATTGTGGCATGTCGTTGCGACTAACACTTATAACCTAGAAGACTATCACATGTCGTATATTGGAATTGGAGTTTCAATGGTTTAATCCAATGTACCATGAGCTTTGAAAGCTTGTATAGATGTGTGGGTATTGGTTGGACCGAATAATGAATGACTCACAGGTGATTCCTAATAGTTGGAAGTACACACCACCATCAATAGGAATCTCCTCGAGTCGAGTAGCATATGTAATCCTTTGACTATATGATAACATTGATTTTGTGTGAGATCCTCCACACTTTGATGCCATGTATGTCATAAACATTTCATTGTTTGGCCTCTAGATGTTCGTTGGGTGTGGAATGATGCACTCGTTAATCAAGTGTGAATCAAGATATGATCTGTTGGCTCGTATATGTACCATAAGGGGTTTAGGTATCCATGTGAATAAGTCATGATTCTTAAAGACTTTGGCCAAAGCCGATCACCTAGGGTGGATTGCATCAGTTGTAAAGAATCGTGGACATGTCGATATGAGATGTGCGCCTCAGAAATTTGACGTTGTATTCTATGTTTCCTAAACACAATTCAGATAGCCTATGACGGAGGGACTGATAAATATATGTGATGACCTCGACTTGTATAGTTCAGAAAGATCGTTCGTGTTCTTCCTAAATTTGGAGGTGGCTGAATTACGTACATATTAGCTAAGCTTATATGACGAACGTGTCTAAACTTAGAGAGTCCCAATATAAAATGTACTTGTTGAGCACTTGGGTAGGCGATTAATTTTGATAAAAGATAATGTTCGATATTATAATTATCAACTGAGATAATTAAGTATTATTTGATAATATTGATTATTTACTTTGACCTAATTGGATTAATTCAATAATTACATGAGGGCTTTATTATAAATTTATAAATATCTCTACCATTTGAGGATATTTTGGTAATTGTAAATATGTAATTATAGGTGTTTTTGGCTTGATTTAATTGGATTAAATCAAAGTGGCAAACATTATGTAACATCCTCATTACGGGAATGTTATCGGCAAGCAACAGTTCCCACTGTCGCCTAAACCTCTAACACATGTACTAGAACACTTGCTTTCGTTTTAATACTATAAAATGTTTACTGAATCACACATGCAAACTTAAATACTTAAGTAATCTTGAATGCAAGATCATGAAATCAAATATATGTCTATATACATGATTAAGAGTATTTACAATATTTATACAACGTCATGTTAGGAAGCGGCCGCGAGTGCGCTGCGGAAAATCAAAATTATTATGCCGCTTTCCCTTTGCCCAAAACCCATTTGTTTTGATTATTCTACAAGCCTAGGCATGTTACTATATATTCTAAGCATAAAACTCATAAAACATGCAAAGAACATAAACCTAAGCATGCTAACTATCATAAGAACTCTAATTAAAATAAAGAAAGAAAAAGACTTACTTGAACCGAAGACTCTTCCAGTCCTCCCTCCAATCTACAAGCTTTTCTCAAACTCAGCAAGCTCTTCCACGTTCCAAAGAGCCACCCAAGTGTGTGGCCTCCAAAGATGCACACACCAAAGCCAAAACTCAACAGCAAGACTATGCCTTGAGTGCACAGGTATTTTGCCCTTGGTGCTAGCCTAGGCAAATACGTCAAAACTTTTAACTCGAGGTTCCTCTAGTCAATTAGACTTAAGGATCCTCAAAATCGGTGGCTTACTCTAAAATTTTAGAGTTGCTCACTTATATAAACCCAAGATATGAAAGGTTTGGTGCAAAAATTTGTAAAGAATTCTTTGGGTTTATATAGGTGCTCCAAAGAATTCTTTAATCGAACATAAATTATCCTCCGATAATTCCTACAGCAATCATATATGCTGTTATATTTGTACTGTGCATTGTTAAGCATTGATTTCAAATTTGTTGTGTGTGACCTTTTGGGTTCCCCTCAAGTTGGATATGAAATGAATCGTGATAATTTAATCGAATATAAATTATCCTCCGATCAGATGGTCGTTCGATTTCAATGGCCAAGGTTGACATCTAGCACCATGCCAAGGCCCCCAAATGAGAAGGAAAGATATATATATTGATTCTGTATGCGATTTACATATGATACGGTCCATCACCTCACTGTATCCCCACCTATTGACCTAGGGTACGGAAAGTGTCTACCCATATGGTCAAAGGTATGATGTTGATAGTGTCATGAATCGTGATCACCCAAGAATCTCACATGATTCTTCCGCTGTGGCCACAATCTCAAGCACTGATCACACATATCAACCCGCGAACTGGAATACTACTCTTATAAGAAAATATTGTCCGATAGAGTGGCGATTCTCTGTTGTATCTTTACAAACTTCATATGTTTCAATAAATGACCCAATCATACTCTTATGATCGGATCTTTTGAACCAGGGAAGGAGAATGTCAAAGTTATTTGATCCACACATACTATTGTAAAGACCTCAAGTCAAAGGACTAGTCATATAATCGATACATGAAAGTTCTCACAGATACATGGGATAAACACTCCATATGAAAACTTTTGGCGGTCAGTTCAATGGACACGAGCAATTCATGCATCCATGTGATACACCAAGCGGACGAATCTCCGCAAGTAGCCTATGAGATCGGAAACCCCACTTAAGGGCGGATCATATCATCATGCTAGTCTCTCTGCTTTGTGAACGCCCAGATTATTCACAAAACTATGACTATGATCATTTAAGAGTAATGATTCTCATAAGGCGTGGAAGCCATCGTCTTATTACTCCAAGGGCTTTATTACAGTGTTGATGATTCATATAAGTTATGTAAGGCACGTATAATAAAGATTTACATTTTATTAATTAATGAAAATATTACAAATACATGTACATATAGCCCATCCACAAGTTGGGTATAGGGCATATCCCTAACAATCTCCCACTTGCACTATAGCCAACTAGCATGAATCTGGACACCATACTCTCGGGTGTGCTTATCATGCTTTTGTTGAGTGAGCCCTTTAGTCAGAGAATCTGCAAGATTATCTTCTATGGGTATTTTCTCTATAATAACTTCTTTTCTCTCAACAATATCCCTGATGAGATGAAATCGCCTGAGTGCATGCTTGGATTTCTGGTGGGACCTTGGTTCCTTTGATTGAGCAATGGCGCCTGTGTTATCACAGTACATCATGACGCCATTCTTTATCACGGGAAGCACTTCCAGCTCCGTGATGAACTTCTTTATCCAGACTGCTTCTTTAGCAGCCTCAGATGCTGCAATATACTCGGCTTCAGTGGTGGAGTCAACTGTAGTTGACTGATTTGAGCTTTTCCAACTGACAGCACTGTCATTCAAAGTAAACAAATATCATGTTTGCGATCTGCTGTCATCCCTATCAGTCTGAAAGCTCGCATCACAGTAACCAATGACTTTCATCTCAGAACAATCTCTGTATGTCAAAAACATATCCTTGGTTCTTCTTAAATACTTGAGGATTGTTTTGACAGCTACCCAATGTTGCTCACCATGATTTTCCTGATACATTCTCGTTATGCTAAGAGCATAATGTTGGACAGTTATGGCCCATAGCATCACTATTTGTACAGATCATGGTGTTGCTGTACAAATTAACTATGTGACAAAGGAAATTGCCATTTCATCATTTGTAATTAAATTACCAAGATGTATAACTAATGAAAGGTCCATATGATTAGTTCCGGATTGAGATGATATGAGACAGTATCAATCCACGAAGGTTTAATCATTAAATATCCCTAGTCGTAGTATTATCGAGATTGGACATCGATAATGCGGAATAGACTAGTATTACACTTGTGCGCGTTGTGGGAGCATAACGACATAGTTCTCATATATTTGGGTATAGGATACTCATGCAAGTGTAATAGGAGGTTGTGTTTACCGATGGTACGGGAACAGCTTCGCTCTGGATAGACCCCTCAGAATTCCATTGGTAGTATGACTATGTGTCTATGGAAGTCCGAATCAGGGTAGGTGTATTTGGTCTTAACCTGAGACTTGCACCCTAATACTTGCGATAATCAATATAATTTGGTTTCGGTCGTCCATGGCTTTAAGAGGTTCTGTGTACGCCTCTTCTGGGTATATTGAGAATCGTAGTGTATTGGGTGTGATGTCAAGATGGAAGTATCACTCCAGTCATAGTGGAGATGATGATCACGTAGGATACGGAACTGGTTCTCTTATGTACAGCTGTCATCGGGATAATATGACTAGGTCATGATTTTCCGATTATAGAGACTAGTTACCAGAGATCCGATATGTGCTTCGTACGGGGCAGACACGATTCCAGCCACAGGCCTTGCACGTGACATCTGATGCTGGATCGTAATACCCAATACTACGTATACTACGCCTGATATAGATCACATATTCCAATAAGAATATTTCTGGAGAATTGGGTAGGCACGGTGTTTTTCTAGAAGCCAACCATATCTTATAGATCGGTAAAAACGTAGTACTAGGTACATACGTATTTGGATAGTCCGACGATCGGATTTACTGCTAACATATCTGGGGATCTCAAGGGTCGCTTCCCGAAGATTCACCGAAGACGTATGACTCGCACTATATTAATCTGGGATTAATTATAAGAGAGAGAAAATTAATCTGGGATTAATTACGAAGATATTTTATCTGGGATAAAATATTAATAAAAGAGAGAGAACAATTAATTTGGAATTAATCGATAAAATAATATATTCGATATATTAAACAAAATTGGATTTCGACGCGGAATTGAAATTAGATTTTAATTCGGGTGAACGAGTTAATTTAGAATTAATTCGTTAGCGACGTGAATAGTAATTTTGCTAGGCATAATTATTTAATTACGTCGCAATGAAAAATTCGTTAATTTGGAATTAGCAAACCCGAGCCCGAGAGTGTTTTCGGGGGCACTCGCATTGGAATTTAAGTGCGGCCCATAAGTCACATCTAGCGTCAAATCATTAGTCACTTTGATTGATGTGATGTCTAGTCACTTTGAGTGATTGACAACATGTCACTATTGAATGATGGTGGTGGTTGGATGGCTTTAATGCCATTTACCAAATTTTGAATTTGGTATATCTTAATTGATTTTGGAAAATCAAACCAACCTTGCACAATTATTTCTTCTCTCTTTCCTCTTCCCTCTCTCGGTCTTGGACCAAATTTCCTTCTCCAAATTTTGGCAATTGCCGAGAACAACAAGAAGGGAAACATAAATTTTATGGCAAAATTTCAAGAGTGCTAGCACACATCCGGAGTCTTGCGAAGGTGATAGGGAAACCGATTTGTGAGCATGGAATCACAACACAGAGCTTGGAGCTTGGAGGACAACCATAGCAGAAAATTGGAGCACAAAAGGGTAGCAAAGCTGAGAGCTTCATGGAGCAAGGGCTTGTGTTCGTCGCATCGTAAAAGCCGATCGTTGTAAGTATGATTCCGTCATGCTTTTACGAGTATTCACATATATGTTTCTTGCTTGAATTGATCATTGGGACTTAATAGAAACCCAACAATGGTATCTTGAGCCATTTTGAGCATGAAACTTGATTAGGGTAAAATTTGGGCAAAATTGATTTGAGCATGTTTGAGTGAAATTGATTGTTTGAGTATGCTTAAATTATGATAACGTAGTGTTATGCATAGTCAATTTGATGAAAATTGGATTGGACAAATTTTCCCCAAATCCATTGGCTTGGCCGAATGGTTGAGTGCCCTAAATAGTCATGGTATTTTTTGATTTTGATCATTGGATGAGTTGAAATCATTTGGGAAATATTGATTGTGGATTTAATTGGATTGAAACCGAATCGGACAATAAAAACCCCAAATTGCCGTGAGTGGATAGCATGGAAAATGATTGATTTTTTGATTCAAATATGTTGGACATGTTTTGATTATAATGAGCATAATTAATTGAGTAAATTAGTGTTTTGGAAATATTAATTTGGGTAATTAATTATGGCATACACTTTAAATTAATTAATTGTGAAATTTGGAATTTTGTAAGTTAATTAATTGGGCCAAATTTGGAATTGGGCTTGTAAAGTTGTAATTGGGCTTAATGGGCTTGGTTGGGCCAAGTTTGGTTTAGGCAAAATTGGTTGGATCCAATTGGGCCCAAAACCATATCCATAAAGTCCAATTATGACTTAATGGACCTTTAATCTTATTGGGCCTAATGGGCCTAAATTGGTTTCTTGGCAAATAAGGGTGATTCCTTAAATGGGCTTTGGTATTTGGGTTTGACCCATATTGACCAAAAGTCCATGCCTTAAGAAATTAATTGAAAACCCATTGGACTTTAAATTAAATTAACATTGGATGTTAATCGGGCTTTGAGACCCGTAAAAATTAGATTTAGAATCTAAGTCGCTAAAGGTTCATTGATAAAGTGTAATATTTAATTTGGAATTCAATAATGAATTAGTATTAAATACAAATTAAATTGGATTTAATATTGTAGTTTAGTATAATTCAAGAATTCGTACTTTGAGTACTTATTCGCAAAACGAGTTGGACTCGCGCAAAATCAAATCGTTGTTTGAACATTGGATGGTCATTAATTTTCAGATTAATTAATTGGATTAGATTGATTGATAACATGCTTGTGTGAATACATGGATGCGATGTATGAATAATGTATATCGGATGGATATTAGATGGGTGAGGGCAATTTTGGAAATTGTTGTAATAAATTTAGAATTTATTAAATTGGACTGCGTGTCCAGCCTATTACCTCCTGACTCTGTGTATTTCTCTTCTCACATATTCCCCTCAATATAAATGAGGTTTCTTTAAAGTGTTATGTAATCGGGTAGAAGTAATACGTGTGCTAGCAGGAGAGAGGAAAGGGAGAGATTTGTTCTAGGAACAATGTGTTTAAATATCCATCTGCATATCATTATTATATTTATTTATATGCGCCTTATTATGTGTTTAGAATTCATGTTTAAGGGTGTATGATGATGAGACCTTAACAAAGATAATAAATTGGTTGCCAATTTACGCGAAAAACCCTCAAAACATATTAAGCATTTTTCCTTCCATTGAGTTATTCTTACTCAAGATCCAAGACTGGCACTGGTTTGTTGGCCAAAGTCAAGACCTTTGTCCGTCGCGGATGTGTTTGAATCATGAAGGCTTTGTTCCATATCGGTGTCTTGTCCAAGTTGTGATTTGTTGGCTAAAGTCAATATCACTTTTTGTCCATCGACATCGATTACGAAGCTTTCCATAGTCAATGGGTTCCGCTTAACTGGGATCATTAAGTTTGTTGTGCCAAAGCCAATGCTTAATTGATTCAGAGGAAAAAGGTTAGGCAATATATTGGATATATTGGCATATATAAGATATATGTTTCGGACTTGGATGTCCACCTACTGGATCTAGGAATTGGATGGGATCCAATTGATCTTAGAGATCTACCTAGTTAATTATCATACAATTTGTTGGCCAAAGTCAAGATTGTGTGTTATTTAACGGGATCCTAGCCCACTAGGAAACAAGGTTTCCCGAGTACTCAACAGAGGGTTAGAGGCTCGCCGAAAAATAGTGGGAGGCAAGTATTAAATTTGCAATATTCATTTAGTTACTTTCCATACGCGCTAATTTCAATTTTTCGTCAAATAATTTATATATTAGTTGGACTAATATTTAGTCGTTGTTTTAATTAAACAGTTGGACTGTATTCAAACTATTTAATTTATAGTTGATTATATAATTGGATTATAGTAATCAATATATTTGAATTAACCATTTCAATTAATAGTTGATTTTATAATTGGATTATAGTAATCAATATAATTGAATTTAACCTATTTAAATTATAGTTGATTATATAGTTGGACTATAGTAATCATTATATTAAATAGTACCTAAAATCGTTGATTAAATAGTTGGACTATTAGAATCAAGATAATTGAAAGATTAGTGTTTAAAACATAATCCTGGGTGAAAATGTATTTAAACGACTTTAATTTTCAATTTGGGAATAAAACTTCAGGATAGTCCTGGAGACCGAGAAGTTACTTTATTTGATATAGTGACGTCTCGGGCCTAAGCCTGGAGTTAAGCAAATAGTAGAACATGATATTGGAATATTCATGTGATGATAACTTTAGTGCTTAATCCATTATGCTTGCCGCATAGACTCTTTAATTTCTTATTCAGAACTAAGGATTAGATCCTTATAGTATGATAATGAAATTGAAGGATCTTCATAGATCTATCTTTAAATCTTAGAAGTACTAAATTGCAATAGTAAACTCTTGGAGAGTTAATGGATATACTCAATGAGACAAAGCCAAAGTTTGCAATAAGGCAAGAAGCGCAAGGCGCATCTTATTTGGACATCCCAGAAGCCCAAGGCTTGGCCAAAGGCTTCTGGGTGTGGAAAAAAGGAGAAAAGGCAAAATCATTAAAATCTTCTGGGAAGACAAAGGACATATCCCAAGATGTCTGCCTAAACTGTGGCAAACGGGGTCACTGAAGCATGACTGCTGTATGGACAAGGCAGACATGAAGGAAGTGAAGAAGGTGCAAAACTCCGACTTCAAATATGTTTGTCATAAACATGTTCGCTACTAGTATTAAAATTGGATTTTAGATACTGGATGTGGTACATAAATATGTACTGATGTGAAGAATCTGCTGACAAGCAAGATACTGACTTCAGACGAGATTGATCTACGAATCGGAAACATTACGACAGTCGCTGTTTTAACCGTAGATACCTAAGTTTAGGAACTACCCTTCGGGTGTGTACTTAAATTAGGAAACTGTTAAAAATGTAACTAGTTTGACTAGATACATTATCTCTATATCAGGGTTTAATCCATTGCGGATATACATTTATATTCTAGAACACTAAAGTGTTTTATTAAATAAATATGATATTGAGATAAACACATTAGATGTGAATAACAGTATTTATATTTTGAATATAAATAAATCTCAAACATATAACATGACAAACAAATAGCTCGAACTGAATTAATCAGTTGAGACTTATAAGTGGCATTGTTTTCAGGGACACAATAAACAAGACTCGTATATCCACACTTTCGAAGAGTGGGTACTAGGACAAATTGATTCTATTCAAATAATGTCTACGAATCTAGTTTATTAGGCAAAGTGCCTATAACACCTTTTACTTGGTAAAAGTGTAAATGCCACCGATCTGTTAGCCCTCGTTCATAGTGACGTAAGTGGGCCCATGCCTAGCTAGGCTAGAGGTGGATATGAATGTTTCGTGACCTTTACGGATGTGGCATCGCGTTATGATTATGTGTTTCTTTTGAAACACGGATCGGAAACTTTTGATGAAATCAAAGAGTTTCGACACGAAGTAGACAAACAGATCGGCTAAAGTATTTAACAATCACGGTTAGACCATGTGGAAAATACTTAAGCAATAAGTTTCTCAAATACTTGAAAGAGTATAGTATACTTTCAATGAGGATTCCTCCCGGAACACGACAATTTGACGGTGTGTCCGAACTGAGAAAACGAATTTTGTTGGACATGATAAGGCTAATCATGAGTCGCTCTGAGCTACTATTTCCTTCAAAGGATACGCATTAATCAGTGCAAAACTTATTTTGAATAAGGTTCCATAGAAAAAAAAATGTTTGACAGACTTCATATTAGATATGAACAGGAAAGAAACCGAGTTTCTCATTCCTGAAGATTTGGGAATGCTAGGCATATGTTTGGATGATACCAAACTAAAATCCAAATCGGATAAGTGCCTATTATGGTTATCCTAGGGAAACCAAAGTATAATACTTATACAACTCACTAGAGAACAATGTAATTGTTGCTCTCCATGCGATTTTCCTAAGAGGAATACCGATATGCAGTGGTAAGTGGGAGGAAAGTAAAACTCGATGAAAATCAGAGTAATACTGTTCCAGGCACCGATTCCTTAATGGAACACAAATAGTTCATCAAGAATGAAATTATACCAATAATCTTCGAATACACAAGAACCACGTAAGTCGGAGAGATTCAGAAAACAACCTGGGGATGGGTTTCTGATCTCACCTCATAAAGATGTCAATCTTATTGAGGAACACGAACCGACTACGTATGAGGAAGTGATACAAGGTATCGACTCCCTATAATGGCAAAGTGCCATGAAGTCCGAAATGGATTCCATGTGTACCAACCAAGTTTGGATACTAGTTGTTGTATCGGAAGGCATTGTGTCTATTGGTACTATATAAGTCTTCAAGGAAGACTGATGAGCGGAAAATATATCAATATTTACCGCCCTTTTACTTAATATTTTGTTTAGTTTCTCGGGTTTGATGAACGTTTTGATATGTTTTATTTTATTTTGCAGATAAAACATATCGGGACTCAATGAAATCATTTAGGATGAAATGTGGATCAAATAAGGGCAATTATTGGACTTGATATATTAATTTTGGAGATTGGAAATTTGAAAGGGCGTTTTTGACGAAGTGCAGTTTTGGAAATTCCAGTTTTGCGCATCTGTCGTATTTCGGGCATAACTGTTTACTCAGATATCAGATTGACCTAATTCAAGTTCCAGATTAAAGAAGATTCAAAGATCTACAACTTTTAAAGAGAAAATATTTTCAAATTCTGATGATTTCAAGACCGAAATTGATGAACCATCCAGAAGTGTGTGGAGTGTAATTATTAAGAGTCATTATCAATCATTTTCAAAGCAAAATATTAATTAATAAATAATTAATAAAAATTATCAAATCACCACCAAACAAGATAAGAAATTAGTGGAGCAATTATGGATTTGGTGTAGTAATTAGTGGAGAAATTAATAATGGATTTGGTGGAGAATTTGATGGATGATTTGATGGAGGCAAAATTTTGCCTATAAATACCAAGCCATTTCATTTGTAAAATTCATACTTTCTTCTTTGAAATCCTTAATGAAAAAATAAAAAGATTGTATCTAGTTTGTTTATTTTTAGTTTTCAGTAATTAATTTTCAATTTCGCACTTTCTTTTCTTTACTTTTTAGTTTTACTTTCCGTAATTTACTTTTACGCATAACACTTTCCTTTCTTTACTTTTTCAGTTTTTTTTTCAACCATGAGGAGGTAACTTCCCTCTGCCGAGGTGAAAGGTAATTCTTTTACTGTTACTATCTTAGATTAATCTCCCTTAGACACAACATATTCACTATTCTAAAATTTGACTTAAAAAGGAATACCGCTATATTGGTCGGTGGGCTATTTAATTTAAACTGTTAAACCTGACTAAGCAAGGATACCGCCAGATTGGTCGGTTGGTAATTTAATTTTGGTTCCGCCTTTATGGCTGGTTATTTCTTTATCGCCTACATGGCAGGTTCATGGACAAATTTTACCGCCTTTATGGCTGGTCGGACTTAACTTGACTTAATCAGGGTACCGCCTATATGGTCGGTTGGTTTTAATCTCACAAGTGATTATGTTATACTAAGGGAGATATCTAAGTTATTAATTAGTAAAAGTAATTCCTTTTATCTTGGCAGTTTATTTTCATTTACTTTCCCGCTTTTACTTTCTCGCAGTTACTTTTTAGCATTTTTATTTTATGTCTTTTAAGTTTTCATTAGCCATAGCTATGTATTGTAACTAAGTTAGTATCTAGGGTTGTGATGAATTTCAATATAACCGGTTTATAAGGGGTTAGAATATAGGTTGGGTAATTTAAAGATTTATTTATTGAGTCTTAATCTTAATGCTTTTTATTAACTGGCCATTAATAAAATTGATTAGGTAAACTTAAAATGAACTAGACATAGGGATTTTAAGTTTAAGACCTTAGACTCAATAACCCACGATCTTCCTTGAGGATAGATAACCCTTTTAATAGATTTCCTTATAGGATAGGAATATACCTGTCGGGCGGGGGTAGCCATAATTGGAACTTAATCTTAATGAATCTAGGTAATTTGGTTGACATAGACATATGGTTCAATTGGATTATACTAGGTATTTGAAATTGACCATCGGAAGATGCTTTTACATAAATTAGTGTTCCAGGTTAATAAATCAATATATTACCCAACTTTAAGATAACCACTTCATCTTCTAAATAATATTGGAATTAATCACAACCCTGGATAGTTTTTATAAATTTGGATTTTTCTCAACCTACTTTTAAGCAATTTTATTTACTTGTTTTAAATTTAGAATCATCGTCATTTCAAATCAATCAATCAAACAACCCGTTAGATACTGGTAATCAGTTGGCCCCATAAATTAATAACAAAAAGGTTTTAAGTCCTCGTGGGATCGATACTTTTTATACTACTTGAACGATACGTGCGCTTGCGTTATACGTGTGTGATTACGCCGGTCAAGTTTTTGGCGCCGTTGCCGGGGACTTATTATCTTTT
>SKCR01023515.1:0-288065 GCA_019454045.1 Zanthoxylum bungeanum
AGAGAGAACATTGTTCTGATATTGCCATCTGATGTTGTCCATATACTTTTCCAAATACTTCGAGATCTTCAACCCTCATTACAACTCAATTAAATTGGTTTGGTTACGGAAGTTTCCAACACACATGGAACTAACATCATGAATTCATATAATCATATTCAATTTTAACTTATATCTATATTATCAAATCTCTCAATTAACATTTGTGTACAATATATGATAATTAATATGTCAATGAACTGTATATTTTATTATCTAAACTGTGATTTTATCAGGCATACTAATTTGTGTATGTCATCTATGTGATTTTATTAATTTTGAGTATGACACATTTGCGTTTAAGTCATGTTCGATTGTGCGTTCTAACGAGTCCTTCCAGAGAAGTTATATTTATGCCGCGTTCAATAGCATCTTTCCAGAATGTTCATGTTCTGGTGATGATCTTCACCGCGTTCGAACGAAATTATACAGATCAATGCATCTTTTTTCTCATTCGACGAGCGTTCGAACGCCCTTGCATAATTTACATGCGTAAAATGCATTTTTCATAACATAAATGAATGAAACATGCATAAATCAGAATAAAAAACACAAATAGAATAATAAGTTCTTAAATGTGTTGTTAATTACTTTTAATATGCATAATTCTAGAACATTAATAAATAATAAACATGCAACCAAAGAATCAATACAAACTCAAAACTTATAAAAACCTGAGAATTATTCTGTAGAAGGTGAAGATTTCAAAATCAAGTCGAGTAAACTCCGTCCTTGAGAAATTATTATCCTCGTCTTATAGCTCTTACGGATCTCTTGACTAACGTTATCCCAAAATACTTAGTTGCTTCTTGTAAAAAAAAAAATTCATTTCTTCAAGAACAATGAACTTGAAAATGATGGAAAACTCTCTTTTAGTTTTGATAATTCTAAGAATCTTTAATTATGTATAAGGACAAATGAACAAATGGAATACTAAATGAATACCCTAAATGGACTATTTATAGAGATGTATGGTTTCCATTGAAGATGTACCTTTAAGTTTAACGATGCAATCATTTAAATGGTTATATCTCTTTAATGCACCCTTACAACTCTAAAGGTCACATCCTTTCACTCTAAGGGATCTATCTCTTCAATTGTGACTTTCTTAAAAAGCCATATATAAGAAACTTGTGTTGGAGTTGGTTCTCGGCGTACCGATTTCTCATGTATTTTCTTGTAAATATATGTATGAATAATATTTTGTTATGAATAAATTTACAATTTCATCAATATATTATCTTAGAAATGGTAAAGACGTGTTTGACCTAGGAATGATTAATTTATAAAGTAATTACAAAAGCGTCGTAATTCATATTGAGAAACGTTGTAACAGTATCATTCTTAAACTATTCTTGGTCAATGTTTACATTCTTGGTCCGAAAGTAAACCCGTGAGACTGGTACATGTCGTATATCGGAATATTAGTTTCCGGTGGTTTATCTCAGTGAGCCACGAGTCTAGGGAGACTCATATAAACATGTATGTGTTCATAACAGATAGACACTGAACGATTCAAGGAAGATTCCTAAGAGATTGTACGCTTGTGTCAATAGGAATCTTCATGAGTTGAGTAGCATAGTGGTCCTTTGACTTGAGATACCACGGTGGATATATGAGTTATCCTCTACACTTTGATGACAATCACGTCTTTGACCTTTTTCGGTTAGACCTCCGCTTGTTCGTTGGGTGTGGATTGATGCTCATGATATATGGTGATGTGTCCAAAGAGGATCCGTCAATCCTGCATATAGGATTAAGGTATCCACTTTATGAGATTGTGATTTATCAAATCCATAGTCGTGGTACACTCGGAAATGAGTTTTGAGTGTTATTAATAAATCACGAATCTATACGTCGACAGGATAATACTTTATGAGATTTGACGATTATATCTATATCTGTGGTATTTATCCAGATACCTATGACAGAAAGATTATACGTATGTGAAGTTCTCAAGTTGTACGATTCAGCGAGAATATTCATCGTTGTCATAATTTATGAGTGGGTAAATTATGGACATGAGATTTAATCTCGTGACAGATATACCTGAACTTAGAGAGTCTCACATAATCAAAAATACTCGTACAGCACTAGGGCGACTTAAAACGAATAATATTAATTATTCGAAAATCGTTTAACGGTTAAATGAAAATAACACATTCGAGTTATTCGGTAATTTCCTAAATTAATATGTATGTGTATTAGATACATAATTTGATTGGATACGTATTAACTAATTATCAAATAAATTTTGGAGCATATGTCAACTTTAATGTATTTTAACATTTATTGTAAAAGTAGAAATACATTATACATTTGTTTAAATGGATGAATTAATTAAAGTGTTAATTAATTAATTTATTAAATAAATATATTGGGAATTATTAAGTATATAATTCACATGTATTAGACATGTGTGAGATGCTTTATAATGTTGACATTTGGCTTTGTTGGAAATTAGTGGAAAGAGATAATTATTTTGATTTTTTGAATTGTTTTTAATAAATCAAATAAATTGAATTTTTCTCTCTCCCACTAACTTGATAATTTCGGCCAACTACCAAAATGGGTACTATTCCCATTTGTTCAACAACAAATTTAGAGAGAAAAACCTAAGAAAGACGAGGAAAAATTGTGAGATCAAAAATCAACCAAAAGCTTAGAGATTTTTAAAATTAAGGTAAATTTACTAATCTTTTAGCTAGGAAATTATTTCCTTTGTATTTTTGATAATACATATGATGTATATTGTTTTTTCCTCGCTTGAATTTGGGTTTTTTTGTTTGTTGGATGTTTTTTAGGAAATTTAAATGCATGTGTGATGATACTTTGAGCTTAATAATTGTTATTAGAGCTCAACTTGATTTAGGAAATTAAAGTTGTCATTCTAGAATTTATGTGGCATTTTATAGAAAACTAGAATTGTTCTTGGATATTTTTGAGTGTGTTGAGACTTTAAGAATGTTGGATTGATTATTGTAATGTTAGATTAAAAGTCAATTTGGTAAAAATTTGGTTAATTTGATTAATTTAAATTTCTAGGGTTATGCCAAATACTAAATTGGGGCGTTTCATTTTATAGATTCAATTTGGCATATTAGATGTATATTAATCATTTTGGTAGTGTTTTGTAAACACTTAAATGTGTAATTGACACTTTTCAACTAAAATGAGCAAAATACAAAAAGTTCGTTATTTTAGGTATTTTCGGTAATTGGTGTTTTTTGGGGCATTCCAAATTTGATTTGGATTAAATATTAAAATAAATAATTTATTTAATAGTCCAAAGAAAAATTTTAAAATTTTAAGAAAATAGATTTTTCACGTTGCGCTGCGTCCCCGGAAAAACCACTAATACACTAACAGCTTGTCTTACTAAGCACCCTATAATATACTTAATATTAGAAATTTTTTTCACCAATCGCATTGTGTTCAATTATAGATGTAATCTCGACCTCAATTACAGTCACATTAACTATATGGAAAAACTAATTATAATCTATCAATGAATTTTTTAACGTGCATACTTTTAAAATCAGTGATATTTAGTTTCAACAGTTGTGTGGGTTTATTTTTATATTTTTCAATTTATGGAGTGTTGCTTAATTTGAGCAAGCAAAATACGCGACCATTGGATAATGAAAATGAGGATATTTTTTGCAAATATTTTATAACAGGCTAGGCTTGTTTGAGTCTCACTTTAAAGATTGCACCGTATCTCTAGTTGATCCAAGAAATCCCCGTAAATTTCTAATTATAAATTTTGGTGTTCATTTGGTGAAATAATCATCCTTACATATTATAATTTAAATAATATATTATTAATGAAATAATATCCCTTTATTATGAAAACGGTGTTAAGAAAATAAAATTGATTTATTATGAAAATTAAAGATTGCACCACATCTCTAGTTGATCCAAGAAGTCCCCGTAAATTTCTAATTATAAATATTGGTGTTCATTTGGTGAAATAATCATCCTTACATATTATGATTTAAATAATATATTATTAATGAAATAATATCCCTTTATTATGAAAACGGTGTTAAGAAAATAAAATTGATTTATTATGAAAATTAACATGTATGATCAAAATTAAGTTATTGTGTGGTGATATCCGAATAGATATTGAAATTCTAAAAATTATATAAATATGTGAACAGCCATGAAGATGCTTCGTAATCCAAAGCTAAGAAGCTAACGCCTCTCTCCTGCCACAGCAACTAACAAAACGAATATTTAAACTTTGTAAACAAACTAGAATGCGTGAAACTTGGAAATTATAGGATTAAAAATTAATTCCCTAAATTTATTTGAATACAACTGCTAGTAGAACTGGTCAACTTGCAAATAAATGACTTTCATTCAAACAAGGTATTTTTTTTACATCCCTTATATTCTTTTATTGAAAATTTAAAAATCATTTCCAAATCCTATAAAAGCCATATAAATTGACAGCAAATGAATACAAATTATGATATTAGTTATTTTCTTAATGTTAAATTGAAATTTGTATCGGAGTATGTTTCATGAGAGTTAATTTTGCATTGGTCTATGATATATAATTTTCAACCATATAACACGTTATAATTTTCCATAATTCTATATAGATAGCATTCATAAATATTAAAAAGTATTTTCGGAGACTCATCAGGAGAAAAAAAAAACTAATTATAAAAAACTGGTAAAGTTATTAACCACAGCTGCTCATTTTATTTATTTATTTATTATTTTTATATTCTGAAACAAAGAAAGATTAACGTCACAGTCTTGCTCAGATAGCAATTCTAGGGCGCCACGTCACGTGTGATCAAACCACGATAGTCTTGCGATAAATGTCTCTGTTGTGACAGAATTGTCTGTGATGTTAGGCAGTAATTAATGAAAACAAAAATGATAAACGTATAGAATTTTTTACAGAATTTTTCTCTCTCCCTTCACTGTTGCTTCAGTGAGCTACAGTGTCTCACTGTAGCTACAGTGAGGGAGTCGGAAAAAAATTCGGTAAGAAATTCTGTATGTATATCATTGCTGAATTTGAAAGAGGTTCAGTGATGGGGATTTTATAAATTTAACTCATAAGTGTACATATTGTTAAATAATATGGTGAACAAAGTCGGCTATCGAACTCACATGATCTTAGTTTTTTTCTTATTATTATCAAGACTCGCTTATTTAACTTAAACAACGTTGAGAGGAAATTAAATAAATCGCAAATAGAAGACTTTGAAACCTTAGATAGGAAAACATATAGTTGTAATTTCACCTTAGAATGTATATAATATGTCCAGACACATTTCATTCAATGTGATTATTATACTAATTATTAACCTAGAACAATAAATTATTCACAAGTCTCTTTTGATGGTCAGGTGAATATATTCAAAATAACTCAATTAACTATATGTCTATGTTAATCAAATTAATCTGAATTCCATAAGGTCAGTCTATATTAGCTACTTTGCTCTTATGCCATTTATATATATTTTTATCCTGCAAGGAAATCCATTCAACGAATAAATCGCACGCTATTACTCCCCCGCTAACCCAAATTCTCTATGTCGAGTTCCTAAGGATTTACCAAGACTGGCCAAAACAAATGAAATAAGCACTGAAAGCACATAGAATAATAAATAATAAATAACAAACCTAAAGGAATAAAAATATGCAATTAAATTAATTAAACATGCTCGGGATCCATTACAATCCTAAATTTAATGAATTAGCCACTCATGATATTCAATAAAAACATGCTAATCATTATTACAAGGCAAGAACTCATAAAAGATAAAGGTAAAGAGAAAATGGAAGAAAGAAGCTCTCGTTTACAATTTTCGTCTTTAAACTCCAATTCCAGTTGATGCACTCGTCTTTCCCTTACTCTAGACATTCTTCTATGCTCTGGAATTCCAAAATTATGTTATAAGACTTCTTCCTAGGTTTTGGGACGAACTCATACTTATATAGAAAGTTCAAGTGGTGTTTTTACTTGTTAAAAATCAAATTTAGGACGAAAATGAGATTTATTTTCCACGTTGTGACATGCGTGGAGTGCTTCCCAATGCTCACTCTTATTTTCGGCGTGTGTGACGTGTCAAGATTTTCTAAACAAATGAAAAAGTTGCTCCTTGCCTTAATTTGCTTAATAGGCGTGTCTCGACGAGCTCCAAGCTTCGAGACACGCATATTAACTCCGAAATTTACCCCAATTTTCTCTGTATCTTGTCGCTTTTATCTCTAATAAATTTCATTGAGTCATTATATGACTTTTACTGGTAAAATATACCGAAATACTTCAAAGCGCTTATAAACCCCGAGATCACCCACAAAATATTAAAATATAGGGGGTGGTAAATATAAGCATATTAATCACTCATCACACCTGCAAACTTAACACTTTACTAGTCCTCGAACAAATAAAAAAGAAATAAAATAAAATAAATAATCAAACTAAAATAAATTAACATAAGCCACTTCGTAGATATCACGAATGCATTTACCATATACAACAAGTCTTTAAACCCCTAGGCGGTCATAGTGGACGAGTTATAGTCTCGTGAGGGCTTACAGTGAAAACATCCACAAATGTCATTTATCACTCACATGCAATCACACAAATACAAAAACGTAATAAAAATAAAACTTAAAACAATCCTGGGAGTTACACATAATATTATCATCATAGATTGCTCACTAACAAAACCAAAGAACTTTCAAAGTACCCCGCACAACTCAAATCCACATTCTCGAATAAATCATCTAAACCAGACTCATTGTTTTTTGTGTTTTTGTGAAAGGTCGGGTCGCAGTTCGATTCCTAAGTAAGTCAACTCAGTGATTTCATCTCAATAATTGGCAACTGATGGGTTAAACTAACTTAAATATCTCAAAAGTATATGTGTCTGCCTATCTTTACTCCGTATGGTGCTGTTTTTCTCTATTTTTTCATTTCGTTTTTTTCAACACACCTACCCTTTAAGCGTAGTATTTCTCGTCATGATGGTCCTAACACTCGCTGATGGGTAACTTCACGCTTATTAGTTATATATGGTTTGTCTTTTTTTTTCTTTTCTTGCTTTTTTTCTTACAACAAATTTTTTCTTTTTTTTTTCTTTTTTTCCTCAACCATTCCATACATTATAACACTAGGAAACCAAGATAAATATCTAAGCAAACGAACTTCATCGTCAAGTAATTTTTTCAACTAGTCACTTTGCT
This sequence comes from Zanthoxylum bungeanum, assembly GCA_019454045.1. Lineage (NCBI taxonomy): Eukaryota > Viridiplantae > Streptophyta > Magnoliopsida > Sapindales > Rutaceae > Zanthoxylum > Zanthoxylum bungeanum. The sequence continues at coordinate 7,261 of SKCR01023515.1, forward strand.
AGAGACCTACTGTTAAGTGCTTACGAGTCTAACCAAGATCACCTACTCAAGGTATTGGATAAAAATCAATTGGGCATTTATCATTTGTAAGATTTCATCTTAAAACAAACGAACTCATTATTTAGACTATACTTCACTACCACATGACTAAAAAATATATTTTTAAGATTTTTTTATGATGATTTTATTAATAAATAGTAGGAACTAACACTAACATACAAACATGCACACCCCCCCAAACTTAAAATTTATAATGTCCTCAATGTAACATAAACATAAAGAGATAAAGAGTGAGGAACAACACTACAGTGTATGGAGTTGATCAGGCTCCTATTGGTCAGACTTTGGTTGCTCAGAGTGTATGGGTTGTGCTAGTACCTGCATAGGTAAACATGCAAACTATTACACATGCAAATAGTATACTATAAATAAATCTAAATGCTGAGATGTCTTAGACTGTTGTGTTGGACAATTATACATAGCGACTTTGTTGTGTTGGACAATTATGACCCATAGCGTATCATTTGTACAGATCATGGTGTTGTTGTACAAATTAACTATGTGACAAAGGAGATTGCACTCTTATCATTTGTGATTAGATCACCTAGATGTATAAATGATGAGAGCTCCTTATGATTTGTTCCTGGATTGAGAATGTAATGAGACAGTATCAGTCCACGAAGGATAAATCATTAAATATCCATAGTCAGAGTATTATCGAGATTGGACATCGATAAATACGTAAAAGACTAGTATTGTACTTGTGCGTGTTGTGAGGGCACAACAGCATAGTTATCATATATTTGGGTATAAGATACTCATGCAAGTGTAATAGGAGGTTGTGTTTCACCGATGGCACGGGAAACAGCTTCGCTCTGGATAGACCCCTCGGAATTCCATTGGTAGTATGACTATGTGTCTATGGAAGTCCGAAATCAGGGTAGGTGTATTTGGTCTTAACTTGAGACTTGCACCGCTCATACTTGCGACAATCAATATACTTTGGTTGCGGTCGTCTAGGGCTTTAACAGGTTCTGTGTACGCCAATGCTGGGTATATTGAGAATCGTAGTGTGTTGGGTGTGATGTCAAGACGGAAGTATCACTCCAGTCATAGTGGAGATGATGGTCACGTAGGATACGGGACTGGTTCTCTTAAATGCTGCAGCTATCGGGTTTATCCGATTATAGAGACTAGTTACCACACATTCGACATGTGTTTCGTACGGGGCAGACACAATTCCAGCCCCAGGCCTAGCACGTGATCATCCGATACTGGACAGAAATATGCAATACTACGTATACTACGCCTGATACAGATCCTTTATTCTTGTAAGAATATTTCCGGAGAATTGGGTAGGCATGGCGCTTTGCTAGAGGCCAACCTTGTCTTGTAAATCGGTAAAACGTAGTACGAGGTACTTACGTGTTCGGATAGTTCGACGACCGAATTTACTGCCAACATATCCGGGGATCTCATGGGTCGCTTCCCAAAGATTCACCGATGACGTATGACTCGCACTTTAAATTAATCTGAGATTAATTAGAAGAGAGAGAAAATTAATCTGGGATTAATTTCGGAGTTATTTTATCTAGGATAAAATATCAATTAAAGAGAGATAACGATTAATTTGGAATTAATTGGTAAATTAATATATTCGATATATTAAACGAAATTGGATTTCGACGCGTAATTAAAATTAGATTTTAATTCGGGCGAACGAATTAATTTAGAATTAATTCGTTAGCGACGTGAATAGTAATTATGCTTGGCATGATTATTTAATTAAATTATATTTAATTACGTCGCAACGGAAAATTTGTTAATTTGTAATTAGCGAACCCGAGCCCGAGATTATTTACGAGCACATTCGCATTTCAAATTCGAGTACGGCACGCAAGTCAAATCAAGCGTCAAATCATTAGTCGCATCAAGCGTCAAATCACTTATCACTTTGAGTGATGTGACTTGACAACTTGATTGATTGAGTGACATAACCACTTGAGTGATGTGACATGATGTGTGGTTGTTATCTTTTAATTGTTTGACTTTTGAAAGCCAAATTCACATGAAATGAATTTGAAATTCAATGTGTGTATTTAATACACAAATTTGGAAACACTTCATATATCTCTCTCTTTCCTCCCATATCCCCCTCTCTCTTTCTCCCTCACATTTATACGCCCAAGGGGCTGCAGAAACTGCCCAAATCATGAGCAGCAAGGGGGTTAAGGAGTTGATTTTGTGGCAAAATCGGAGGTGCTAGCACACTTAGAAGATATACAAAGGTGATAGGGAAACCCACCCACGAGTCGGGAATCGTTTGACGAAGCTTGGAGCTTCAAATCATGATCCAAAACAGAAAATGGAGGTGGACTTCACTGCCACTGCCGTGAGTAGTCCAAGGAGGAATAAAATGGTTTTGTTCGTCAAAGCGTCGCTCAACCGATCGATGTGAGTATTCCGCAACTTTGTCGACATGTATTCGCACATCTTTCATGCTTATTATTGATTTGGGACCTTAATAGAAACCAACATGTTTTTCTTCCAGAAGGGAAGTATTTTACGAGGAATTTTATTGATAAGTCTATCCATGTAGTGATCGACCCCGCTGGAAATGACTGAAGATATCCCTTAGCTGTCTTTCAATGAATATGGGAAAGCTCGCATGAAAACTACTTCTTCTGCTCTTCTAGTGAAGTTGAAAGTGCTCTATATTTCCAAGAAATTACTCACGTGTACATTTGGATCTTCATTCGAGCCCCATAAACTGTACTGATTGTAATATCATTTGAATACATGTCTTGATGTCGCATGTGTTACTATGAATGGGTGGTAGGAGGATACAAGATATAAGTCTATCAATGATCGATACCGTCCTGTCCCAAATTAGGATAAACGCTACTGCTACTCGTTATTGTTGGACAATTATGACCCATAGCATCACTATTTGTACAGAACATGGTGTTGTTGTACAAATTAACTATGTGACAAAAGGAAATTGCTCTTTTATCATTTGTAATTGGATTACCGGATGTATAAATGATAAAAGTCCATATGATTAGTTTCGGATTAATAAGATATGAGATAGTATTAATCCAATAAGGTTTAATCATTAAATATCCTTAGTCGTAGTGTTATCGAGGCTGGACATCGATAATGTCGAATAGGCTAGTATTACACTTGTGTGTGTTATGGAAGCGTAACAGCATAATTCTAATATATTTGGGTATTGGATACTCATGCAAGTGTAATATAAGGTTATGTTTACCGATGGTACGGAAACAGCATCGCTCTGGATAACCCTTCTGAATCCCATTGGTAGTATGACTATGTGTCTGGGATCTATGGGTCTAAGAATGGGTCCGAACAGGGTATGTGTATTTGGTCTTAACCTGAGACTTGCATCGCTAATACTTACGACAATCAGTATACTTTGGTTTGGGTCGTCCGGGACTTTAAAAGGTTCTGTGTACGCCTCTTCTGGGTATACTGAGAATCGTAGTGTATTGGGTGTGATGTCAAGATGGAAGTATCACTTCAGTCATATGGAGATGATGATCACGTAGAATACAAAACTAGTACTCTTAAGTACTGCAGTCATCGAGATAATATGACTAGGTCATGTTTATCCGATTATAAAGACTAGTTACCAGAGATCCGATATATGCTTCGTACGGGGCAGACACAATTCCAGCCCCAGGCCTATCATGTGACATCCGATACTGGATCGTAATATGTAATACTACGTATACTACGCCTGATAAAGATTACATATCCCTTTAAAGAATATTTCTGGGGAATTGGATATGCACGGTGCTTTGCTAGAAGCCAACCATGTCTTGTAAATCGGTGAGAACGTGGTACCAGGTACGCACATATTCGGATAGTCCAATTACTGTATGTACTGCCAATATATCCAGGGATCTCTTGGGTCGCCTCCCAAAGATTCACCGATGATGTGTGACTCGAACAGAATTATTCTGGGATTACTTATGAGAGAGAGAAAATTTCTGGGGTTAATTAGAGCAATAAATTAATTTGAGATTAATTAAAAGAGAAAGAATTAATCTGTGATTAATTGTGTCAAGAATTTATCTGGATTTTGTCGAGAATAGAGAACGTGATTAATTTGAAAATAATCGATAAAGTAAATTTAATAGTTAAATTAGATTTTACTATTTAATTTATTTATTTGGGCTAAAATAATATATTGGATATATTAAATGAAATCGAATTTCAAATTGGAATTAAATTGGATTTTAATTCTAGCGAACGAATTAATTTTAAATTAATTCGTTTAGAATTAATTCGCAAGCGACTTTCGTAATAATTTTGCTAGACATTATTATTTAATTAATTTGGATTTAATTAAGTCGCAAAGGCAAATTCGTTTAATTCGAAATTAAGCGAACTCGAGCCCAAGCAAAATTGCGTGTTGGATTAGCCGACTTAAATTTGAAATTTAAAGTGGTGGGACCCACTTCACTTACATCACATGTTAGACATGTGATAGAAGTGGTTAGGCATAAAATAATGAGTTTGATTTATTGAAAGATGGCATGGCTTTACTTATAACACACTCAAACTTATTCCAACACTCAAACTCACTATATATTAATTGGTTGACTTCGGAAGTGTAACAAGTCACTATTCACAACATTCTTCTCTTCTGTTTCTCTAAATGGGAGTGAACCAAGCTCTCTCCAATGGAGTTTTGGTTGCAAAAATCCTTTTAGCTAGCACTTCAATGAGTCAAAAGAATGTGATAGGGAGACTAATCCGAGAGTTTGGAACTCAATCTCAAGCTCCGAAGCTTCCAACACATCCAACAAAGAAGGAAAATTTTTGAAATCTCCTCACTCAACCAATCAATGTGATTATTCCATAACTCTCTTGATAATTCATACACAAATCACTCTTAGAGATCCTTGGCATGTTTTAGGAACACTTATAGTTATTCAGGATGATTAACGTTCGTTATGCCTGAAATAAGAAAAAAATGGAAGTAAAAAAGAAGAGGGATGAGTGTTTTAGCTAAGCAAGTAGAGTATTGTCCTAATATTAATAAAGAAAAATAAATTAAATCCCCGACAATAGTGGCAAAAACTTGATCGCGATTTTATTAATCTATCATGTAAGTGCACGTATCGCTCAAATAATACAGTGAAAAAGTCAAATATCGAACCCATATGAACTTAGTATTCTCTTATTAATATCAAGACCCACCTACTTAACTTAAACTAAACTATTGAGAATGAAAATTGATTTATCGAAATTTAGTTGAACTTAAATAAATCGCAAATAGAAAACTTTGAAAATCATATAGTTAGAAGAACTTATCGTTGTAACTTCATCTAAACATGCATACAATGTGTTCAGGCACATTTCATTCAATTGGGTTATTGTTCCTTATAATTAACTTAAAATACTAAATTATTCACAAGTCTCTTTCGATGGTCAAGTAAATATATTCAAAATAACTCAATTAAATTAACTATATGTCTATGTTAATCAAATTAATCTGATTTCCTTAAGGTCAGGTTCTAATATTGGCTAGTATGCCATTTATGTATATTTCTATCATGCAGAGAAATATATTCAATGAATATATCACCAATTATTATTCACACAGCTAACCTAAATTCCATCTGTCGAGTTCCTAAGAATTTACCAAGGCTATTATATTATTGGTCAAACAAATGAAATACGCATTTAAAGCACAAAGGATAATAAATAATAAATAACAAACCTACAAGAATAAAAATATGCAATTAAATTAACGAAACATTCTCGGAATCTATTACAATCCTAAATTTAATGAATTTGTCACTCATAATATTTAATAAAATATGCTAATCATTTTACAAGGTAAGACTCATAAAAAATAAAGGTAGAGAGAAAATGAAATAAAGAAACTCTCGGTTACAGTTGCAACGATCGTGGAGCTTAAAACCCAGTGTTCACTCTTCTTTTCAACACGTGGTGATGCGCAAAACCCAGAGTCGCAACTCACCAAATTTGCTGCACAAATGACAAAGTTGCTCTCTGCCTAATTTGCTTAATGCGCTCGTCTTGACGCGCTCCAAGCATCGGGACTCAAGTTTTAACTGTGAAATTAATCCTGATTTGTTCTATATCTACTGTTTTTATCCCTACTTAATTCTATTGAGTCATGATATGATTTTAACCTGTAAAAACACATTGAAAATATATCAATGTGCTTATAAATCCCGAGATCACTCATAGAAGGGGGTGGTAACATATTGACCACTCATCATCCAGGATATTGTTTATTTTTCAAATTGCAATTGATAGGTAACTGCATGAGTGAACAGACAATCAAATTTCTCACGTGTCCATCCACGGTTTCCTAAGATTATAAAATTACCATGTTATCCATCGGCAACTCTCTTCGACGTGTTGTGTTTGTTCAACCATCGTAGCAGAAGAATCTAATCTGTTTTCGTAGCCATATGAATGAAAAGAAGCAAAAATGGAGGAACAAATTAGACATAATCAATTAACATTTCAATAGTCACAAAGTAAAAGCAGATATAATAAAACTGATTGGACGACACGAAAAACCTTAAACATTACAACAAAACCCATAAACCTAAACAACTTGAAAATCTTCAAGCTGAAAATTTTTAATTAGCACTCAAAATGAGACAGAGGAATAATAAATTTCTTTCCTTTTCAACTGACCCATTGAACTAGCCGGAAACAAAATGGGCAAAATCTGTTAAATTTTAAATGTAGGAGGGAAATGGGGAGTGATAAGTTGTTATTATGAAGCTAGCGGCGGGAAGAAGGGGGGACAATCGAAGATTTGGTGAACCGGTAGTGGGTTTGGCGCAAGGAAAACATGCATAGAAACATGACTTTGAGAGCATTCTTGAGAACTCGGCCTCGTCGTGGATCAAACGCGGATTACTCGACGGCGCTGTGGTGCGTTTGAAGCTGGGGCTGCCATTCTTGGATTTGAGAGTGATGTAAGAAACTTCTTAGATTGGCGGGAGGCAGCTGGCGAGAGAGATGGAGTTCGAATGAAGCACCGACGTTTCTATAAATATTAATGTGTGTTGAAACCGTGTAAGCCTGTTAATACAATAATAGCCGTGTGCTTATGTTTTGGTCCTTTAAATACAAACCCTAAGCATATAACATTTTCGCTCTAAATCTATATTACACTTTTTTTTTTTGAATGAGTCATTCTTTAGACACGCCTACAGCAAGTCCATTTACAAGGGAAGACTTTGTCCACTTTGAAGCCTTGAGTTAAAAGCCCCGGAGCAGCTGACATGGCATGTGATAATTTGTTTTTGAGGGTTCCATTTTTTGTGAAAAAAAAAAAAGAGAAAAAAATACAAGCTTAGTACACACGGTTTGGTTTCGTTTCCGCGCTTGGTCGCAGCTGGTGGGTTTGCGTTTGGCAAAGGAGCGTCCTAGTCGAATTGACAAAGTCAACTTTCAAGCCTTGAGTTAAAAGCTTTGGTGCAGCTGACATGGCATGCGATAATTTGTTTACATGGCTTCCATTTTATTTTATTTTTTTTTTGTAAGGACATTCTTCGGTAGTTGGGGCAGCTGTAATTTTCATGATGGGGGAGCAGGTTTGAGTACGGGTGGCAGAAAAGTCCGAATCTGGCCCGATTCGATTGGATTTTGGCCCGGCCCGAGAGACTAAATTACCGAGTCGAGCCTTACGGACAGAAGCCCGGCTCGAGCTCGCGCCCCAGATTTAAGCCCGGGCCCGGCCTGGGCTTAAATTCAAAAAAAAATCAGTGAAATACTGAAAAATCAACCCTGCCACCTCCCTGCCGCATCTCTCTCTCTCTCCTCATCCGCTATCTCTCCATGCATCCATGCCCTAAGTCACATTTCAATTTTCAGTTTTCACAATCTCAAATCTCGCTCTCTCTGTCTCTCAAATCTCAATGCCACTTTAGTTCGCTTCTACTAAAACTTCTAACTGCTTGTCATATTCTCTGGGGCAGATAAGAACGAAACATTGTCCTCGCAATCTCTCAAAATGCAACCCAACTTCTGCCAACAACCCCTTTAGAGAGTATCAACAAACTGAGAAAGACACAGAGGCTACAAGAACAAAAGCCACACAGACGTCAGGATAGCTACAACAAACCTAATATAATCTCCATAATTATCCCACAACTCATTTCCCCATCTCCGCTAAACTCATAATTTGCACTCCCAATTTATAAAATCATTTATTTAATAGGACACAAAACAGCATCAAGAATTCATTACATAACTCCAATCATTGACCCCCAACAAGTTATTTAAAAAAAAAAATAAGAAGAAAAAATAAGAAGCATTTTAGTGTGCTTTGAATGCTTGGGGTTAGAAACTCACACCTTAAACCTTCTTTATCTTTTAAGAGTGCCCAAACTGTGTTGTAAACTTTCATTTTTCAAACACTTGATTAGGAAATCCCTTGTTGAGTGAGCATAATCAAAAGGGTAATTTGTGTAAAGGTTAAAGAGTGAACCTAAATGAAAAACTATTAGTGTTGTAAAATATTTGGGGTGAACATAGAAAAACTCTTGGTTTCGAGCGAGCCACGGAAAACTCGGTGTAAAGTGTGCGATCACTTTAAACATAGTGGAAAGCTTGAAGCGCGGCTTGGTGGAGTGGACGTGAACATTTTTGGCCGAGCCACTATAAATTATGTTATAAAATTTTTCTATCTCTTATCTCTTTATTTATAGCAAGTTATATTTTCTATTTGCATATCATTTAGTAACTTGCATTTGGGAATATATTGTAATGGAGAAATTTGCACATTAAGCTAAATTTGTAGAGCTACTAGTTTAGTAGCGTAAAATCGAAACGAATTTATGATTCCGTATAATTAGGCCACTACTCAATTCATTCATTTTTTTGGTATAATATTGTTCTTTGTGTGCTTGTAGTTAATCTCAATTGGTATCAGAGCCAGATATGTTCAACAAAGTCCTAACCGTCAGAGAACAGATCATGGGCTCTACAAGCTACTCAACAAATCTTGCCAAAAGATTTTCAATAAATAGACATTCATTCTACACCGGAATCGATTATAGTTACTGGAAGATGAGGATGTTGAAGCCATTGATGTGCAATCTTTCAAAGTGATCACAAGAGATACTAGAATGCCAATGAATAACGATATCAATGGTGTGGAGTTTCCTAAATCACAATTTGAATGGACCGATGAGGATTTCAGGGAAGTCTCCATAAATTCTAAGGCTATCAATCATCTTCTTGTACAATCGATAGGAGCCAAATCAACAAACTTCCAAAGTTTGAAAATACATATGATTTGTGGATGTCTTTGAAGATGGTCAATGAAGGCATTAGCCAAGTTAAGGAATTAAAAATCAACCGATTTATATATGGCTTTGATAACTTCAAGATGGAAGCCGGTGAAAAGGTTGATATGATGATTTCAAGATTCTCCATGATTATAAATCAACTAAGTTAGAAAAAAGACTCAAATATCTACAATTTTTCCCTACAAGAGTTTTTAATTCTGATATTTTCAAGGTCGAAACTGGTGAAGAAAGCAATATGTGTTGCATGTAATTTTAATTATTAGACAAAAAAGTAAAAAAAAAAATAAAAAATAAAAAAAAAAAAAAGAATAAAAGTTTAAATGTCACAATCCACATTTAGGTAAATTGTGATAAATGTTTACAAAATGATCAATAAAAAAATTAAAAAAAAAGTCAAAAAAGGAAAAAGAAAAAATAAATTAGTAAAATTTTATTGTATTTGATTTGGAAAATTTTACTAAAAATTGAGGGATGCGTACTTTTACTATAAATAGAGGTGATCACCTCTTATCGTATTTATGCTTCTTTCATTTTCTCTCTTGAAGAATTTGAAAAAATGTGTGTTTTATTTTTCTTGTAATTTTTTTTTATTTCAGTAACAAAATTATGCAAGTTTTCATTCAAATCATAAGTAGCTAATTTTATCATACTGGGGTAAAAAGTGTAACATCTGGTAATTCGGACGACTTGTGCGTTAACAGAGATCGATGACTATCACGTTATCGGGGGCATGTTCACTATAAAAATCAAGTTTAAGCCTATATGGACTTAAAAGGACTACTTTTCAGGCATTCGATAAATGTCTCGTATTTCCAACACTGAAAGTATTTTAAGATTTAATACGGACAGCCCTGAGTATTCGAACCATAACTTTCTTATACGAACTCCGATGCTTATAAATTTTATATCGCCAGAAATCTTAGACCGAGACCTACAACCTTTTGTGTTGATCATTTTTCCCAAATCGGACCATAAGAGGGTCAAAGAAACAAGTCAAATTTGAATGAATAGTAATTTTGGACTCAAATGAAGAATCCTAAACTTTCTGCACAATTCTATACTTATCTCCAACCTTCTAAATATCATACAACCCCCACTATTTATAATACTACACTATTCACAAATCACAAAATTTTTGGAAACAAATGAAAGGAGAATCGTGAGAAGAAGAGGGAGAAGAATGGTGAAGAAAGAGGAGGGAAAATAAGAAATTAGAGAGAAAATGGTAGGCTTCAATCCACATAAAGTTTGAAAGATTAAAGAGAGCATGGAAGCCCTAGTTGAGAATGGAGAATGTGATTCAAGGTAAGAACACAATTTTAACCCAAATTTTTATTTATTAAATTTTGAGGTTTTGATGATTGTGAGGAGTTTATGACTTGAATGTGATGGTGAATGAGCTGTTATTGAGTCAAAATTGATGATAATAGAAAATTTCCAATTTGTTAAACTTTGAGGTTGAACTAAAAAGATTTTTGGAAAGGATATGGGTTAATGTTGGGGATGATAATAATGAGATATTTTGGGTACTTATTGTTATTATTTGCTTGTCTAAAGATGTGGATTAAGAGTTAGGCAAAATAGAGTAAGAATGATTGAAGTTTAGACCAGAAATTGGTTTTACGTTGTGACGCAGAGAGCCCCGCATCACGACGCGATCTGAGAATTTTCCCAGGAGATCTTCTGATCTGTGATGCTTCGCGACCCGAGAGGCAAAAATCAGGGTACGTCTCTGGATGATTTGCGTCGCGACGTGCGGTGCCTTGTGTCGCGACGCATGACCCAAAAACTACCAAAATCAGTTTTAAACCATTATTGTCCCACTCCATGTATAAGACCGCCTTTTTGGTCTCGTATCAGTTCGCATTCATACCTTCGCTCAAGTAACGAGCATGATAAGCCTTATAGCTATTAGTTGAAGACGTATTAGTGATTCTAGTTAAGTTCTGAAACTTATCTTATGACTCGACAACTAATTGAATTTTCGATTATAGATTGCCCTCAGGAACCATGAGCTTCTCCAGCGAAGTGAAGAAAGACTAGCGGAACTCCACAACAGTGAGTGGACCTCTTTTCTCAAACTAATTTCATTTAACATTTTTGATAACAGATGTACTTTTTTTCTTATAGGACATTAGATATAATTTTATTTCAGATGCTTTTATACAGTGATGATTCAAAAAGGATGTTTTATAGAATGAGTTTTGAATTATAAATGTTTTCAAAAGATGAGTTTTATTTTTTCGGGGCATGAGGAAAAATCCCACCCCAGTATGTAATTTGATATAGTTGGAATTGATGGACAGAGAACATATGCACTTCTAGAGGACTGGGGGGACGACGATACGTAACACCCACATATCCTAGTTCAGGACTAGGGGACGGCGATATGTTACGCCCCTAAACCCTAGTTTTAGAGCTTAGAGGGTAGCATAGATCTGCACCCCCAGTTATAATTCAATGGCTTGGGAACGGCGATACGTAATGCCCCAAAGTCATATTTTTGCATTCTTGGCTCCAGATAGGCGTATAGGGGGATGGCGATACGTAACGCACTCATACGTCCAATTTCTCAGAAAACCAGTTTTCATATATTAGTTTTTCAGAAACAATTTCAGATTTCAAAAGTGGTTTTCTTTGGTTGTAGGTATTCTTAGAGGATGAGCTTGGGAGGACCGATACGAATGCAGTCATTAGGGTTGGAGTCTACCAGTATAAGTCAGAGATACAGTGAAAATCCAGTCATACTCAAATAAAAGTCATGTATTTGAGTTTTGAGTGAGTCATTATTAGAATGTATTATTAAGTTTTCATTTACTGATTTTGAGTTTGTATGTTATGTTTTGTTTAGGCTACGGTCCCATATTTATACAAAAAGAAAATTAGTATTTATTCATGATTAGAGAGTTAAAGGTTTTTAGGGTAAGTACGGCCTATCCCCTTGTCGGTAACATCTCCCGAGTCGGGGATGTTACAAAGATGGTATCAGAGCATGGTCTAAGGTGTCAGTGACTACAATGGGTAAAGTGTTGGGGTTTTATATATGCAGTTTGTCTGAGATACTCGTATACAGACATTACCTCTCCAGTATCCGATCCCCGAGTTTGTCTTAAAAGTTCCATAAATAGGTTAGTAAGCCCTCTCAGATTATTCGAATAGTATTACTTACGAGAACAACTGTATTCTAGATCCACGTTAAGAATTTTCCCAGAAGTTCTTCTAATTTATTACCAGAAGTATAAACGAGCTATGAAACCAGACAGCATGATTCTCTGGAACGTTTCCCAAAGATAATGGGATAGGAAAGATATAAAAAAGTAAGAAATGATGTATAGAAGTTTAAGCAGCTAGAAATTAATAAAAGTAAAGAGACAGAATAAGATAGTGAAAGTATAAGAATACCCACCCAGGACAGTAGAGAAAGAATAGAAAAAGCCCGAACAAGTAATAGAGTGTCTAAAAGATGCTAGATTCTTTCCTTCCTCATAAAATTTCCCTCATGATGATTTAATAGCCTTCAGGTATTTCGTATAAATAGTAAGTTCCCCAAGAAACAAGGTATAGACATGAACATAAAAGAAGTGAGAATTCAAGGTTAGTCTAGGAAGTTCCCATAGGTAAGAGATGTTGGACAATTATGACCCATAGCGTCACTATTTGTAAAAGACATTGTGGTTTTTGTACAAATTAACTATGTGACAATGGAAATTGTATTTTATCATTTTGTAATATTATTACCTGGATATAAAAATGATAAAAATCCTTATGATTAGTTCCGGATTATAAGATATGAGACAATATCAATCCATAACGGTTTAATCATTAAATATCCCTAGTCGTAGTATTATCGAGACTGGACATCGATAATGTGGAATAAACTAGTATTGCACTTGTGCGTGTTATGGAAGCGTAAAAGCATAGTTTTCATATATTTAAGTATTGGATACTTATGCAAGTGTGATATGAGCTTGTGTTTACCGATGGTACGGAAACAGCTTCGCTCTGGATAGACCCATCAGAATCCCAATGGTAGTATGACAATGTCTATGGGAATCCGATTCAGGGTAGGTGTATTTGGTCTTAACCTGAGACTTACATCGCTAGTACTTGCGACAATCAATACGCTTTGGTTTTGATCGTATAAGACTTTAATAGGTTCTGCATACGCCTCTTCTGGGTTTATTGAGAATCGTAGTGTATTGGATATGATGTCAAGACAGAAGTATCACTTCAGTCATATGGAGATGATGATCACACAGGGATACAGAACTGGTACTCTAATGTGTTGCAACCATCGGGATAATATGACAAGGTCATGATTATTCGAAAAAAGAGACTAGTTACTTGTAATCCGATATATCCTTCGTACGGGGCAGCCACAATTCCAGCTATAGGCATTGCATGTGACATCCGATACTGGATCGAAATATGCAATACTACGTATACTACGCCTGACATAGATTATATATTCCTTTAATAATATTTCTGGAGAATTGGGTTGGCACGGTGCTTTACTAGAAGCCAACCATGTCTTCTAAATCGGTAAAAACATAGTACGAGGTACTCACATGTTCAGATAGTCCGATGAACGGATTTACTGCCAACATATCCATGGATCTCATTGGTCGCTTTCCGATGATTCACCGATGACGTATGATTCGAATATAATTAATCTAAGATTAATTACGGAGAGATTTTATCTGGGATAAAATACTATTTGAAGAGAGAGAACGATTAATTTGGAATTAATTGATAAAATAATATATTCGATATATTAAATGAAATTAGATTTCATAACAGAATTAAAATTATATTTTAATTCAGGCGAACTAGATAATTTAGAATTAATTCGCAAGCAATGTGAATAGTAATTTTACTAGGCATAATTATTTAATTAAATTTGATTTAATTACATCGCAACGGAAAATTCGTTAATTCGGAATTAATGAATCTGAGCCTGGGAGTGTTTGCGGGCCCACTCAGATTTTGAATTCAAGTGGGGCCCATAAGTCACATCAACTTTTAATAATTAACTTTTTGTGATGGAAGTTAGTGAAGGATTTGATGGAAACTTGTTTTACACTCCATTTGAGTAATGATAGACCTTTTACCAAATATTAGATATTTGGTATATCTTTTATTTTTGTTTTTTAAATCAAAATACAAGACATTCACTCATCTCTTTTCTCTCTCACCATTCACGCCCAAACTATATTTTCTTTCCAAAATTTGGCTTGGCCGAATTGAACAAGGAACAAGGTGAAAAATTATGGCATTTTTTCTACGTACTAGCACACCAAAGAAATCATATAAGGTGATAGGGAAATCTTTCCCAAGAGCTTGGAATCTCAAATCTCAAAGCTTGAGCTTGGTGTTGGATAATTATGACCCATAGCATCACTATTTGTACAGAACATGGTGTTGTTGTACAAATTAACTATGTGACAAATGAAATTGCTCTTTTATCATTTGTAATTGGATTACCGAGATAAATAAATGATAAAAGTCCATATGATTAGTTCTGGATTAATAAGATATGAGACAGTATTAATCCACTAAGGTTTAATCATTAAAACATCTCTAGTCGTAGTATCATCAAGATTGGACATTGATAATGCGGAATAGACTAGCATTGCACTTGTGCGTGTTATGGTAGCATAACGACATAGTTCTCATATATTTGGGTATTGGATACTCATGCAAGTGTAATAGGAGATTGTGTTTACCGATGGTACAGAAACAGGTTCGCTCTGGATAGACCCCTCAGAATTCCATTGGTAGTATGATTATGTGTCTATTGAAGTCTGATTCAGGGTAGGTGTATTTGGTCTTAACCTGAGACTTACATCGATAATACTTGCGACAATCAATATACTTTGATTTTGATCGTCCAGGGCTTTAACAGGTTCTGTGTACGCCTCTTCTGGGTATATTGAGAATCGTAGTGTATTGGGTGTGATGTCAAGATGGAAGTATCACTTCAGTCATATGGAGATGATGGTCACGTAGGATAAGGAACTGGTACTCTTGTATGCTGCAGCTATCGGGATAATATGACTAGGTCATGTTTATCCGATTATAGAGACTAGTTACCAGAGATCTGATATGTGCTTCGTACGGGGCAGACACAATTCCAGCCCCAGGCCTAGCACGTGACATCTGATACTGGATCGTAATACGCAATACTACGTATACTACACCTGAAACAGATTATATATTCCTTTAAGAATATTTCTGGAGAATTGGGTAGGCACGCTGCTTTGCTAGAAGCCAACCATGTCTCGTAAATCGATAAAAATATAGTATTAGGTACGTACGTGTTCGGATAGTTCGACGACCAGATTTACTGCCAACAATTCCAGGGATCTCATGGGTCGCTTCCCGAAGATTCACCGATGAAGTATGACTCGCACATAATTAATCTGGGATTAATTACAAGAGAGAGAAAATTAATATAGGATTAATTGCGGAGAGATTTTATCTGAGATAAAATACTATTTGAAGAGAGAGAACGATTAATTTGGAATTAATCGATAAATTAATATATTTGATATATTAAACGAAATTAGATTTTAATTCGGGCGAAGGAGTTAATTTAGAATTAATTCGCTAGCAATGTGAATAGTAATTTTGCTAGGCATAATTATTTAATTATATTTGATTTAATTACGTCGCAATGGAAAATTCGTTAATTCGGAATTAGCGAACCCGAGCCCGGAAGTGTTTACGGGCCCACTCAGATTTTAAATTAAAGTGGGGCCCACAAGTCACATCATTAGTCACTCAAGTGATGGAAGTCTTGTCACTTTTTGGTGATTGACACCTTGTCACTTTTGTGATTGTTGGGAGTTGTTGGAAAACTTTAAAGCCTTGTACCATTTTTTAGAAAAGTGTAAGAAGTATTTGATTTTGAAATCAAAAAAAAAAAAAAAAAAACCACACAACACATCTTCTCTCCCTCTCCCCTCCTCACGACAACAAGCCTTTTTCTCTCATGGCCGAGAGTTACACAAGGGGAAGTAGAAAAATTGTTGTAATTTTTTAATGATGGTAGCACATCCAAGGAGTCTTTCAAAGGTGATAGGGAAACCCATTTATGAGCATGAAATCATCATTCACAAAGCTTGTAGCTTGAAGAACAACACAAGGAGGACAACCATGGAGGGCTTGGCCGAAACTCATGAAGAAAACTTTTGTGTTTATCGCATCCAAAAGCCGATCAAAGTGAGTATTTCTGCCATCTTTCTTTGCGTATTCACACATTTCATTTGCTTAATTAGATCTTGGTTTGACCTAAAAAAACCCAACAATGGTATCAGAGCCATGATTAAGCATGAAATTGGAATTAGGGTTCTTAACTTTAAATTTGGGTAAAATTGATTTGAGCATGATTTGATGAAATTGTTTGAATGAGTATGCTTGAATGATGATAACTTAGAGTTATGCATGATCAAATTGATGAAAATGGAATTGAATTAGATTTTCCCCAATTTTTGAGGCTTGGCCGAGAGTTTGAAATGCCTTAATGTCATGGTGATTTTTGTTTTTTGATCATTGGATGAGTTGAAAGACTTGGGATAAATTGATTTAGGATTTAATTGGATTAAAATCGAAATCAGATTTAAAATCCTTAAATTGCCGTGAGCTTCAAAGTATGAATGGGATTGATTTTGCTTCAATTATGTTGGACATGAATTGATAATTAGAAAGCATGATTAATTGTGTAAATTGGTATTTTGGAAATGTTGATTTAAGTAGTTAATTATGGCTAATACACTTTAGTTAATTGAATTGTGAAATTTGAAATTTTGGAATTTAATTAGTTGGGCTAAATTTGGAATTGGGCTTATAAAGTTTTATTTGGGCTTAATGAGCTTGGTTGGACCAAGTTTGGTTTAGGATAATTGGTTGGATCCAATTGAGCCTGAAATCATTTCCATAAAGTCCAAATATGATAATTGGGCCTTTACAGTTTTAATTGGGCCTAATGGGCCAAAATTAATTTCTTGGCAAATAGGGTGATTCCTTAATTGGGCATTGGTATTTGGGTTTGACCCATATTGATCAAATCCAATGCCTTAAGAAATTAATTGAAAGCCCATTGGACTTTAATTGAATAGTATTGGATACTAATTGGGCCTTTGAGACCCGTTAAGATTGGATTTAGAATCCAAGTCTAAAAGGCACATTTAAAGTGTAATCATTTAATTTGGAATTAAATAAAGAATTGGTATTGAATACGAATTAAATTGGATTTAATATTGTAGTTCGATATAATTAAAGAATACGTACTTTGAGTACTTATTCTTAAACGAGTTGGACTCGCGCAAATCAAATCGTTGTTTGAACATTAGATGATCATTAAATCAAAGATTAATTAATTGGATTAGATTGATTGATAACATGCTTTGTGTGAATACATGGATGTGAGGTATGAATAATGTATATCAGATGGATATTAGATGGGTGAGGGCAATTTTTGAAATTATTGTAATAAATTTAGAATTTATTAAATTGGACCTGCGTGTCCAGCCTATTACCTATTGACTCATTGTATTTCTCTTCTCACCTATTCCCCTCAATGTAAATGAGGTTTCTTTATAAGTGTAATGTAATTGGGTAGAAGTAAGATTTGTGCTAGCGGGAGATAGGAAAGAGAGAGATTTGTTCTAGGAACAAAATATTTTAAATATCCATCCGCATATCATTATTTATTTATTTACCGCGCCTTATTATGCTTTTAGAATGCATGTTTAAGGGTGTATGATGAGACCTAATCAAAGATAATTAATTGGTTGCCAATTACGCAAAAAACCATCAACAAATATTAAGAGCTTTCCTTCAATTGAATGATTCGTTCTCAAGATCCAAGATTGGCATTGGTTTGTTGGCCAAAGTCAAGACCTTTGTTCATCGCGGATGTGTTTGAATCATAAAGGCTTTGTTCCATATCGTATGTCTTGTCCAAGTTGTGATTTATTGGCCAAAGTCAAGCTCACTTCTTATCCATCGACATCGATTACGAAGCTTTCCAAAGTCAATGGGTCACGCTTGACTAGAATCATTAAGCTTGTTGTGCCAAAGCCAAGGCTTAGTTGATTTATAGGAAAAATGTTAGGCAATATATTGGATATATTGGCATATATTGGATATATGTTTCGGACTTGGATGTCCACCTACTTGATCTAGGAATTGGATGAGATCCAATTGATCTTACAGATCTACCTAGTTAAATATCATACAATTTGTTGGTTAAAGTCAAGATTGTGTGTTATTTAATGGGATCTTAGCCCACTAGGAAACTAGGTTTCCCGAGTACTCCACAGAGGGTTAGAGGCTCGCCGAAAAATAGTGGGAGACAAGTATTAAATTGGCAATTTCGTTTAGATACTTGCCAATACGCGCTCATTTCATTTTTCATCATTATTTAAATATATATTAGTTGGGCTAATATTTAATTGTTGTTTTAAATTAAACAGTTGGACTGTATTCAAACTAATCATTTATAGTTGATTATATAATTGGATTATAGTAATCAATATATTTGAATTTAACTAATTATTTATAGTTGATTGTATAATAAGATTATCGTAATCAATATATATGAATTTTATCAATCAAATTATAGTTGATTATATAGTTAGACTATAGTAATCATTATATTGGGATGTACCCGAAATCGTTGATTGGATAGTTAGACTATTGGAATCAAAATAATTGAAAGATTAGCGTTTAGAACATAATCGTGGGTGAAAATATTTTTAGACGGCTTTAATTTTCAGATTGGGAATAGAACCTCATGATAGTCCTAGGAACTGAGAAGATATTCTATTTGATAGAGTGACGTCTCGGGCCTAAGCCCGGAGTTGAGCAAATAGTAGAACATGATCTTTGTAAGATTCATGTGATGATAACTTTAGTGCTCAATCCGTTATGGTTGCCGAAAAGACTCCTTAATTTCTTCGTCAGAACTAAAGATTAGATCTTTATAGTATGATATTGAAATTGAAGGATCTTCATAGATCTAACCTTAGATCTTAGAAGTACTAATTGCAATAGAAAAACTCTTGGAGAGTTAATGGCTATGCTCAAGAAGACGAAGACAAAGACAAAGTTTGCAAGAAAGGGCAAGAAGCGTAAGGCGCATCTTAATTCAACATCCCAGAAAGCCAAGGCTTGGCCGAAGGCTTCAGATGTGAGAAGAAAAGGCAAAGGCAAAATCATCACAGTCTTATAGGAAGACAAATGACATATCCCAAGATGTCTGCCTAAACTGTGGCAAACGGGGTCACTAGAAGCGTGACTGCTGTATTGACAAGGCAGACATGAAGGGAGTGAAGACGAGGCAAGGATCCGACTTCAAGTATGTTTGTCATAAACATGTTCATTATTAGTTCAAAATTGGATTTTTTGATACTATATGTGGTACATAAATATGTACTAAAGGGAAGGATCTGCTAATTAGCAGAAGATTGACTTCAGATGAGATCGCTCTACGAGTCGGAAACGGGATAATAGTCTTTGTTTTAACCATAGAAACCTTAATTTTGGAACTACCCTTGGGGCATGTACTTAAATTAAGAAACTATTATAATGTACCTAGTTTGACTAGAAACATTATCTCTATATCTAAGTTTAACCCATTGCGGGTATACCTTTATATTATAGAACACTAAGTGTTTTATTTTATAAAGATGATATCGAGATAAGCACAATAGATGTAAATAACAGTATTTATATTTTGAATATAACGAATCTCAAACATATAAAGTGAAAAACAAATAGCTCAAACTGATTTAATCAGATGAGACTTATTTGTGGCATTGTTGTCTGTGATATATTAAAAAGATTCGTATATCCACACTTTCGAAGAGTGGGTACAAGTATGGATTTGATTCTAACTCAAATAATGCCTACGAATCTAGTTAATTAGGCAAAGTGCCTAAAATACCTTTTACTTGGTAAAAGTGTAAGTGTCACCGATCTGTTAGCCCTCATTCATAGTGACATTAGTGGGCCCATATCTAGCTAGGCTAGAATTGGATATGAATACTTCGTAACCTTTACGGATGTGGCATTGCGTTACGGTTATGTGTTTCTTTTGAAACATGAATCGGAAACTTTTGAGTAATTCAAAGAGTTTCGACACGAAGTAGATAGACAAACCAGCTAAAGAATTAAATTGTCACGGTTAGACCGTAGTGGAAAATACTTAAGCAAATTTTCTCGACTAATTGAAAGAGTATAGTTTTCTTTCATAATAGACTCTTCACGGAACACCTCAATCCTGATGGTGTGTCCGAAAAGAGAAGTCAAACTTTGTTGGACATAGTAAGGTTAATCATTATTCACTCTGAGCTACCATTTTCCTTCATAGGATACGCATTAAACAGTGCAATACTTATTTTGAATAAGGTTCCATAAAAAACTATTAGACAGAATTCATATTAGATATAGACAGGAAAGAAATCGGGTTTTCTTATTCCTGATGATTTGGGAATGCTGGGCATAAGTTTAGATGATACCAAACTAGAACCCAAATCGGATAAAGTGTCTATTTGTAGGTTATCCTAAGGAAACCAAAGTATAGTACTTATACATCTCACAAGAGAACAATCTAATTGTTGCTCTCCAAATGGTTTTCCTAAGAGGAATAGCTATATGCAGTGGTAAGTGTGAGGAAAGTAAAACTCGATGAAAATCAGAGTAAACTGTTCCAAGCACCGATTCCTTAATGGAACACAAACAGTTCATCAGGGATGAAATTGTACCATAATCTTCGAATACGCAAGAACCACGTATGTCGGAGAGAGTCAGAAAACAACCTGGGAGGTATGGGTTTCTGATCTCACCTCATGAAGATGTCAATCTTATTGAGGAACACGAATCGACTACGTATGAGGAAGTGATACAAGGTATCGACTCTCTATTATGGCAAAGTGCCATGATGTCCGAAATGGATTCCATGTGTACCAACCAAGTTTGGACACTAGTTGATGTACCGGAAGGCATTATGCCTATTGGTACTATATAAGTCTTCAAGGAAGACATACATGGATGGCAACATACCAACGTACAGAGTTAGGCTTATAGGGAAAAGGTATTGTTATCAACATAGTGTCGATTACGACGAAACCTTTTAACTGTTGCTATGGTTAAATCCATTTGGATAATGCTTGCTAATGTTGCATGTTTCATTTATGAAATATGGCAGCGAAACGTCAAAATCACTTTCTTTAAACGGAAACCTTTTGGAGGATGTTTAACAACATCCTAACGGTTTTGTCGTACCAAAACAAGCAAACAAGGTTTGCAAGTTAAATCAATCCATTTATGGATTGAAACAAGCATTATGTTCTTGCAACTAGCGTTTTGATGTAATCATAATAGTATATGATTTAAATCAAAACACATATGATTCTTGTGTATATAAGGAGGTTAGTGGGAGCGCACTGATAGTGATTGTCCTATAAAATGATGATATGTCATTTCTTGGAAATGACATTCCATAATACAATCGGTGAAAGCTTGGCTTTCATGAAAGATTCTCCATAGAATACTTGGGAGAGACAACCTTTATTCTAGGAATAAAGATCTACTGGGATAGATCTGAAAGTTGTTGGCACTCTCCGAGAACTCATACATTGAAATAAATGTACGCGACCTGGTGTCTCATATGCTTTGAGCATATGGAGTCACAATCAGGCCAATCTAAGTGATAGTTACTAGATTGATGTTAAGAATATCCTTCAGTATCTTAGATGAACTAAGGATGCTTTCTTAAACTATGGAGAATGAGAACTTGAAGTGATTAGGTTCACTGCTGTAAGTTTCCTAACTGATAAAAACGATTGTAAGTCGTAATAAGGGTACTATGTATAGTTTGAATAATGGAACAGTGAGCTGGAAAACTTCCAAGCAAGATACTGTTTCCGAATAAACAACACAAGCGGAATTTTACTGCAACTGACGCAGCAGAAGAAGCATTTTGGATCTAAATTATTCTAATTAGATTAGAAATAGTTCTGTTAACAGCTGAGCTAGGCTATAGCACAGGCTAAAAAATTAATGATCTCATCAACGATCCGATATGTACTTTAACTGTTTTCATCTGATTCGTCGGACATACATCGTGGCGATGTGATGATCGTAAAAATCGCATCAGATAATAACCTTTTAAATCAGATGACGAAAGCTGTCTCTCAGCAGAAGTTTGGGACACCCGTACATAGTTCAGGTGTAAGACACCTGAGTGATTGGCTATAGGCCTAGTGGGAGATTGTTGGACAATTATGACCCATAGCATCACTATTTGTATAGAACATGGTGTTGTTGTACAAATTAACTATTTGACAAAAGAAATTACTCTTTTATCATTTGTAATTGGATTACCGGGATAAATAAATGATAAAAGTCCATATGATTAGTTTCGGATTAATACGATATGAGACAGTATTATTCCACTAAGGTTTAATCATTAAAACATCCCTAGTCGTAGTATTATCAAGATTGGACATCGATAATACGGAATAGACTAGTATTGCACTTGTGCATGTTATGGGAGCATAACAGCACAGTTCTCATATATTTGGGTATTGGATACTCATGCAAGTGTAATAGGAGGTTGTGTTTACCGATGGTATGGAAACAGCTTCGCTCAGGATAGACCCTTCGGAATTCCATTGGTAGTATAACTATATGTCTATGGAAGTCCGATTCAGGGTAGGTGTATTTGGTCTTAACTTGAGACTTACATCGCTAATACTTGCGACAATCAATATACTTTGGTTTTGGTCGTCCAAAGCTTTAACAAGTTATGTGTACTTCTCTTCTTGGTATATTGAGAATCGTAGTGTATTGGGTGTGATGTCAAGATGGAAGTATCACTTAAGTCATATGTAGATGATGGTCACGTAGGATAAGAAACTGGTACTCTTATATGCTGCAGCTATCGGGATAATATGACTAGGTCATGTTTATCCGATTATTGAGACTAGTTACCAGAGATCCGATATGTGCTTCGTACGGGGCAGACATAATTCCAGCCCCAGGCCTAGCACGTGACATCCGATATTGGATCGTAATACGTAATACTACGTATGCTACGCCATATACAGATTATATATTCCTTTAAGAATATTTCTGGAGAATTGGGTAGGCACGCTGCTTTGCTAGAAGCCAACCATGTCTCGTAAATCGATAAAAATATAGTATTAGTTACGTACGTGTTCGGATAGTTCGACGACCAGATTTACTGCCAATATTTCCAGGGATCTCATGGGTCACTTCCCGAAGATTCACCGATGAAGTATGACTCGGACATAATAATCTAGGATTAATTAGAAGAGAGAGAAAATTAATCTAGGATTAATTGCGGAGAGATTTTATTTGGGATAAAATACTATTTGAAGAGAGAAAATGATTAATTTGGAATTAATCGATAAATTAATATATTCGATATATTAAACGAAATTAGATTTCTACGTGGAATTAATATTAGATTTTAATTCGGGCTAACGAGTTAATTTAGAAATAATTCGCTAGCAATGTGAATATTAATTTTGCTACGCATAATTATTTAATTATATTTGATTTAGTTACGTCGCAACGAAAAATTCGTTAATTCGGAATTAGCGAACCCGAGACCGGGAGTGTTTGCGGGCCCACTCGGATTTTGAATTAAAGTGAGCCCACAAGTCACATCACGCGTCACATCATTAGTCACTCAAGTGATGGAAGTCTTGTCACTTTTTGGTGATTGACACCTTGTCACTTTTGTGATTGATGGGAGTTGTTGGAAGACTTTAAAGCCTTGTACCACTTTTTGGAAAAGTGTAAGAAGTATTTGATTTTGAAATCAAAAAAAAGAACCACACAACACATCTTCTCTCCCTCTCCACTCCTCACGGCAACAAGCCATTTTCTCTCATTCTTCATTTTCTCTCATGGCCGAGAGTTACACAAGTGGAAGTAGAAAAATTGTTGCAATTTTTTTTAATGATGATAGAACATCCAATGAGTCTTATAAAGGTGACAGGGAAACCCATTCATGAGCATGGAATCATCATTCACAAATCTTGGAGCTTGAAGAACAACACAATGAGGACAATCATGGAGGGCTTAGCCGAAACTCATGAGGAAAAGTTTTGTGTTCATCGCATCTAAAAGCCGATCAAAGTGAGTATTTCTGCCATCTTACTTTGCGTATTCACACATTTCATTTGCTTAATTAGATTTTGGTTTGACCTATAAAACCCAACACTGGGATTCATCATTCAAAGAGGAGCTTGGAGGGACTTCTCAAAGCATTTTTTGTTTGATCAACACATCCTATATCCGATCAAACTGAGTATTTTTCTGCAACTTTACTTTGAGTATTCACATGTTTCATGCTTAATTTGATCTTGGGAACACCTTAGAAACCCAACAATGGTATCAGAGCCTATTTGAGCATGAAATTTAATTAGGTTTCTTAACATAAAATTTGGGGTAAATTAGATTTGAGCATGCTTTAATCAAATTATTTGTTTGAGTATGCTTGTATGTTGATAACTTAGAGTTATGCATAATCAATTTTAAGAAAAATTAATTGGATAAATTTTCCCCATTCACTTAGGCTTGGCCGAAAGTTTGATGAACCCTAATGTCATGGTGATTTTATTTTTTGAATCATTGGATGTGTTTAAAAGACATGAGATATATTGATTTGTGATTTAATTAGATTGAAATCGAAATCGGATTTAAAATCCCTAATTACCATGACCTTGGAAGCATGAAAATGACTTGATTTTGTTTCAATAATGTTGGACATGTATTGATTAGGAATAAGCATGATTAATTGATAAGATTAGTATTTTGGAAATGTTACTTTAAATAATTTATCATGGCTAAGCACTTTAATTAATTAAATTGTGCATTTTGGAAAACTGGAATTTAATTAATTGGGCTTAATTTGGAATTGGGCTTAAAATGTTGTATTTGGGCCTAATAGGCTTGGTTAAATCAAGTTGGTTTAGGACAATTGGATTGGATCCAAATTGGGCCTAAATCATTCCATTAAGCCCAAATATACCATATGGGCCTTTAAAACTTTAATTGGGCCTAATGGGTCAAAATTAATTTTATGGCAAATAGGGTGATTCCTTTATTGGGCCTTGGTATTTAGGTTTGACCCATATTGACCAAAGCTCATGCCTTAAGAAATTAATTGAAAGCCCATTGGACTTTAATTAAATTGACATTGAATGTTAACTGGGCTTTGAGACCCATTAAGATTAGATTTAGAATCTAAGTCGTAAAGGCGCATTAAAATTATAATTATTTAATTTGGAATTAAATATAGAATTAGTATTAATTATAAATTAAATTAGATTTAAATTGTAGTTCGATATAATTCAAGAATTCGTGCTTTGAGTACTTATTCTTAAACGAGTTGGACTCGCAAAAATCAAATCGTTGTTTGAACATTGGATGATCACTTAATTCAAAGATTAATTAATTGGATTAAATTGATTGAATAACATGCTTTGTGTGAATACATGGATGTGTTGTAAGAATAATGTATATCAGATGGATATTAGAAGGGAAAAGACAATTTTGGAAATTATTGTATATTTAGAATTTGTTAAATTGGACCTGCGTGTCCAGCCTTATCTCTCTCGATTTTTTTTAATTCTCTTCTTACCTAATTCCCCTCAATGTTAATGAGGTTTCTATAATTGTATTATGTAATTGGGTAGAAGTTAGAATAGTGCTAGCCGGGGAGAGGAAATGAAGTGATTTTTTCTAGGAATAATTTGTTAGATATCCATCCGCATATCATTATTAATTTATTTACCGTGCCTTATTATGCTTTTAGAATGCATGTTTAAGGGTGTATGATGAGACCTAATCAAAGATAATAAATTGGTTGTCAATTTACGTGAAAAACCCTCAACAAATATTAAACATTTTCCTTCCATTGACTGAGTCATTCTCAAGATCCAAGATTGGCATTAGTTTGTTAGCCAAAGTCAAGACCTTTGTCCATCGCAGATGTGTTTGAATCATGAAGGATTTGTTCCATATCGTATGTCTTGTCCAAGTTATGATTTGTTGGCCAAAGTCAAGATCACTTCTTGTCCATCGACATCGATTACGAAGCTTTCCAAAGTCAATGGGCTTAACTGGAATCATTAAGCTTGTTGTGCCTAAGCCAATGCTAATTTGATTCAGAGGAAAAGGTTAGGAAAATATATTGGATATATTGGCATATATATTGTATATATATTTAGGACTTGGAGGTCCACCTACCGAATCTAGGAATTGGATAAGATCCAATTGATCTTAGAGATCTACCCAGTTAAATATCATGCACCTTGTTGGCCAAAGTCAAGGTTGTGTGTTATTTAACGGGATCCTAACCCACTAAGAAACTAGGTTTCCCGAGTACTCAATAGAGGGTTAGAGGCTCGCCGAAAAATAGTGGGAGGCCAGTATTGAATTTGTAATTTCGTTCAAATACTTGGCTTTACACGCTTTCAAATTATTTCGTCAATTATATTTATTAGTTTGACTAATATTTTATTATTTTTCTTGTAATAGTTAGACTGTACCCATACATCGTTAATTGAATAGTTTGACTATTGCAATTAAGATGACAGGAAATTTAAGCATTAGAGATATTATCATAGGCGATAATGTCTTTAATGGCACAAACTTTCATAACTGGGATATGAATCTTAGGATTGTCCTAGGATCCGAGAAGTTCCTCTACACTATAGAGAGACCTCTTGGGCCTAAGCCCTGACCTGAGCAGTTGCTTGAGCTAGAGCTTTGGAAGACTCATAGCGATGACAACTCGACTGCTCAATCGGTAATGCTTGCTGCTATGACTCCACAATTCCGTCGTCAGAACAAGGGATTGGATCCCAATGAGATGATGGCGAAGTTGCATGATCTTCATCGATCTAATCTTAGATCGCAAAGATATGAGTTGCAGAAGAAGCTCTTTCGCGCTCGCATGTCAGAGGGTACATCTGTTGAGCACCATGTATCACAAATGATTGCTGACATTGAGCAGTTGGGACAGATGGGCATTGTCTTCGAGGCTGAGACTTCTATAGATTTGATCTTACAGTCTCTCCCCGACACTTGGAGTGGGTTCATCATGAACTAAAATATGATAAACCAAGACCAAACTCTTGGAGAGTTGATATCCACACTACGCGAAGTAAAAAAAGAGCTCCAAAAAGGCAAGAAGCGCGAGGCGCACTTCGCTTCAACATCTCAGACTCCGAGGGCTTGGCCCAAGGCGATTGGAGGTGTAAAGAAAAAGAAGAAAAAGAAGGGTAAGGCCAAATCATCAAAACCTTCTGGGAAGGGTAAGAACAAATCTCAAGATGTATGTCTGCAGTGCGGCAAGCGGGGTCACTGAAACCGTGACTGCCGCGAGTACAAGGCACACAAGAAGAAAATCAAAGCGGGCAAGGCACTGGCTTTAGATATGTTTGTTATGGAAATAAATATGTCTACTACTAGTTTTAAAAATTAGATTTTTGATTCTGGTTGTGGTACTCATATATGTACTGATGTGTAGGATCTACAGATTAGCAGGAGACTGGCCTCATGAGAGATTGACCTTCGCGTTGGAAGTGGGACACGAGTCACCGTTTTGGCCGTTGGCATTTTTTTTTTTGGAATTGCCTCAAGGCCTGTACTTAAACTTACAGACTGTTATTATGTACCTAGTTTGACTAGGAATATTATTTCTGTATTTATGTTAGCCCAGTGTGGGTATACTTTTGTATTTAGAAACACTGGGTGTTTTATGTATAAAAATGATATGGAAATTTGCACTGCTGATGTAAATAATGGTCTTTATATTTTGAATATAAATCAATCTCAAACATAGAATGTAACAAATAAAAGGCTTAAATTAAGTAACAGAGATGAAGCTTATATGTGGCATTATCATCTAGGACATATTAACAAGAATCGCATATCCACACTTTCGAAGTGTGGATACTTGGACGGATTTGATCCAAATTCATATGACGTCTGCGAATCTTATTTATTAGGTAAAATACCTAAAACACCTTTTAGCGGAAAGAGTGTACGTGCCACCGAACTGTAGCCCTCGTTCATAGTGACGTATGTGGGCTCATGTCTAGCCAGGCTAGAGGTGGATATGAATACTTCGTAATCTTTGTGGATGATGCATCGCGTTATGGTTATGTGTATCTTATGAGACACAAGTCAGAAACCTGAAATTCAAAAATTTTCGACACGAAGTAGAAAAACAGACCGACAAAAGTATTAAGATATTACGGTCGAACCGTGGTGGCAAATACTTAAGCAATGAGTTTCTTGATTACTTGAAAGAATATGGTATTCTTTCATAGTGGATTCCTCCATGAACACCATAATTAAACGGTGTGTCCGAACGGAGAAACCGAACTTTGTTAGATATGATGAGGTCTATGATGAGTCGCACAAAGCTACCTATTTCCTTATGGGGATATGCATTGAACAGTGCAATACTTATTTTGAATAAGGTTCCGTCAAAGTTTGTTCAACAGATTCCGTATGAGATATGGACGGGAAAGAAATCGGGTTTCTCATTCCAGAAGATTTGGGGTTGCTGGGCATACGTCAAAGTTTGGAAGGTACCAAACTTGAACCCAAATCGAATAAATACCTATTGTAGGATATCATAGGGAAACCAAAGGATATTACTTCTATCACCCATAAGAGAACAAAGTATTTGTTGCTCTACATGCGGTTTTCCTTGAAAAGGAATTCCTAAATACAGTGGTAAGTGGGAGGAAAGTAGAACTCGATGAAAATCAGAGTGATACTGTTCCTGGCACAGAATCCTTAACGGAACATGAAAAGTCCATCAGGGATGAGACTATACCATAATCTTTGAATACACAAGAACCGCGTAGGTCAGAGAGAGTCAGAAAACAACCTGAAAGGTATGGGTTTCTAATCTCACCTCATGTGGATATCAATTTTATTGAGGATAACGAACCAGCTACATATGAGGAAGCGATACAAGATATCGATTCCGCTTTATGGCAAGATGCCATGAAGTCCGAAATGGATTTCATGTACACCAACCAAGTTTAGACACTGGTTGATGCACCAGAAGGCGTAAAGCCTATTGGTTGCAAATGGGTCTTCAAGAAGAAGACCGACATAGATGGCAACGTACAAACGTACAAATCTAGGCTTGTAGCAAAGGGGTATCGTCAACGATATGGTGTCGATTACGATGAAACTTTTTCACCCGTTGCCATGATTAAATCCATTAGGATAATGCTTGCTATTGCTGCATATTCTGATTATGAGATATGACAGATGGATGTCAAAACCGCTTTCCTTAATAGAAACCTTTTGGAGGATGTTTATATGCAACATCCTGACGGTTTTGTCGTACCAAGACTTACAAACAAGGTTTGTAAGTTAAATCGATCCATTTATGGATTGAAGCAAGCATCACGTTCTTGAAACCAACATTTTGATGACATCATAACAGAATATGATTTCGTTCAAAACGAAGATTATCCTTGTGTATATAAGAAGGTTACTGAGAGCGCACTGACATTCATTGTCCTTTACGTTGATGATATTGGTGCTGTTGAAGCAGCAAAAGAGGTAGTTTGGATCCGTAAATTCTTCATTGGATTAGGAGTATTTCTGTTAGCAGTTGAGCCTGTTCCATTGTATTGTGACAATAACGGGGCCATAGCACAGGCTAAGGAACCGCGATCTCATCAACGATCCAAGAAGGTCGTATCAGAGGATAACATTGCAGATCCGTCGATGAAAGCTATTCCTCAGCAAAATTTTGTGCGACATGTACATAGTTCAGGTGTTAGATCCTTGAGTGACTGACTATAGGCGAAATGGGAGATTGATGGACAATTATGGCCCATAGCATCACTATTTGTAAAAGGTATTATGGTTTTTGTACAAATTAACTATGTGATAATGGAAATTACATTTTATCATTTTGTAATTTTATTACTTGGATATAAAAATGATAAAAGTCCTTATGATTTATTCTAGATTATAAGATATGAGACAGTATCAATCCATAACGGTTTAATCATTAAATATCCCTAGTCATAGTATTATCGAGATTGGAAATCGATAATACGGAATAGACTAGTATTGCACTTGTACGTGTTATGGAAGCGTAACAGTATAGTTCTCATATATTTAAGTATTGGATACTTATGCAAGTGTGATATGAGGTTGTGTTTACCGATGGTATGGAAACAGCTTCGCTCTGGATAGACCCTTCGGAATCCCATTGGTAGTATGACTATGTGTCTATGGGAATCCGATTCAGGGTAGGTGTATTTGGTCTTAACCTGAGACTTACATCGCTAGTACTTGCGACAATCAATAAGCTTTGGTTTTGGTTGTCCAGGACTTTAATAGGTTTTGTGTACGCCTCTTCTAGGTTTATTGAGAATCGTAGTGTATTGGATGTGATGTCAAGACGGAAGTATCACTTCATTCATATGGAGATAATGATCACACATGGATATATAACCGATACTCTAATGTGTTGCAACCATCAGGATAATATGACAAGGTCATGATTATCCGAATAGAGAGACTAGTTGCTTGTAATCTGATATATGCTTCGTACGGGGCAGACACAATTCCAGCCCTAGGCTTTGCATGTGACATCCGATACTGGATCGAAATATGCAATACTACTTATACTACGCCTTACATAGATTATATATTCCTTTAAGAATATTTCTGAAGAATTGGGTAGGCACGGTGCTTTGCTAGAAGCCAACCATGTCTTATAAATCGTAAAAACGTAGTACGAGGTACTCACGTGTTCGGATTGTCCGATGACCGGATTTACAGCCAACATATCCAGGGATCACATGGTTGCTTCCCGAAGATTCACCGATGACGTATGATTCGAACATAATTAATCTAAGATTAATTACGGAGAGATTTGATCTGGGATAAAATACTATTTGAAGAGAGAGAACGATTAATTTGGAATTAATCGATAAAATAATATATTCGATATATTAAATGAAATTAGATTTCATAACATAATTAAAATTAGATTTTAATTCTGGCAAACGAGTTAATTTAGAATTAATTCACAAGCGACGTGAATAGTAATTTTGATAGGCATAATTATTTAATTATATTTGATTTAATTACATCGTAACGGAAAATCCGTTAATTCGGAATTAAAAAATCCGAGCCCGGGAGTGTTTGCGGGCCCACTCGAATTTTGAATTCAAATGGAGCCCACAAGTCACATCACTAAATTATTAACTTTTTGTGATGGAAGTTAGTGAAGGATTTGATGGAAACTTATTTTACACTCCATTTGAGTAATGATAGTCCTTTTACCAAATATTAGATATTTGGTATATCTTTTAATTTTGTTTTTGAAATCAAAATACAAGACATTCACTCATCTCTCTTCTCTCTCACCATTCACGCCCAAACTACATTTTCTCTCCAAAATTTGGCTTGGTCAAATTGAACAAGGAACAAAGTGAAAAATTGTGGCAATTTTTCTAAGTGCTAGCACACCAAGGAATCATATAAGGTGATTGGGAAACTTTTCCCAAGAGCTTGGTATCTCAAATCTCAAAGCTTGGAGTTTGGATTCATCATTCAAATAGGAGCTTGGAGGGACTTCTCAAAGCATTTTTTTATGATCAACACATCCTATATCCAATCAAAGTGAGTATTTTTCCACAACTTTACTTTGAGTATTCACATTTTTCATGCTTAATTTGATCTTGGGACCACCTTAGAAACCCAACAAGAGATGCCAAAAAGGACCTAGAGAACCCCAGATCCCCAAATCCAGACCCGGGCCTATTAGCAAACAAATGAAAGTCATAAACAAAAATGAATAGTTTTCTTATCCCTAGTAAATTCGATGAAGACAAGATCTTGAACTATCTAGTCTACTACAGCTTAATAATACTAGTTAAGAAAGATGTCCTGATGGAATCTAGCTCATACCTGCCTTACATGAGAAATAGATTCCACCATGACCCAAAGTACTAGAACGAGGAGGTCGAAACTCATCGAGATATACTATGTTTATCCTAGTCCCTACCAGCATAGATATAGATGACCATAAGGAGCCGATGAGAGTTCATCTTAAGAAATGTAAAGACCTTGGAAGGCAGGTTACTTAGAAAAAGATTAAGGAAGTCTTTGAGGACATAAAGAAGCGAACCCATTAAGGTCAAAGATTAAGGCAAGTGAGGGAGAGGTTTTCAAGATTAGTAGGAGTCCATAGATAGACCAAATGTTGTAGAACCTAAAGAATAACCTAAATTAGAAGGAATCTGTGAAGGTATACTAGGATAAATTCGAGAAGTTGGAGACATTTAGGAGTGGCAAGAGTATCAGTATGGACATTAGAATAGAGTGTCATGCCTGTGATTTATAGCAATAGTGGAGAGCAGAAAGCTAGGGAGTAGTCAGAAGAATGAACCACCGCTAACCTCATTACCAAACTGTAGAGCAAAGAAATAAGATATGCAATTGGTAAGAGGAACATGAGAAGTAATAAGGAAATTCAGTGCATTTGGGCATAAAAATAACATAATGAGAAGATAGTAGTATAGAGAATTGATGGTAGTTGTGAGACCCCGAGACACGAAGTAGTGAACCAATTTCCTACAGAAAGGATAAGGACATTTCCTTCCGGAAATTTTAATTAAGTATATAGACACCGAACCAGACACGTGGGCACGTATCTATTCCCAATTTAGAGCCCAGTAAACAAAAGAACCGGTAAAGAAGATCAATGAGAGATTAAATGATTTGGGAGATGATTAGACAACTAAAGCAGTGAGTTCAATGAATCATAGATAAGGAATATGAGATGGAATAGTTTGAAGTTATAATAGGTTGA
This sequence comes from Zanthoxylum bungeanum, assembly GCA_019454045.1. Lineage (NCBI taxonomy): Eukaryota > Viridiplantae > Streptophyta > Magnoliopsida > Sapindales > Rutaceae > Zanthoxylum > Zanthoxylum bungeanum. The sequence goes on from SKCR01023515.1 coordinate 40,510, forward strand.
ACTAAGTCAAAAAGCCATTGTCGAATTAAGGAATACGTAAAGAAGTAGGAACTTAGAAGTACAAAGAGATCAGGGAGAATGATTTTACAGGAGCATACTAAATAAGTTATAAAGAATCTCATGATAGTGAGAAGAAAAGACTAGGTAAAAAGTAGTACCCGAATTAAAGATTTTGTAAAAGATGTACTGAGTAATTGAAGTTAATAAAGTTATCAGAAAAGAAAGGATATAAGGAGTTTAAAGGACTAAGATGAGAAGAATATATAAGTAGCTGAGTAGATTTTGTAAGGAAAAATAACATATAAAGTATAACATGATTTTGAGAAAGAATAAATACTTAACAGGGACACGCAATAGAAAATAGAAGAAAGAGGTACAAAAGCAAATGATAAAGTAATTAGAAAACATGATTACACTGGAGGCTCATGATAAGGGATAGTATAATCGATAACCGGGTAGCGAATTAAGAGTGAAGTTAAAAAAGGAGACGATTCAGATAATACTTAGTGGGAGTATCTTAGCGTGGGAACGGGAACTAGCAATATGGGATTACCACCATTAGGAAAGAGTCAAAATCGAACCCCACCCTCCCTACCCTTACTAGATCATGACAACAGAGATTAAATAACAAGGAGTACGGAAGCTAAACATGGAAGTTTTTAGAGAACATGACTTTAGAGGAGTTTTGTAAAAGAGGTAGTGTGTTCGATAGTTGTGAATGATCGAAGTAAATTAAAGAAACTGAACCATAGAGTTTTTAACAGTAGTGTCCTAGTGAAGGGAGAGGTTTTATGTATATATTCATGAGAGTCCTAAGCTCATAGATAAATAGAATATACGACCAAGTCACTATAATTAATAAAGCCTCAACATAAGCTCCCACCCTTCCAACCCCTTTAAAAAATAACAACAGAGATGGACCTTATAGATCACCTCAAGATACTCCTAGAAATAAATGAAAGTATAACAAAGGACAACAAAACATAAGACCTTCAGATATAGTTTAAGAACGAAATAAAAGTAAGTGACAGTTCTGAGTAAAGGAATCAGAACAGAAGTTGTTCAGATAGAGAAGTACAAAAATAAAATAGTAGTCAAGTAATGACCGAAATTCCAATGGGCCAATGTAAAGAAAGAAGATATTCCTCAGGTAAGAAAATAGAGATATAAACCAAGAAAGGTCCCAGTAGATAGTAGAAGAAAGCAAATGATGAAAATAGTACTAAGAAAAAGGTAGGAAATGAAGCTGTTAAGGTGTAACGACGGTAGGAGAAAATGCCTAATAAATTGAACAAAAGTAAGTAACAATAAGGTAATTTTGGTCAGGTGATCATATAAATACCCAGCCCTAGTCTAAGTTGACCAAACCACTACAGGTTTGGGACAGTTTTAGCAATGGGTATGGGTGATTTGGTAGATTCGTATTAAGGTATGGAATCGAAAAGATAAGTTAATGTAAAATTGTAATTGGCATAGCAAGTGAATTCTCAAGGTACGAGATATTATCATATATTTGAATAATAACCCTTGAAAACAAAGTATAAAAGAGTGTGAGCTTTAGCCAGGACCAAATCGCCAAGGTCGATATTAATAGTAGGGATTGCAGTCTAGGCGCCAAAGTGCTTGTAGTTAAGCATAAATTTGTAGCCAATTGAGGAGGACCACTATGTGGTATCATAAGTAATAGAAGTTTAACAATGAGAATACATAAAAATAAGCAGCTAAGTGATGAGAAAGAATACTAAGAACAAGTTGGAAAAGTGAAGTAAAAGGATTATTGAGTACAAGTATGGAGATACCAGTACTTTTAGTGAGGGCCAAAGGTGCTAGCCAAGAAAAAACCCGATCGAGTCGAATAATTGATGAGTATATCTAAAGATTGAGAGAAAAAGATTTTATTGGAGATAAAAAATGTTGAGTAAAACTAAAGATTCAAAATTAAGGCGGTCAAGGATACTCAGCAAGGATCTTATAAAATGAGAATAAGATAGTACTTCTCAGTAATAACTTCAGGGATAATCACTAAAGCCGCGAACTCTTAAGCGGTATACCTAAGTATGATAAGAAGTATGGCACATGAGTTAGCCAAGTGGTAAATGATTAGTTGGGAAGTAGTATAGTATAATGGGTGAGATTAAGGTAGCAAGTATATAGTCAGATAAGGAACCTACAAATCCTGTGATCTATGTTAGGATTCTAAGTTTAAAAAGGATTCGAGGATGAATCCAATTTAAGAGGGAGAAATTGTAACATCTAGTAATCCAGACGACTTGTGCATTACCAGAGACTGGCGGCTATCATGTTATCAGAGGCATGTTCATGATAAAAATCATGTTTAAACATGTATGGACTTAATAGGACTACTTTTTGGGCATTCGGTAAATGTCTCATATTTCCTACACTGAAAGTATTTTAAAATTCAATACGAACAGCCCTGAGTATTCGAACCATAATTTCTCATATGAACTCCGATGCTTATAAATTTTATATCACCAGAAATCTTAAACTAAGACCTACAACTTTCGCGTTGATCATTTTTCCAAAATCGAACCAGAAATGGGTCAAAAACACAAGTCAAATTCAGATGAATAGTAATTTTGGACTCAAATGAAGAATCTCAAACTTTCTACACAATTCTATACTTATCTCTAACCTTCCAAATATCATACAACCCCCAATCTATATAGGACTACACTATTCACAAATCACAAAAATTTTGGAAACAAATGAAATGAGAAATCGTGAGAAGAAGAGGAAGAAAAAGGAAAAAGAAAGAGGAGGAAAAAGAAGAAATTAGAGATAAAATGGTAGGATTCAATCGACATCAAGTTTGAAAGATTAAAAAGAGCATGGAAGCCGTAGTCGAGAATGGAGAATGTGATTCAAGGTAAGAGCCCAATTCTGACCCAAATTGTTATTTATTAAATTTTGATGTTTTGATGATTGTGAGGAGTTTTTGACTTGAATGAGATGGAGAATGAGATGTTATTGAGTCAAAATTGACGATAATGGAAAATTTCCAATTTTTTAAACTTTGAGGTTAAACTAAATAGGATTTTTGGAAATGATATAGGTTAATGTTGGGAATGATATTGATGATATATTTTGGGTACTTATTATCATTATTTGCTCATGTAAAGATGTGGATTAAGAATTAGGGAAAATAGAGTAAGAATGATTGAAGTTTAGACCAGAAATTGGTCTTGCGTCTTGACGGAGAGAGCCGCGCGTCGCATCGCGATTTGGGAATTTTCCTAGGAAGGCTTCTAATCTGTGAAGCGTCGCGACGCACGAGGCAAAAATCAGGGTACGTCTTTTAAAGATTTCGTGACACGCGGTGCCTTGCATCGCGATGAGTGACCCAAAAACTGCCAAAATCAATTTTAAAACCATTTTTATCCCACTCTAGCATGTTTGAGGCCTCCTTTTTGGCTCGTATCAGTTCTCATTCATACCTTCCGTCAAGTAACGAGTATGATAAGCCTTATAGCTATGAATTGAAGACGTATTAGTGAATTTAGTTAAGTTCCGAAACTTATCTTATGACTCAAAAACTAATTGACTTTTCGATTATAGATTCACCTCAAGAACATGAGCTTCTCCAGCGAAGTGAAGAAAGACTAGCGGAACTCCATAACTGTGAGTATACCTCTTTTCTTAAACTAATTTCATTTAACAGTTTTGATAATAGATTTACTTTTTCAGCTTATAGGGCATTAGATCTAATTTTATTTCAGATGTTTTTATACATTGATGTTTTAGAAAGGATGTTTTACAGAATATGTTTTGAATTATAAATGTTTTCGAAAGATGAGTTTTATTTTTTCGGGGCAAGGGGGAAAAACCCACCCCAGTATGTAACTTGATATAGTTGGAATTGACGGACAGAGAACATGTGCACATGTAGAGAACTGGGGGACGGCGATACGTACGCCCCCAGATCCTATTTCAGGGCTAAGAGGATGGTGATACGTAACGCCCATAGACCCTAGTTTCAAACCTTGGAGGGTAGCATAGATCCGCACCTCCAGTTCTAATTTAGTGGCTTGGGGGACGGCGATACGTAACGCCCCAAGACCATCAGTTTTAGGGACATGAGTGGCATGCTTTGGGGGACTATGATACGTAATGTACCAAAGTCATGGTTTTGCATTCCTAGATCCAAATAGGCGTATGAGGGGACGGTGATACGTAACACCCTCATACGTCCAATTTCTCAGAAAACCAGTTTTAAGATATCGATTTTTCAGAAACAGTTTCAGATTTCAAAAGTGGTTTTCAGACACAACTTTCAGGAAAGATAAGTTTCATGAAGAGAATTCAAATGAGTTTTTCAGAGAAGAGTTTTCATACAAGTTATTTCTAAATTGTGGATTTAGAATCAACTGTTTTAATTTTATGTAACATCCCATATTTTCAGGACTATTCTAAAAGATTCCCGAAATGATGTTATAGCCTCGGAGCATGATGATAATGAAGAATAAGAGTTCAAGTGATGATATATGAGTTGGAATAATATATTAAGAATATTCATCACGTTGGAAATCGCTTGGGATTAAAAGTCGGTTGCGCGATTTTCGTAAAACACGTAAAGTTTACAGTTTTGGTCATAGAATTAGAAAACGAACTCCGATAAAGTTAATTCTTAAACCATCGAACTCATTTTTCTGAGACGAACAACTTTCGTGTTGACCACTTTTCGAGAATCACATTAGAAGAGCTCTGAAAATAAGAAATTCCAGAAAGTTCCATGATAGAGGCTAAACTACAAATATGCGGGGACCTTTATGATATTTTCCAGGAAATTATATAAAGCCTCAAGGTTTTAGAAATCACAAATATGGTAAAACTTTCTCTCTTCCTCCACCCGACCCCTCCTTCGTCAATTTGGGATTTTGGTGGCGCCGGTGACCAGACGGCCACCTCCGGCCGGCGCACCACCGCTGGAAGATGCGCCGAAGTTCTCCTAACCTCCATCTGTCGGCGGCCAACCAAAGGACGCCGGAACCGGCGAAATCATGTGAAGAAGGTCGCGCACGTGGGTTAGTCGATCCCGGCTCGTCGTTTCATTTCACGACCCAAGCCACCTACCAAATCGAAGCCCTCGATGAGTACTACAAGATGGTGGTGATGGTTTTCCTAATCCGTGCTCGGTGACACGCAAAATAAGAAAAGAAGATTCGGATGAATAGAGACCCATGGTGAACAGTAACTCCGATCAGAATTCCGACGACACTAGCGCGTTCGTAGGGCCGTTGGGAGTCCGAATATAGTCTCGAAATTTCGGTACGACTCTCCGTTCAAAATTTGTTATTTTAAAGTGTATCGGTTTATTATCGGATGCTTCTAATAATTCGGTAGTTTAGTAATTTGCCATAATATGAATTGGATGTGATTTAGTATGTTAAAACGATGAATGTGGTAGAATCCGGGGAGAAACGGATTAGATTTGATTGATCCGGTAGGATTAGCGAGTTTCCGGTAAAATGGAGTTTCTCGTGCAATTGAGCGTAGATGACCGTAACCATGGTTAAGGTATAAATATGACGCGAGACCCTTTCGAAGCATTTGCGAAAATTTTTCCGTAAGATTTGTCGCAAACACGTAAAATGAGAATCTAAACCATCTAGCTAGTTTAGAGTATTATATGAGCATATATTATAGTAATGACGCTTGAACGGTAGAATTAGAGAGGTTCGTATGTTTCGGAAAAGTCAAGAAATCTATATAGATGAGTAGAAAGTTCAACAAATAGCGGTTCTGATATTAGTTTGTTGTTTGTTTTGACAGATCGGACCAAGATTATGAGTGTTCACCTAGCCAGGTAAGTAGTCCATGCGATGATTACTTGTGGTATATTTTTGGACTGGATTTAAATAATAAAGAAACTTTATAGATATATGGGTAAACATAAAACTGGATATATATATACACACACACATATATTTATATATACACACACACACACACACACATGTGTGTGTATATAAGTAGTAAGATATTAGCAAATCTAAGAGGGAAAAGTATAAGAATGACAAAGTATAAGCATATACATGGAACGTGAGCAAATGTTTATGAATATAATATATTATATTGAGACTTGGGTTTGGGGGTTGTACAAACTACACCCTAAGGAATGAGATTAAAGTTTAAAGAATGACGATTTGTAAGAAGGTAACTATTGAGAGTAATATTGTTTGTTATATAATAGAGATAAGTGACGTAAGGATTATAAAAGGCACGTTTATATAAGTAAAATAGTAAATAGTCTATAAATACTATAAGCCTGGAGATCAATTAGATGATTTGAAAGAATATAAGATATTATATGTGCATAATTAGAATTGCATATGAAAATGAATATATGTATATGATTTAGAATTATGGTTTTATGTGTGTGAATGTCTATACTTTAAGGAATTAATACGATAGAGAAGTTGAAGAATGTGTAAATTGAGTGTATGTGTATAGAGTGATGTAGCATCAGAGCTTTGAATGTGATTACAAGTACAAGAATTGAATTAGTAAGATGGTATGAAAAAGTATATGCATATGTTCATTAGTAGTAGTATAGATGTATGATAAATCATATATGTTTTAGTGTAAACAAAGCATATTGATGATAGTATGAGCCTATAGATTACAAGGTCATTAGAGATGGAAGCATGTAAGATTAGAATTCGCACATCATTAATTTATGAGTATGCATGAATATGTATATGTGCATATATGACATTATAAGGAAGCATGGCTAAGGTAGAAAGGATCATGAGAAAGCATCTGCATGTGTGTGTGTGTTAAAGTTTTCAGCAGTTGAGCAAAAGAAAAGAATGTTTTCGAAGATTTCAAATGTTTTAAAGAAAAGTTTGAAATATTTTGAAAGATAACATATTTCAGAAAATGTTTTCTTTCAGTTTTGAGATATCATATACGGTTTTATGGTTTTCGGGGTATGAGGTAAAAACTCACCCCAGTATGTAACTATTACAGAGATACTGTTGGAATTGACGGATTCAGAAACATATGCCCATGTTGAGGACTGAGTGGACGCTCTCAGATCCTCCAGATGGGCTAGGGGGACGGCGATACGTAACGCCCCTAGACTCCAATTTGAGCTTGGTTGGTAGCATAGATCCGCACCCCCAGCTCCAGTTTGTGGCTTGGGGGACGGCGATACGTAACTCCTCAAGACCACCAGTTTCAGGGCATGTATGGCATGCTTTGGGGACGGCGATACGTAACGCCCCAATGTCATGGGTTTGCATATCTGGCTCTAGGGCGTATGAGGGGACGGCGATACGTAATGCCCCAATGCGTTAGTTTTGCACCAGACACTCAGATATCAGTTTTTCAGAAAAGAAGTTTTGAAATATCAGATTTCTAAAAAACAGTTTTCAGAGATTAGAATTAAGAGAAAGTTTTTAGTTTTCAATTTTTAGATACAGATTACAGTTTCAAATGTAATTTTCAGTTTTCAGTTACAGCTTTCAGAAAGAGCTCTTTAGAAAAGAAATTTTTTCAGAAACATCGGTTTTATAAGAGATTCAGAATTTTAAAATAGAAATTAGTTTTCAAGTAATGTTTTCAACAAAGAGTTCTTTAGAAATTTCATAAAATATGTTTTAAAGACATAGCATGTTGAAGTAAAGTATGATTTGCAATTATGGCATATGAATCATGTATTCTAGTAAGTCATTGAGATGCATATAGTTGATGTTAATGCATTATAGCATGCGTACATTTAGATGCATGTAGCTAACATTGATACATGATATAATTATTATGTTTATATGTATTTGTAGATGATGTTGGTATGAGATGTAGGGATATATAAGAGATTCTCCTTGTGAATATTAATGCGTGATTATATAATTACATTCATACATGTCAGTATGATCTAAGTAGTGTGATAAATATTTGAAGGAAAGAATATTTAATTTTCCGATTTGATGATATTTCAAGGAAGGTAAGAGTAAGAGATTATAATAAATATCGGAATTAGATCAAAAGTAAATTTAACGAAAAGTGGAAAGCTATTAAAGTAATGTATTGGAAACGTAATGAGTCTAGGTACAATAGATGGATTATAGAGATTAATGGCCATACTATAGATGTTTAAAGTGTAAGTAAGAAACAAGATGTAAGGGTGTGTGTGAATTAGAACAGAAAATTTGTAATAAGTGGTAACGTCTGAACATGGATAAGAGTTTTATAGTTAACTCAGAATTGAGAATCAAGTATGACTATATAGACAATTTAAGTCATTAATAGATTAAGAAATAGACTTTGTATGAGTTTGTATGCTCAAGTTATGAGCATGGTTACTTACTGAGTCTTATGACTCACACCACTACAGTTTGAAGTTTTGCAGGTCAGTAGCAGTCATATAGAACCAGCAGGATATTAGTGAAGACTTTGAAGACAGTCGATCACCTCAATTACAGTCAAGAGAGTTTTTGAGTCCTGGTTCGAGTTATGGGTCCTCACGGCCCTTTGTTTTGTATTTGCATATGTATCTTATAAGCAAGGATTATGTAATAGTATAGTTTTATTTTAAGTTCTTGCCAGAGGCCAAGTATTTGCATTTTGTTCATTGAGTTCATGCCTGAGGCCTTGATGATGATTGCATGAATGTTTAGTTGCATTAGCAGATTGTCTCATGGTGCTGGTTATAAGCCAGGTTGCATGATGTTCTGCATACAATGTGCCAAAATTTCATTAGAATCAGAGGCTTATGGAGATGAGTTTCCCTGTCTCCTGTCAGTAACATCCTGGCCTAGGCGGGATGTTACAAAGTTGGTATCAGAGCCAGGTTTAAGAGTCAGTCAGTAACATGGTCTAGAAGTCAGTGACTGCAACTGTAGGGATCCAGCTGTCAGAGATTGTCTTCAGTTTTGTAAAGACCACGTAGGTCTTTTTATGTATCTTCTATGATTGTTTGATATGATTTGATTCTTTATTCAGTGCTTCGCTTGCTTGGAATTTGAGTCCATGGGTGACTCGATTGATGTGTATAGATTAGCTATCTCCGTATGGGAAGAGAATAGATTAAGTTAGTACTCTTGCGGCCTTTTAATCAAATAATTAGTAAGAATGAGATAGTACCAGTATAGGGCCCTTGTGAGGCCAGAGGACTCGAGATCAGAAACAGAATAATACAGCTAGATATAAGAACCAGATTAGTATAGCCATATATGAGAACCAGACCAGTATAGCTCGTTTAAAGTAGTAGATGAGTTCTTGAGGATCCTAGTTTAGATAGTGATTAGTTAACAGTTGAACCACCCAGAGTCCAGTTCATGGTCAAAATATTTGTATGCATTAAAGTTGTCATAGTCATTATAGAGTCTAATAAAGTATTGTAAAAAGAAGCATTGCAGAGTATGCATTTATAAGTAATAAAAGTATTATATGTTGATTTAGATAAAGTCTATATGCATGACATTGCATTAGAATAGTTTGTGATATATTCAGAAAGTCAGAGGCTTATGGGGTTAGTACAGCTATCCCATGCCGGTAACATCTCCCAGATCGGGGATGTTACACTGCTCGACTTGAGGAGATTCCTATTGACCATGGTGTGTACTTCCAACTATTAGGAATAACCGTTGAGTCATTCAGTATTCGCTCCAACGAATACCCACATGTTTATACGAGCTTCACATGTTAATGGTACATCAGGTTAAACCATTGGAACTCCAATTCCAATATGCGATATGTGTTTGTCTTCTCAGTTATAGGAACTCGATCGTATTTCAAAATCAACGACTATGGATATTTATTTTAAAAATAGTTTTTTATAGTAATAGTGTCCAATATTACTATATGAATATTCTAAGGTCAATGTTATCCTAGTTTATATATCCACCTAATATGCATAATGACATTACCATTAATAAGGTTTGAAATAAAAATATAGTTATTTTATTAATAAATAATAAAATATATTGTATAATACATTATTCGGATTGACACTCCAAGCACCAACTCCAATAATAAGAATTCGACCTTATTTCCAAAATCAACGATTAGGAATATTTACTTTAAGAATAGTTTATAATAGTAATATTATCCCAATGTTGAACCACCCAGTATCCAGTATTACTATATGACTATTCTAAGGTTGAAGTCATTTTCAGCATATTTATACATCAATCTATTATACATAATGACATTACCATTAATAAGGCTTGAAATGAAAATATAGTTATTTTATTAATAAATAATAAATATAATGTATAATATATTTATTCAGATTGGCGCTCCAAAGACCAACTCCAATAGGAAGAACATAATCTGAGTCGTCTATACAATCCTATGGAAATTTGTACAACTAATTTTCTTGAGTCAAGTATGTAATTAGATTCGGATATTCCTACTAATTTTTTACTTGATTCTACATAAGTACTGGAAACGGTGGAAAGAAGTAAAACTTTAAAGAACTAAGAACATTTAAAGGTGAGAAAAATGAGGAAGCATCCAAATTGGAATTAAAGATTTTGCCAGAAGGATTAAAGTATGCTTTTTTTGAAGATAAACAAACTTACCCTGTGGTAATTTCTTCATCTCTCACAAGTGATCAAGAGGGTAAATTATTTATTTTGAAAGAACATAAACAAGGAATTGAATGGACTTAAAGAGATAAAAGATATTAATCCTTTAAAATGTACACGCAAAATACATTTAAAAGATAATGACAGTACATATCGACCACCTAAAAAAGGTTAAACCCTAACATGAAAAATATATTTAAAACATGAGTCCTTAAATTTCTTGATTTATTCATCTTTTACATACCTAGTTTGGAGAAACGTATCCATACTAAGAAATAAGGAGCTAAACAATTAGGTATTTGTTATAAATGCACATGTTGGATGTGTAACACACGTTGTCGTTCTTTAGGAATGATGTCTGATAATCCCAAAGAAAAAAATCAACCCATTAGAGATGGCTTGAGTAAGGAGTCATTAGATAATATATCAATGAATCTTGAGACACATCCTAATGGATTTGATAAACTGATTCGTAATTTACAACATAATTTCAAAAAGAAAGACAAAAATAGAGTCTTGGGAATCTGACTTTAAAATACCATATTTGTCAGTTTATAAGAAAATTAGATTGGGAGTATATCCCTGGCCTATATATGGCGTTCAAGTCGTTACTGGACGTAAAATCAGAGTAAGATGTGAGCCACAATCACAACTATTAAGTAATATCATTTACTGTTTTGATTTCCTTTTATTGTTTTAATATACAACCTTTCTTTTTAATAGCAGTGTTGTAGATTCAATTGTCAATTCCACACTGACCAGGTGATGTCTTCTAAGCTCTTCTTCTTCTTATTCAGACATTAGGGACAATGTCCCAATTTGGTTGGAGGAGTAGATAGTTAACTAGATAGTTCGTTTTTGTGTTTTCCCTTTCGTAAAAAAAATGTTTTTTTTTTTAATTTTGTTTTCTTTTAAAATAATTTTTTATTTTGTTTTTGTTTTGTTATTGTTTTGTGTGTTTTTACTTTGTTGTTGTTTTGTGAATTAAAAATTTATTTTGTGTTGATTTTCTTTTGAGTTTTTATTTTCAAAAAAAAACTATACACAAATCAACAATAAATATTTGACTAACCAAGTGGGATTATTGTTCGGAAATGACAATGCAAAGAGTTTTCGCTTCTGAGATGCATCTCAATGTAATTCGTAACAAGTTATTTTTATCAATGTAATTCGTAACAAGTTATTTTTATTCCTTACTTTTTGAATTATTTAAATTTATGAATTCTCTATAATATTGATTAATTTGATCGTCATATGCTCATTTGACATGTATTATCAATATACATGGTAACATATGATCGTTGATTGTAACTGAAAATTTTGTAATATTCATTTTTCTAGTTTGTTGCAGGTAACATCTAAAGGCATTGTAATTTATGTTTTTACTCAAAAAACTAATCAAGCTTTTACTTAGTAACCAAACATCTTACCTTAACAAGCAGTGATCGTTTGCGTAAAATGATAAGGCTTGAGTTAGTTTAAAAATGATAATAATCAAGCTTTTACTTAGTAACCAGACATCTTACCTCATCAAGTAGTGATTATTCGCGTAAAACGGTAGAACTTGAGTTGTTGAAAAAAGAATGTATGTGAATAAGTTGGATTTCATAGCCTCTCTAATTCGAGACCCTAAGTCCAACTTGTCTATGAGTCACTGGCCCAAAGTTAGTTACATGGATTAAAAAGAAAGCTTAAAGAAATAAGACATTTCTTCTTTTGATATCTGAGAATCGAGCAATTAAATCTGTAGCGATCTTAACACATAGTGCCTTAATCTCGTTACAAGGGTCAAAGATGTATTATTATTTATTTAAAAAACTTTTTTTTTTGTATATTAATAAACTACCATTGTCAAAAGGTTTGAATTTCAATATAACTGTAGGATAAAAATATTACTATCTTTTCAACAAGACTTGTGAATATTATGGTATAATGAATTGGTTGATACTTTCTCTTATGGATGTATGGAAAAAGGGTAAAAAGTACAGGATAATTTGTTTATTTGATAATTTAGAAAGAAATAAAATAATTATTAACTTGGATGAGAATTTGCCTTTTTGGTTTTTGCTTAAATTAATAGGGACTAGCAATAAGATGGTTGGGGGCTGTGATGAACACTAAAAATTATACATTTATTAAAAGAAAAATTAATTATTTTACACTTGTAATTTCATTAATCCCCTTAATTTAACACACTTGTGAAATAATAATTAAATTTATGTTTTATATATTTTTATTGTGATTTTTATTTCTTATGTAGGTGAAATAATACATTGGATGCATAACTAGAAAAATGGATGTGACATTTGGATTTTGGAGGTCAGAAATTTGAAAATGAGTTTTAATAGTATACAAATTTGGAAATTCCAACTTTGTGTAGTTTTCATATGTTGGCCCTAACTTTTGACTCTGATATTAGATTGAGCCGATTCCAGTTCCATATGAAAAAAGATTCAAATATCTACAAATTTTCTCAGAGTTTCTAGTTCTGAGGTTTTCAAGGTCGAAATTGGTGAAGAAGCCAATGTGTGTTGCATGTAATTTTAATTATTAGAAAACAAAGTAAAAAATAAAAAATAAAAAATAAAAAATAAAAAATAAAAATTGAAATGTCACAATCCACCTTGTGATAAATATTTACAAAATGATCAACAAAAGTTAAAAAAAATAATGAGAGATCGAAAATGGAAAAAAAGTTATTGTATTTGTTTGGAAAATTATAATTAATAATTGATGGATGAGCACTTCTACTATAAATAGAGGTGCTCACCTCTCATTTACTTCATGCTTATTTCATTTTCTCTCTTGAAGAATTTAGAAGAAATATCTTTTGTGTTTTATTTTTCTTGTAATTTTTTTTTTAATTTCATTACTAAAATTATGCATGGTTTTATTCAAATCATGAGTAGCTAATTTCATCATGTTAGGGTAAATGGTGAAACTCTAAATATGATAATATAAATTAATAAATATGATAATGTTGGATTTCTATGTAGTCCCAAGATCAATTTAGTGAATACACAAAGAAGAATGGCGGAATCATCCTTACTTTGATCGGATTTTGGAGGTGTTGAAAATAAAATTTTTTGCACTTTGAAAAGTCTCCAAGCTCCTCTTTGAATTTTGATGTTTAAGCTACAAGCTTCAATGGTGATTCTAAGCTCTTAGATTGGTTTCTCTATCACCTTTGTTTGATTCCTTGTTGGTGCTAGCCTTAGAAAATTTGCAACAAACTTTCTAAATCCCTTTGGAGAGTCACGACAATGAAGAAAATTTTGGAGGAAAAATTTACCCAATGTCGTGAGTTGAGAGAAGGAGAAGAGATGAAGTGAAGTTGTTGAGTTGTGTGTATTTGATTTCAAAAAACAATTAAAGATATACCAAAACTTTAGTCAAACATCTCACCAACTTGGAGTGTGTCATAAGTCATCATCAAATCTTCACTTACTTCCATCACCTAAAAGTGAAAGAATGACAAGTGATGTGACAAGTGGGTCCCACTTGATTCGAAATCCGAGTGGGCCCGTAAAAATTTCCGGGCTTGGGTTCGCTAATTTCGAATTAACGAATTTTCCGTTACGACATAATTAAATCAAATTTAATTAAATAATAATGCCAAGCAAAATTACTATTCACGTCGCTAGCGAATTAATTCTAAATTAATTCGTTTGCCCGAATTAAAATCCAATTTTAATTTCACGTCGAAATCTAATTTCGTTTAATATATCGAATATATTATTTTATCGATTAATTTCAAATTAATCGTTCTCTCTGTTCAAATAGTATTTTATCCTAGATAAAATCTCTCTGTAATTAATCCCAGATTAATTATGTTCGAATCATACGTCATCGGTGAATCTTCGGGAAGCGACCCAAGAGATACCTGGATATGTTGGCAGTAAATCCGGTCGTCGGACTATTCGAACACGTACGTACCTCGTACTATGTTTTTACTGATTTACGAGAGATGGTTGGCTTCTAGCAAAGCGCCTTGCTGACCCAATTCTCTGGAAATATTGTTAATGGAATATATAATCTTTGTCAGGCGTAGTATATATAGTATTGCGTATATCGATCCAATATCGGATGTCACATGCTAGGCTTGGGGATGGAATAGTGTCTGCCCCGTACGAAGCATATATCAGATCACAAGCAACTAGTCTCTTTAATAGGATAATCATGACCTTGTCATACTATTCCGATGGTTGCAACATGTTAGAGCACCAGTTCTGTATCCCTGTGTGATCATCATCTCCATATGACTGAAGTGATACTTTCTTCTTGACATCACATCCAATACACTACGATTCTCAATAAACCCAGAAGAGGCGTACACAGAACCTGTTAAAGTCTCGGACGACCAAAACTAAAGCGTACTGATTGTCGCAAGTACTAGTGATGTAAGTCTCATGTTAAGACCAAATACACCTACCCTGATGCGGATTCCCATAGACACATAGTCAAACTACCAATGGGATTCTGCGGGGTCTATCCAGAGCGAAGCTATTTCCGTACCATCGGTAAACACAACCTCCTATCACACTTGCATAAGTATCCAATACTTAAATATATGAGAACTATGCTGTTACGCTTCCATAACACGCACAAGTGCAATACTAGTCTATTCCGCATTATCGATGTCCAATCTCGATAATAATACGACTAAGGATGTTTAATGATTAAACCGTTATGGATTGGTACTGTCTCATATCTTATCAATCCGGAACTAATCATAAGGACTTTCATCATTTATATATCGAAGTAAATAAATTAAAAAATGATAAAATACAATTTTCATTGTCACGTAGTTAATTTGTACAAAAAAAAACACAATGTTTTTTTACAAATAGTGACACTATGTGTAATATCATGGGTTATTTTAGAATATTAGCATGAATTTTATTCACGTGTAGGGTCAAGTCCGAACTCAGGGTTGATTTTATTGTTAATGAGGACTTTTTTTAAAAAAAATTAATTAGAAGATAATAATAACTAAATTAAAGGGATTAAATTGTAATTTTCCACATGGGAATAGATAAATCTAGTTATTTCTAAAAGTTTCACATGTGCTTTAGAAATACAATTGAATAATAAATAAACGCTAGATATTTTGTACACATGATTCTCACACCCACACGTGTCCCCCACCTCCACACACATTTAATTGCAATACACACATTCATAAAGGACACACATGTGATGGACAATATATATAGGCATACACATGCACAAACCACACACACCTGTCAAGTGAATTAACACACACGTCACATACATAGAATACCCACTTATTAAACACACTCACAACACACACAGTCACGCTGAAAAACAGAGAGAAGAAGAACATAGTATACAAGCCGAAAGAAAGAAAGCAAGCTAGGCCGAAAAGAAAGAAAGCCAGAACGAAATGAAAAGATGAAGGCCGAGAAAAAGAACAGAAAGAAGAATCGGGAGAAAAGGAAAAAAAAAAGTGAAATGGGGGGACCAAACAAAGACCCCAGATCACCAAAATGGGTGCAGCAGGGAAGGCAATGGAGTTCTTTGACCTAAGCTTCAGTTATTGCTATGCGTGATGGGAAAGGCTGAGGAGGAGCAGAATCTCGCTGTTAGTGTTGCCTATGAGGCAGATGTACAAGTGAATGTAGAGCCTAGATTTGCTGGATTTGGTTGTGGTTGGATTCAAAGCTCGTCGGGTCCAAGTGTTGCTTGTTACTCTTGTAATCTCTTTCTGTCTTTCTCTCCGCTTTGTTTTGGTTGCCACCATTTGCAGACCACAACCATCTGGATCTTGATTCCAAGTTTAAAGGTCAGGGGATTGCTTTTCTAGTCTTTTTTTTTTTTTTTTTTTTTTTTTTTTTTTTTTTATGGGTTATTTTTTCTTTTATGTTTCTAATTATTTACATTTGATTTAAGCTTGGATCTAGATATATATATATATATATTTTAAAGAAATTTGGTAATCAGTTACTCATATTATTCAATTACTGAGGAAATGTGGGCGGAGGAATGGTGTTTATTTGGTGATTTTGAGGCATACACTTGGTTTTATAAAAATTGGAATTAAAATATTTGTGAATTTTGTTGTCGGTAGGTACAGTGCTGTAGGAAATGATGTTTGTGATTTCCAAAATTTTCAATTTTGGAGTGACGTTTGCAGGCTTGGATGATGTGGTTCTACATTTTGGGAATTCAGTTTTAATGCTAAATAACAATAGTCTAGGTTGGATTATTTATCTTGTTATTTTTATCTAATGGTTTTTACACATATTTTTATGAAAATCATTAAGTCATTCAATTGCATTAAAAGGTTTTGTGACCCATTTTAATTTAGGAAATTTAAGTAACTATAGCCGGATATAAAGATTGGAAGATAAAGATGTAATTTTTTTTTTTCCTAGATAGGTGAGTTCTTTTGGAAAACTAGAAATACCATGATATGGATCAGATTTTTCTGAAATGTATCTCTTCATTTTGTTTGTCTAGTGCATTTTGTAAAAAATTAGCTCAGCAAATTATGTCTTTAATGGTTCTTTGTTGATTTTGTCTGGAGTGAATATAGGTTTTGTTGTTTATGACGTATGTAGTTTATATAGGAATAAGAACAAGTAATGTGAAGTTAAAATATCTCGAGATATAAGAAGTTTTATGATGTTGATAGTTTGAATCGTGAAATATTTTGAAATATGTTTTGACAATTTCATATTTGATTTCTGGTTTTTAAAGTTATGATTTTGTTTATAAATGATAAAGAAATTATTTCCGCCACGGTGTTTGATGATTTATGTTTTTGACCCTCCGTGGTGATCGGTTATGTTTCGTTCCGGGTTAGCCGCTGGGGCGATCGTTATGGGTCCAGACCATTAGAAAATGGTTGGCCACTACCTTGTCGACATGGTCCGTACACTGTTAGGTCTTTGCGCGCGACTAAGTAGTGGACGATCGGTATGTATTTTGAAAATCATGCATCAAAAATTTATTTTTTACCAACACATATTTATGTTTTGGGGAGAAAATGATTTCAAAAGAATTGCATATCGATTTAATATATTTTGGTATTACTTTTAATACTATACGATAATATATTTTCTTTATTTTCGTCTCAACGGTCGTTTTATATTTTCTTGGTGTGGTTCCGCTGAGATGATCGGTTATTGCTATGTTTCCGCTCCGACGATCGGTGTATGCATTTATGTTTTTTATAACTCATCATATGTTTCCGCCGAGGTGATCGTTAGGGTTTAAGCCATCAAAAATGGTATGACCTAACCCTCTATCGGTAGAGGATCGGTACATTCATTGTTCGATCTGTGCGCGCGATTCGGGCATTGGGCGATCGTTTATATTTCGTCCAGTGAGTTATGTTGGATGATCGGTATGGTTTTACGATAACGGATTTTGAAACAAAATTTGTTTACAAAGGATTTCTTAAATGGATTTTCAATTGGTTTCGATAAATTTCAGACTATCAACATCATAAGAGTTTACATGGTTATATATTACTTCTAGCTGTGTCTATAGATGTATTAGTCGATATAAAAAGATGTGTTCGTTATAGTGATGTTTCTGTAGGTTATGAATTATGTGTATAGGTTATGAATTATGTGTATAGGTCATATATTTTAGTAATCATTTGAGATGCATATAATTGATATTAGTGCATGATAACATTACTATGTTTATATGTATTCATGAATGACTGTATGAATTGTATGATTTCATAGAAATAACATTTCGTGAATATTAGTGTATGATACTATAATCTATTGACGCCGCATACATGATTGATAATAGTGAAATGAATGTTTTAAAGATAGAATAATTTTTAAATCCGATTTGATGATATTTCAATGAAATAAAAGAAAGATAAGTATGATAAATAACCAATCTAGATTAGTAAAGAGTAAGTGAGTAAGTATTGAGATATCAAATTAGTGCAGCAAAAACATGGTAAGTCTTGACTTAGTGAATAAATATATGGATGCAGAATATAAATAGGAAACAGGACTTAAAGTTTATGTATGAATAATTATGAAGACTTGTAGCAAATACTATGGAAGTAAAAGAGATAAGAGTTATAAGGTTAAATAAGACTTTGTAAATATTTGCATGTTCACATAGACAACCTAGGTTAATATAGAAACAGGATTCAGACCTTGTGTGTGTAGAACGCTCAAGGTGAATGAGCATAGTTACTCACTGAGTCTTATGACTCACTACCCAACAGAAGTGCTGGTGTTTTTATTTCTGGTGTTTTTGAGTTTTGCAGGTTGAAGACCTTATCGGTCGACCCTAGATATCAAAACTTGAGGAGCCGGGTAGCAGCGTTGTAGCCAGCCAATCATCATGTCTTTGGGGGGGGGGGATTTAAGTATAGTTGTACAGAATTTGAGTTTTATAAGTTGTATAAGACTGAGTTGTATAAGTATAGTTGTAAAAGTTTTTATTTATTTGTATTTTCGGGCACGGAGCCCAATCATGTTATGTCTTGAATTTATTGATTTAGTGTACATTATTTAGTGTCGGGCTCTATAGGTTGTATTGAGGTGCTTGACTTGATCCAGGTTGCATGAATTTTAGCAGAGGTCATGCCGAATTTTCGTCGGAGGCAGGATTAGCCTGTCTCCTGTCGGCAGCATCCTGCCTCTGGCGGGGTGTTACGCTATGGGTCATAGTTGTCCAATAATCTCCCACTTGGCCTATAGCCAGTCACTCAAGCGTCTAACACCTGAACTATATACATGTCGCTCAAACTTTTGCTGAGGAATAGCTTTCGTCAACGGATCTGTCATGTTATCTTCTGATACGACCTTCTCGATCTTCACATCACCATGATGTATGATCTCATGAATCAGATGGAAACGTCGAACATGCTTGGATCGTTGATGTGACAGCGGTTCCTTAGTCTGTGCTATAGCCCCGTTATTGTCACAATACAATGGAACGGGCTCAGCTGCTAACGGAACTACTCCTAATCCAATTAGGAATTTTCGGATCCAAACTGCCTCTTTTGTTGCTTCAGCTGCAGCAATATACTCCGCTTTTGTTGTTGAATCGGTAACGGTCTCCTGCTTGGAAGATTTCCAGCTTACTGCTCCGTTGATCAAACAAAATATGTACTCGGATTGCGACTTGCAATCGTCTTTGTCGGTTTGGAAACTTGCATCGGTATACCCAGTTACCTCAAGTTCTCCATCTCCATAGATTAAGAAAGCATCCTTAGTTCATCTAAGATACTTAAGGATATTCTTAACCGTCATACAGTGACCTTTACCTGGATCGGCCTGATAGCGACTACACATGCTCAAAGCATAGGAGATATCAGGTCGCGTACATATCATGGCATACATGATCGATCCGACTGCCGAGGCGAACGGTATCCGACTCATGCTGTCTCTCTCATCTTGAGTTTTAGGACACATGTCTTTAGATAGAGTGACACCATGTGACACTGGCAATAGTTCCCTCTTGGACTGATCCATGTTGAATCTCTTCAACATTTTATCAATGTACGTGCTCTGGGAGAGTCCAAGCAGCTTTCTAGATCTATCCCAGTAGATCTTTATTCCTAAAATAAAGGTTGTTTCTCCCAGATCTTTCATGGAGAATTTTAATGAAAGCCAAGCTTTTACTGACGTTAACATGGGAATGTCATTGCCAATAAGCAATACGTCATCAACGTAAAGGACAATAAATTTCAGTGCGCTCCCACTAACCTTCTATATTCTTTTATGATCTCATCAAAACGTTGGTTTCAAGAACGTGATGCTTGCTTCAATCCATAAATGGATCGATTTAACTTATAAACCTTGTTTGCAAGTCTTGGTACGATAAAACTATCAGGCTGTTGGATATAAACATCCTCCAAAAGGTTTTCGTTAAGGAAAGTGATTTTGACGTCCATCTGCCATATCTCGTAATCGAAATATGCAGCAATAGCAAGCATTATCAGAATGGATTTAATCATGGCAACGGGTGAAAAAATTTCATCGTAATCGACATCATGTCATTGACGATACACTTTCGCTACAAGCCTAGCTTTGTACATTTGTACGTTGCCATTCATGTTGGTCTTCTTCTTAAAGACCCATTTGCAACCAATAGACTTTACGCCTTCTGGTGCATCAACTAGTGTCCAAACTTGGTTGATGTACATGAAATCAACTTCGGACTTCATAGCTTCTTGCCATAAAGCAGAATCGATATCTTGTATCGCTTTCTCATACGTAGCCGGCTCGTTATCCTCAATAAGATTAATATCCATATTAGGTGAGATCAGAAACCCATACCTTTCAGGTTGTTTTCTGACTCTCTCCGACCTACGTGGTTCTTGTGTAGTCGAAGATTGTGGTACAGTCTCATTCCTGATGGACTGTTCATGTTCCGTTAAGGATTCTGTGCTAGGAGCAGTATCACTACGATTTTCATCGAGTTCTACTTTCCTCCCACTAACCACTACATTTAGGAATTCATTCTCAAGGAAAACCGCATATAAAGCAACAAATACTTTATTCTATTATGGGTGATATAAGTAATATCCTTTGGTTTCCCTTGGATATCATACGAATATGCATTTATCCGATTTGGGTTCAAGTTTGGTACCTTCCAAACGTTTGACGTATGCCCAGCAACCCCAAATCTTCAGGAATGAGAAACCCGGTTTTTTTCCTGTCCATATCTCATACGGAGTCCGTTGAACAGACTTTGACGGAACCTTATTCAAAATAAGTATTGCATTGTTCAATGCATATCCCTAGAAGGAAACATGTAGCTCTGTGCGACTCATCATAGACCTTACCATGTCTAACAAAGTTCGTTTCTCCGTTCGAACACACCGTTTAATTGTGGTGTTCCTGGAGGAGTCCAATATGAAAGAATACCATATTCTTTTAAGTAATCAAGAAACTCATTGTTTAAGTATTCGCCACCACAGTCCGACCGTAATGTCTTAATATTTTTACCGGTCTGTTTTTCAACTTCGTGTCAAAACTCTTTGAATTTCTCAAAGGTTTCCGACTTGTGTCTCATAAGATACACATAATCATAATGCGATGCATCATCCGTAAAGGTTACGAAGTATTCATATACACCTCTAGTCTAGCTAGACATGGGCCCACATATGTCACTATGAATGAGGGCTAACAGTTCGGTGGCACGTGCACCTTTTCTGCTAAAAGGTGTTTTAGGTATTTTGCCCAATAAACAAGATTCACAGACGTCATATGAATTAGGATCAAATCCGTCCAAGTAACCACTCTTCAAAAGTGTGGATATACGTGTCTTGTTTATGTGTCATAGACGACAATGCCACATATAAGTTTCATCCTTGTTACTTACTTTAAGCCTTTTGTTTGTTACATTATATGTTTGAGATTGATTAATATTCAAAATATAAAGACCATTATTTGCATCAGCTGTGCAAATTTCCATATCATTTTTATACATAAAACACCCAGTGTTTCTAAATACAAAAGTATACCCGCATTGGGCTAACATAGATACAGAAATAATATTCCTAGTCAAACTAGGTACAAAATAACAGTTTATAAGTTCAAGTACATGCCCCGAAGGCAGTTCCAAAACATAAGTGCCCACGGCCAAAACGGTAACTCGTGTCCCATTCCCGACGCGTAGATCAATCTCCCCTGAGGCCAGTCTCATGCTAATCCGCAAATCCTACATATCAGTACATATGTGAGTATCACAACCAGAATAAAAAATCCAATTTTTAAAACGAGTAGTAGACATGTTTATTTCTATAATAAACATAACTGAAGCCGGTGCCTTACCCGCTTTGATTTCCTTCATGTGCACCTTGTACTCACGGTAGTCACGCTTCTAGTGACCCCGCTTCCCGTACCGCTGACATACATCTTGGGATTTGTCCTTGGGTTTCCCAGAACCCTTTGACGATTTGGCATTGCCTTTCTTCTTATGCTTATTCTTCTTCACACCTCTAGTCGTCTTGGGCCAAGCCCTCGGAGTCTGAGATGTCGAAGTGAAGTGCGCCTCGCGCTTCTTGCCCTTTAAAAGCTCCTTTTCAGCTTCTTTCAGAATGGACATTAACTCTCCAAGAGTATCATCTTGGTTCAGCATATTATAGTTCATTATGAACCCACTCCAAGTGTCGGGGAGAGACTGCAAGATCAAATCTATGGAAGTCTCAGCCTCGAAGACAATACCCATCTGAGCCAGTTGCTCGATAACAGCAATCATCTGTGACACATGGTGCTCAACAGATGTACCCTCTGACATGCGAGCGCGGAAGAGCTTCTTCTGTAACTCATATCTTTGCGATCTAAGATTAGATCAGTGAAGATCATGCAACTTCGCCAACATGTTATAGGGATCCAATCCCTTGTTCTTTCGACGGAATTGTTGAGTCATAGCAGCAAGTATAATGGACTGAGCAGTAGAGTTGTCATCGCTATGAGTCTTCCAAAGCTCTAGCTCAAGCAATTGATCAGGTACAGGCTTAGGCCCAAAAGGTCTCTCTATAGTATAGATCAACTTCTCGGATCCCAGGACAATCCTGAGATTCATTTCCCACTAAGAAAATTTTATGCCATTGAAAATATTATCTCCCATGATAATGTCTCGACACTGTTCTTTCCCGTCATTTTAACTACGATAGTCAAACTATCTAATTAACAATGTATGGGTACAGTCTAACTGTTACAAGAAAATAATAATATATTAGTCCAACTAATAAAATAATTGATGAAATAATTTGAAAGCGCGTAAAGCTAAGTATTTGAACGAAATTACAAATTCAATACTAGCCTCCCACAATTTTTTGGCCAGCCTCTAACCCTCTGTTGCGTACTCGGGAAACCTAGTTTCTTAGGGGGCTAAGATCCCGTTAAATAACACACAACCTTGACTTTGGCCAACAAGCTGTATGATATTTAACTAGGTATATCTCTAAGATCAATTAGATCTCATCCAATTCCTAGATCCGATAGGTGGACCTCCAAGTCCGAAACATATATACAATATAAGTGCCAATATATCCAATAGATTTTCCTAACCTATTTCCTCTTAATCAACTAAGCCTTGGCCTTACCACAACAAGTTTAATGATTCCAGTTAAGCGGGACCCATTGACTTTGGAAAGCTTCGTAATCGATGTTGATGGACAAGAAGTGATCTTGACTTTGGCCAACAAATCACAACTTGGACAAGAAATACGATATGCAACAAAGCCTTCATGATTCAAACACATCCGTGATGGACAAAGGTCTTGACTTTGGCCAACAAACCAGTGCCAATCTTGGATCTTGAGTAAGAATCACTCAATGGAAGGAAAACGCTTAATATTTGTTAAGGGTTTTCGCGTAAATTGGCAACCAATTTATTATCTTTGTTAGGTCTCATCATACACCCTTAAGCATGCATTCTAAAAGCATAATAAGTCGCGGAAAATAAATTAATAATGATATGCGGATGGATATCTCACAAATTATTCATAGAAAAAATCACTCTCTTTCCTCTCTCCGGCTAGCACTATTCTAAGTTCTACCCAATTACATAATACAATGAAAGAAACCTCATTAACATTGAGGGGAATTGGGTTAGAAGAGAATTACAAAGAATCGAGAGATAAGGTTAGACACACAGATCCAATTTAATAAATTCTAAATTTACAACAATTTCTAAAATTGCCATTTCCCTTCTAATATCCATCTCATATATATTATTCATTCAACACATCCATGTATTCATACAAAGCATGTTATTCAATCAATCTAATCCAATTAATTAATCTATGAATTAAGTGATCATCCAATGTTCAAACAACGATTTGATTTGCGCGAGTCCAACTCGTTTGAGAATAAGTACTCGAAGTACGAATTCTTGAATTATATCGAACTACAATTTAAATCTAATTTAATTCATATTCAATACTAATTCTTTATTTAATTCCAAATTAAATAACTACACTTTTTAATGCACCTTTACGACTTAGATTCTAAATCTAATCTAAATGGGTCTCAAAGCCTAATTAACATCCAATGTCGTTTAATTAAAGTCCAATGGGCTTTCAATTAATTTCTTAAGGCTTGGATTTTGGTCGATATGGGTCAAACCCAAATACCAAAGCCCAATCAATGAATCATCATATTTGCCAAGAAATCAACTTAGGCCCATTAGGCCCATTTAAACATCAAAAGGCCCATTAGTTATATTTGGACTTAATGGAATGGTTTAGGCCCAATTTGGATCCAATCCAATTGACCTAAACTAACTTGGCTCAACCAAGCCTATTAGGCCCAAATACAACTTTTAAAGCCCAATTCTAAATTAAGCCCAACTAATTAAATTTTAAAATTCCAAATTTCATAATTCAATTAATTAAAGTGCTTAGCCATGATTAGCCATTTAAATTAACATTTCCAAAATACTAATCTAATCAATTAATCATGCTTAACTAATCATCAACACATGTCCAACATTATTGAATCAAAATCATTTCATTTCATGATTCTCAAGGTCACGGCATTGATAGGGTTTTTTGTCCGATTCCGATTTCAATCTGATTGAATCTCAAATCATAATTTCTCAAGTCTTTAAACACATCCAATGGTCTTGAACTATATCTGAAGATCTCATTTCTTTAATTTTTGTTTACTATTCTCTTACATCAAGTTGTCTTCTATACTCGAGTTAATGCTTAGATAACTTCTTTTATCGGTTCCCATACTATAATAGACTTACTTTCTCGGTTCCATATTCTACTTGTATTTCTATCAACACTTACTTAGTATTTTTATTATTCGTTGTCGCACCTTGACATCGTTACTTCCAATACTTATATCAACTAACCTCTTCATTTCTTTTTCTACTTCATTCTATGACTAAAAATACTATGGTTCATATCTCTGTTCCCTACTCGAAGGGTATTTGTTCTCATATGTCCTTGGTTATTTCTAACGTTGTCCTTTTCATTCTAATCATATACTTAACTAGTATTTATTCTCTTTATTCCTCTAACTAATATATTCCCTTTAAACCTATGACTTAGAAGATTTATTCTTTTCTTTTTATCTTGTTTTGATCAGTTATTACTATACTTATACTTGCTATGAAAGTATCTTAAGATTACACTTCATGACCATCTTTGTTACTGGTATCAATCGAGGGTTGGGAGGGGTGTGAACTAGTCTTGAGGCCCTTCTGTTTTCGTGTTTCGGCGCCACACTCTTTTTGCCTAAGACTCTCGTGTATACCTATCTAGTATCTCTTTCTATACTGAGTACCACTGCTAAAACTTATCTAACTTGTCTTTCGTTACTTTACTGTCACTGTGTTCTCTCTGTTGCTTAATTTTCTACGGTTACTATATACTTTCTCTGGATATTACTATAATCTTTTTGCTATCATTCTTAAGGGACTCTTTCTACTACGAAAGTTTCTTTATTATCTTAGTTCCTCAACTCTTTACTCCTTAATTCGCTTGAAATCTCTATTTACTTCAACTATTAAGGACATCTTCTACTAAATCTTTAATCCATGCTCTACTCTCTACCTAAAATCCTTCCTTCTCAATACCATGAGATTCTCTATTTCTATGAAGGTTTTCGTACTTAGCTCAACTTATTGTTCCCTTTTCATGTTTCTTATCCATGACTCTTTAGATTCATTGACCTAGTTGTAGAGCCCACACGTGGTTTGCCTAATCCATCAATTACTCTCCCTTTCTTGTTCTTTTCTTTACTATGTTTTAAGGTCCCACAACTATCATCGATTGTTTTTCTTGTTATGTTATCTCCACATTCAAATACACTTAATTTCCTTGTTACTCTTCGCGTTTCTCATACCATTGCCTATCTCATTTCCTTACTATACTCATTTTTTCTAAGACTAATGATGGATTTTCTCTATTTGTTTCTTTAGATCTAAACTTTATGTTCTTTACTATAATCCTTGATTTGATCCCTTTTAATCTATTGTCCATACTGGTATCCATATCACTTCTTAAGTATTTTCAATTTCATAGGTCTATTCTTATATTATTCCACGGGTCTCTACTGTCTCGGCTTATCTGCAGGTTGTATGACATTCAATCTATTTGTGATCTTCGACAGGTCTAGCAAACCACACTCTGACTTACCTTAATATTTGAGCTACCCTGAGTTTCCTCCTTTATATTCTTGAAGCTTCCTTGATCCTTTTCCTATGTGGTCTGTCTTTTAAGGTCATTTTGTTTCTTGAAATGGACTCTCATTTGTTTTTTTACGGTCGCCTATTCTCTTACTGATAGAAACTGCTAGTATCTCATTGGTCCTTTTCTTTATGTCTCGGTGAGCTTCTTTATCCTTACTCTAGTACTTTATATCCTGATGGAGCCTATTACTCATATAAAATGGGTATGAGATAGACTCAGTCAGGATAGCTTCCGTAACATGTATCTTGAAGGAGTGAAGATTTGGGTTGGTTGAAGTCTTATCTATTAGATCTCTTGGCTAGGGGGAAAACTAACTGTTGTTTCAATCGCCACTCATCTTGTTTGCCTACAAGTCTGAGTTTGGAAAATCTAAAGTGTTTTTATCCTTATAGCATCTCTGATCTATTGGGAGCCCTTACGAAATTCCTGATTTCTTACTTCTTCTATTTTATAGTTGTTCTCAGTTATTCGGGGAACTCACTATCTATTCAAGACGCTCGAGAATTATCTGGTTAACTTTTAAAAGGATTTCTAGAAATGGAGGGAATCTCGCTTGAGGAAAAGAAATTTTGCTCAGACCTACTTGGCATTTCATTCTAGTCTAGTCTTGCTACACTATTCTTTTATATTAGTTCTGGTATCGTCCTTTCTTACTTAACTTCATGTCTCTAATTCTTATTACTACAATTTTCGGCCTCTCTTATCTGTTTTTATTTCTCTATCTTTTATTTCCTTTCAATTACTTATATATTTACCTTATGTATCTTTTTCTGCTTACTAACGTTTCTTTCTCTTCCTATTTCTTTTTTATTAGATACTTATAGGTCCTTGCTATCTATCAGGAAATACTTGAAGACTACTGATTCGGCTTGAATGAGCGTTCTGAGGAGGGAAATAATCTTACTTCTAGGCGCTCTATTACTTGTTCGGGATTTTCTATTCCCTTAAATATTCCTGGGTAGATATCCCGAAAATCTCTCTGCCTTATTCCATCTTCTTATTATTCTTTATCTCCGACTACCTATACTCTTATGTATTCCTGGATGCTTTCTTTCCCCACTTCTCTGATACTCTTTCTCAAAATCCTTCGGTCTGGTTTCATAGATTTTTTATTTTTCATGTACTAGATCAGTATAATCTCGAGAGGATTTCTTATCTGGTACCTAGAGTGAAATTGTTCTTACGGGGAATGCTATTTGAATGATCTAAGAAGGTTTACCAACCTATCTATGGAGCTTTGAGGACGTACTCGAGGATCGGATACTGGAGAGGTAGTGCCTTATATACGGGTATCCCGGACATACTGTGTATACAAGACCCCAACACTCTATCCATTGCAGTCACTAACTCCCTAGGCCATACTCTGATACCATCTTTGTAACATCCTCGATCTGGTAAATGTTAATGGCAGGGGATAGCAATACTAACACCATCATCCTCTTACTAACTATCTATAACTGAAACGATTATACTTATCTTGATTTGACTATAATTTGGATGGAACCGAAACCCAGCTCGAAAATATTGAAAATAAACTCATTATTAACTGTTGCACTTAAAAACAATTGATTTTACAAGACTGCACCCATCAGAGCTAGTACAGAACTCAGATTTGACTATGACTCATACTTGACTAAGACTGGACTTTTACTCAACTCTGACTTGTATTGGTGGACTATATACCCAATGACTGCATCAGTATCCATCCTCCCAAGCTCATCCTTTGGAAATCCTGTAAAACATAAAGACTGAAGTGGGAGTTAGATCGTAACTCGATCTAAGTGAGTGGACAAGAAAACTGAAAACTGGTGTAAAGATTCTGATTCCAAATCCATAGTTCCAAAAATATTTTTATAAGAAAACCTTGTTTCTGAAAACTACTTTTAAAATACTGATTTCTAAAAACTGTTTCTAAAATATGTTTTCTGTGCTGATCTGTATCTGAAAAACTTTAACGTAAGAAAACTGATTTATGAAAATCTACATCTGAGTGTCTTCTGAAAACTGACGCATTGGGGCATTACGTATCGCCTCCCCCCATACGCCATAGAGCTAGATATGCAAATCCAGGACATTGAGGCATTACGTATCGCCGTCCCCTAAAGTATGCCATACCTTTCCCTGAAACTGGTGGTCTTGGGGCGTTACATATCGCCGTCCCCCAAGCCACAAACTAGAACTGGAGGTGCGGATCTATACTACCACCCAAGCTTAGAAACTAGGGTCTAAGGGCATTACATATCGCCGTCCCCTAGCCTTGCTCTAGGATCTGAGGGCGTTACATATCGTCGTCTCCTCAGTCCTCTATATGTACACATGTCCTCTATATTTGTTAATTTCAACTGTATCTCAAGTTACATACTAGGGTGATTTTTTACCTCATGCCTCGAAAATTTAAAAAAAAAACACACTTTGAATCTCAAACTGAACAAAATATTTTCTCGAAAACAGTTTCTTTCTCAAATATAACTTGTATAAAATAACTGTAAATAAATTCTCTAACTCCCTAAATTGTGAAAATATAAGTCTGAAACAATGATAACGAAATAAAAATCATTTTAAAGAAAACGTTTCCACTCACAGTGAATAAGTCTGGCTGGAATTGGATCCTTAGTCGAAGGAGAATACGATTTCTGCGGATAACCTATGATCAGAACTCAAATAGAATTAAAGTAGTAAAATAACATCGATACTTTTATTACTTAAAGATTCATCCGTATATCATATACATAAGGTTTACACTGGTTATAATTTTGATACAGGATATGTGTTCAAAATGATACGAGACCCTAAGGGTGGTCTCTAACGCGCTATGGTAGAACTGATGGTTTAAAAATGATTTGGCGAGATTCTTGTCTCTCGTCGTGACTCAAGCCTTATGCGTGTCGTGAAGCTCTGACATTAAGTCTCTGATCCTCTTTGTCTCGCTGCGCATCATGATGCGAGGCTGTTTTCTAGGGGCAGAAATTGCTTCCCAGGGCTGGTTTCCAATTTCCATTCCTATCCAAACCCAAATCAAATACCACATTTAAAAAACATTCTCAAGGTAATACAACATTAATTTATCATTAAAACACACTCCCAATACTTAAACAACATCAATTTCTATCTTTCTTACAAAATTATTCAACTTGAATTTCAAATCCAAAACTACCCAAACACCCATTTTATCAACAAAAAACTACTCAAACTCTATTAATTCAAGTCACCAGTTTACCACAATCTTCCAAACAATCAAATTGCAAGTTATTTAAATTTTGGGTTTTTGGGTTTATTACCTCTTCTATGCTTGATTCCTTCACCCTCCAAGCCTCCACTGGTTGCCATGATTTATTTGGCTTCATCCTCATTCTTTCTCTTCTTTTTCTTCTTTCTCTTCTTTTTCTTCTCATTCTTTCTTCTCATTCTTTCTCTTATTCTTTCTCTCTTTCTCTCATTCATCTCACGATTTCTTCTTTTCTTTTGTTTGTCCCTTTTTTTTTTTGAGAATAGTAAGCCCTTATATAGTGGGGGGTGTTTGATATTTGGAAAGTTGAGGAAAAGAGTTGAAAAATATAGAAAATTGAAGATTTCTCCATTTAACCCCGAAATCACTATTCACCCAAATTTTGGACTTGTATTTTTGACCCCGTTCTGATCCGATTTTGGAAAAATGTTTAACACAGAAATTATAGGTCTCGATCTCAAATTTCCGACGATAAAAAATTTATAAAAATCGGAGATCATATGAAAATGTTACACCCTAATTACTATTGGTAGTTCAAATGAAACACGGTACAGTCCCGTCTCGGGACTTCGAGGAATTTACCGATTGTTACCAAAGTCATCTTATGAGTATATTTGAGTCTCAACATAATTTATTCTTCATGCCTTCATCTTGTACGTAATATTATCGCAGTGGGCAGTAGTAAAACTACCGGTCGTTACAGGGGATGTTACAATATGTGACTTATGAAATTGACAGATATAGATATGTGCACATGTAGAGCAAAACTAGGAGATGACGATATATAACGCCCCTAGATCTTAGATTTCAGGGCTAGGGAGACAATGATATGTAACGTCCAAAGACCCTAGATTCAGGGACATGATGGTGGTATGCATTGGGGGACGGTGATACGTAACGCCCCAATGAAATAAATTTACACATCTGGCTTTAGTTTAGTGGCTTGGGGGACGGAAATACGTAATACCCCAAGACCACTAGTTAGGCGTATGGAATGATGGCGATACGAAACGTCCACAAGTGACAGTGTTTCTACAGATCTCCAGATATATGGTTTTCAGATACAACTGTTTTATGAAAGAGTTTTAGCAAAATAATTTTTTTGAAAGAGTTTTAAAAGAATATAGTTTTACAGAAAGATCATTGAGTTTTACATACTTAAAGAATTTCCAAAAAAGTTTCACAGAATGAGAATTATTTCATATAAGAAAGAGTTTTTAGAAAGAATCAATTTTATATAAAGGTTTTCGATTTCAGAATCATGAATTTTTCATAAATGCATCATAGCTTCCGTTTTAAATTGTCCATTCACTAGGTTGTTCAAATGATCTAACCCTTTTCCCATTCCCAACATTTCTATTTTGCATGTACCCGGAGGATGAGCTCTAGAGTATGGATACTGATGGCAGTCACTAGGGTGTTTGGGTTTATAATGTCAAGTTAGAGACACATTTTAATCAGAGTCGAAGTAAAGTCATCTATCAAACAATGTGCATAACAATGATTGTGTGTGTAATAAGTTAAGATGTCTAGGATATAATTATAAAATGTAATCTATTGGAGTACACAGTTATGAGAATAAAGTTTTATTCTCTGTTGTGCAATTGGGCAATGGTGCAAATGCATGAGTTTCTATTTTGAAATAGGATTAGTAGTGTTGATCATAGTTATAAAGTCACAAGCTCAAGGGTATAGATCGGCCTACTCCCTACTAGTAACGTCTCTGAAAGGGAGATGTTACAAAAATGGTATCAGAGCATAGTCTAGGGAGTCAGTGACTACAATGGGTAAAGTGCTGTGGTCTTGTATACGTAGTATGCTCGGGATACCCGTATGCAAGGCACTACCTCTGCAGTATCCGATCCTCGAGTGCGTCCTCATGTCTTATAGAAAAGTTAGTAAGAATTCCCAAAGATACTTGAATTTTCTTCCAACTGAAAGTAACTATACCCCTTATCCTAGATGAGAATTATTTTGTAGTCAGCCTGGCTTATTATCGTTAAGAATACCCATCTAGAGGAGTAGAAAGAGAAAGAGAAAGCTATAAGAAAAGTAAGGAATAAATTATAGATACTTAAAACAACCAGAGATAATGAGAGGGGTATAGATACAAAATTAGACAATAAAGAAAGTGCCCGAACTCATAATAGTAAGGAGAATATAATAATAAGCCTGAGTAAGAATAAAATATTAGATAGACCCAAGTAAGATTCCTTCCCTCCTCAGAAAATTCTTTCAAGTAGATCCAATAAATTTTGAGTACCTCTTATAGATAGCAAGTTCCCCGAATAACGAAGAATAGTCAGAAAGGTAAAAGAAACTAGAAATCAGAATTAGTCGAGGAATTTTCCAACAGATATAAGATACCAAACATGATGTAAAGATTCTATACACATAAACCCAGCTTGTAAGCAAATAAAATGAATGTCGTAATGAAAAATGATTAGTTGCCTTAACTTAAGGAATGTAATAAAGATAAGGCCTTGAGCTACCCAGATTCCCATCTCTCAGAGATATCGGTTAAGGAAACGATCATGACAGAGTCTATCTTATACCTATCTTACATGAGTAATAGACTCTACCAGGGCATAGTATACTAGGACAAGGAAATCGATATCCATTGATATGTGAAATTCTTACCCCATCTTTAACTAGTATAGAAAAAGATAACCATAAGGAAGCTCAATGATGGTATATCCTAAGACAGAGACAGAAAATACTGAGAGATAGATCACCTAAAAAGGCCCAAGGAAGTTTCCGAAGTTAGAAAGAAGAGAACCCATCATAATTCGATAATATACGTAAGTCAGCACGAGGCGTGTAGTACTAGTAGAAGTCCACTGAATAGACCAAACATAGTAGAAACCCATAGGAACGTAAGAAACAGGCTCATTAGATTGGAGACACTCAAGAGTCAGTAAAATTACCCATACGAAAAGAAAGATTAAATTTCATAGTTGTAGCCTATAGTAAAAGCAAAGATCTAGAAAGTAACCAATAAGAATGAACCACCACTAGCCTCGGTAACATAGCTTAGAACCAAGAGATAGGTTATGGAAATAAATAATATAGAAGGATGCGAGAAGTAACAAGGAAGTTCGGTACTTATAGTAACATAGATAGCGTAGCTTGAAGACAGTAACATAAATGAAGACCTCGGAATAATTGATAAAAGTTATGAAATCCTAAGATATAAAGAAGTCAATGCAGATCCCAACAGAATGAATGATAATTCTCCTTTCTAATAGCCCCTAGTAAGAATATAGACACCTAACTAGACCATCACTAACCTTAGATAATGAATAGTAATGTGTGTTCTCAGATCTCTATTAAATGCATATGGTTACCCCTCAACTTAGAGCTCTGTAAGGATTTGAACATGTAAAGAAGAGCATATAACAGGACATACAAATCATATATCATCTAGATAGCCGAACTAAGAAGTTCAAAAGAAACTAGCTAAGAATCATAAGATAGTATTATTCTGTAAGAGATAGAGTAGTTGAATTCATAGTAAGCCAAATCTAGAAGTGATAACCTGTCTAATGTAGAACTGAAAGCCTTTAAGGAAGTAAAGGATCGAAAGAGTAGGAACCCGAGTAGGCAACACAGATAACGACCCTCAGAAGTAAGGTATATGACTTATACAGAGCTTTTTATAGGAATAAAGAGGAAGAAATAGTAAGAGACCTGCACCCAAACTAAAAGTTCAGTAGCGATACCATAACTTGTCGTAAAATATGGAAATTAAAAGGTTTAAGAAACTGAGATTAGTAGGAAATCTAAGTAACAGAGCAACGCTTTGAAAGGAACGAATAAAAAGAGAGTATAGTAGGATTTCGAGAGAGCATGAACTTTGAGAAGGCTCTCAGTAAAGGATAGTATGACCACTAGTTGAAATGAACAAAGACTAAAATTGAATGAGGTAATTCAATAGTTCATAGTCATAGAATCTTAGTGTGAGAATCCAATATCAAATATGTAAAAAAAGGGAGTCTTAGGATTATAAAAAGAGTAGCATATGCAACTGCAACATGCATAGTTAGTGAGACCACCACAACCAAAAAAGACTTCAGGGCCAACCCCACCCTCTCATCTCTCGTTAGACAACAGTATTAATGATGCGCCATGATGTTTGTCCCAATGATATTCCCATAAATAAATGAATATATGGTGTATTATAGAATCCTACATGGTATGGTAAGAAATATTTAAAAGATAATATCCTTTGGATGAGAAGACCGAGACATAGAACATGAAAACTTCAGATGTAATATAAGAGCAGAAGAGAAGATGAAGTATTAGACAAGCATTGACATGAATACATGAGTAACAGTGTTTGACATGACTAATGACGTATAACAATTTACTTTTCCATTTAGGAATTGAAGAAGAACGGTATCGACAGACTATATTGTAGGAGGCATAAGTAGCGAGCCCTTAAGCGCTAGTGTAAGAACAAAGTTCTATTAAGTATAGTTTGGAAGTAAGATAACGAGCATAACCCATACGTTTCCCTTCACTGTGCATCGTTATAAATCAGGCTTATCATGACTTGAAATAGATTTATTGGTGTATAACATAAAAATGGCCAAGGAAACTAAGTATACGGATATTGTTGAGACCGGGACAACACCTGAAAAAATAAGACTATGGGAATAACTGAAAGTGGGATCCTAGAGTGCAACCAGGCAAGGAACACAAGTCTGTGTGAAATACGGTTAACCAGATTTATACTAACAACGAATTTAAAAGTAAGAAAAGAGTATGAATATTAACTAGTGTTGGGAAGTGGTCGCGAGTGCGCAGCGGAAAATCAAAAAATTATGATGAATTATATCGATATCCCATTGTCCAAGACCCATTTGTTTTGATTATTCTACATGCCTAGGCATGCTACTATATATTCTAAGCATACAAACTCATAAGAACTATAATTAAAATAAACCTAAACATGCAAAGAACATAAAGCTAAATATGCTAACTATCATAAGAACTCTAATTAAAATAAAAAAAGAAAAAGACTTACTTGAACCGAAGACTATTCTACAAGTTTTTCTCGAACTCAGCAAGCTCTTCCACGTTCCAAAGAGCCACCCAAGTGTGTGGCCTCCAAAGATGCACACACTAAAGCCAAAAATCAACGGCAAGACTACACCTTGAGTGCACAGGTATTTTGCCCTTGGTGCTAGCCTAGGCAAATACCTCAAAACTTTTAATTGAGATTCCTCTAGTCAATTAGACTTAAGGATCCTCAAAATCAGTGGTTTACTTTTAAACTTTAGAGTTGCTCACTTATATAAACCCAAGATATGAAAGGTTTTTGATGTAAAAAATTTGTAAAGAATTCTTTGGGTTTATATAGGTGCTCCAAAGACAACAAAATTAATTAAGAATCCGATGTGGGATAAATGCTAATTTAATCTTTACCATTAGATCTTAATTTAGTTGTTTAATGAGATTATAAAACCCTAATAAAAGTTTGGACCGAATTGAAATTCAAAACAAATAACAAATAAATAAAATAAAAAAGAAATGGGTGTCATCTGTGCCCCTCTTTTTATTTATTTATTTATTTCAATTCTCAATGTGCACTATCGTCATTCACCAATCCTTAAACCACTATGGAACCTCATAAATGATTTGTTCAATAATTAAATACATTGAACTATATATGAATAATTCCCACATCAATCATATATCGGTTAGATTTGTATTGTGCACTGTTAACCATTGATTTCGACTTTGTTGTGTGTGACCTTTTGGGTTCCCCTCAAGTTGGACAAGAAATAAATCGTGATAATTTAATCGAACATAAATTATCCTCCGATCAGATGGTCGTTATATTTCAATGACTAAGGTTGACATCTAGCAACATGCCAAGGCCTTAAATGAGAAGGAAAAAGATATATATTATATATATATATACCCATTCTGTATACGATTTACAAATGATACAGTCCCTCGCCTCACTGTATCCCCATCTTTTGACCTAAGGTACGGAAAGTGTCTACCCATATTATCAAAGGTATGATGTTGATAGTGTCATGTGCTAACCCAAGAATCTCATATGATTCTTCCTCTGCGGCCAAAGTCTTAAGCACTGATCACACATATCAACCCGTGAACTGGAATACTACTCTTATAAGAAAATATTATCCGAGAGAGTGGCGATTATCTGTTGTATCTTTATAAACTTCATCTGTTTCAACAAATGACCTCATCATACCTTTATGATCGGATCTTTTGAACCGGGGAAGGAGAATGTCAAAGTTATTTGATTCATACATAAGATTGTAAAAAACTCAAGTCTAAGGGCTAGTCATACAATCGATACATGAAAGTTTTCATAGACACATGGGATAAAAACTCCATGTGAAAACTTTCGGCTGTCAGTTCGATGGACACGAGTAACTCATGCATCCATGTGATACACCAAGCGGACGGATCTCCGCTAGTAGCCAATGAGATCAGCTACCCCGCTTAAGGGTAGAACATATTATCATGCTAGTCTCTCCGCTTTGTTTGATGATTCATATAATTTATGTAAGACATGTATAATAAAGATTGTCATTTTATTAATTAATAAAAATATTATAAATACATGTACATATAGCCCATCCACAAGTTGGGTATAGGGCATATCCCTAACAATCTCCCACTTGCACTATAACCAACTAGTATAAATCTGGACACCATACTCTTGGGTATGCCTATCATGCTTTTGTTGAGTTAGCCCTTTAGTCAGGGAATCTGTAAGATTATCTTTTGTGCGTATTTTCTCTATAATAAATTCTTTTCTCTCAACAATCTCCCTGATGAGATGAAATCGCCTGAGTACATACTTGGATTTCTGGTAGGACCTTGGTTCCTTTGATTGAGCAATGGCGCCCGTGTTGTCACAGTACATAATGACGCCATTCTTTATCGCGGGAAGCACTTCCAGCTTCGTGATGAACTTCTTTATCCAGACTGCTTCTTTATCTGCCTCAAATGCTACAATATAATCGGCTTCAGTGGTGGAGCCCGTTGTAGTTGACTGCTTTGAGCTTTTCCAACTGACAGTTCCGTCATTCAAAGTAAACAGATATCCTGTTTGCGATCTACTGTCATCCCTATCGGTTTGAAAGCTCACATCACAGTAACCAATGACTTTCATCTCAGAACAATCTTCGTATGTCAAGAACACATGCTTAGTTCTTCTCAGATACTTGAGGATTATTTTGAAAACTGCCCAGTGTTGCTCACCAGAATTTGCCTGATACATGCTCGTTATGCTAAGAGTATAAGAGACATTAGGTCTTGTACATAGCATGACGTACATGATCGATCCTATTAGTGAAGCATAATAGATCCTACTCATACGCTCTCTATCTGAAGAAGTGTGTGAACATTGCTCCTTAGATAATTTGATTCCATGACAAGTAGGTTACCTCTTTTGGAATCTTCCATTTTGAATCTCTTCAAAACTTTATCTATGTACGTAGATTGAGAAAGTCCTAACAACCTCTTAGATTGAGAAAGTCCTAACAACCTCTTAGATCTATTAAGGTAGATCTTAATGCCGAGGATGTAGGATGTTTCTCCCAAATCTTTCATGGAGAAATTCTGAGATAACCATTGCTTGGTGGCTTGCATCATGGGAATATCGTTCCCGATGATTAATATGTCATCGACATATAGACTTCCTCTACGAGGTTCCCATTAAGGAAAACTATTATGACATCCATATGTAAATCTCATAATCAAAGTATGCACCTAGTGCCAGTAAAATTTGAATGGACTTTATCATTGCAACATGCGAGAAGATTTAGTCATAGTCAATTCCTTGAATTTGTCTATAACCTTTCGCCACCAACCTAGCCTTATAGGTTTGGATGTTGCCTACTGCATCAGTTTTACGCTTGTAAATCCACTTGCAGCCTATGGGTTTTATCCCTTCAGGTGCATTCACCAAGTCCCAGACATGATTCTGATACATAAAGTCTATTTCGGATTTCATGGCCTCAAGCCACTTGACTGAATCAATGTCACACATTACTTTGTCATAACTGGTGGGATCGTCATTATCAATGACCTGATCATGTTCCTCATTAATATGGAAACCATATCTTTCAGGCTCATATCTTTCCCTACCAAACCTTCTAAGTTCATAACCTTGTTGTTGTTCCGTCGTTACCCTTTTGAGGGGCATGGGGTTTAGTTCTATGTTAGTTTTTTCTTCTCGTACCTCATCGAGGTCAAAAATTACATTTATTTTAATTAAAGTGTAATAGCTACAATTAATTAGTTAAATTAATATTTCCAAAACACCAATTACACTAATTAATCATGCTTTAATTAATCAACTCATGTCCAACACAAATTAAAGCAAACTATTTCATGTTTTACACTCACGGTAATTTGGGCATAAATAACATCCAATTTGATTTCAATCCAATTAAATTAACATACACGATTTATTTCATGCTTTAAACTTAACTAATAGTCTAAAATCAAAAAATCACAATGAATGTTCTAGGGCATACATTCGGCCATGTCAAGTATTTGGGATTTTTTATCTAATCAATATTTTAAAAATCCAACAATGCACAAATCCAATTCAACATCATTCAAACACAACTATACAATCAATTTGAAAAAATCATGCTCCCAACACAAAATCCCAAATTAAACCCTAAATTTTAAATCAAGCTTAGGATGGCTCTATATATCATTGTTAGTCTCCAAGACATGCCACAAGATCACTAAGCATGATTAAAGTGTGAAAAATCAAAAATAAGTTGCGGAAAACTTACATTGATTTGGATGATTTCAAGATTTTTTTTCTTTGTTTTGATGGAAGCTCCAAGCTTTGTTGAGTGTTTTCATCACTTGGGTGAGTTTTCCTATCACCTTCTTTGACTCCAAATGTGCTAGCAAGCTTGAAATTTTGAAACAAAATTTCCAAGGGAGAAGCTCTAAGGTTCGGCCATGGTAAGGTTTTTGAGAGAGAAAGATGTGTTTTTGGTTTCTAAAACCCTTATTCCAAGTCACCACACATTTGTGTATTTGTTTTACCAAATGCAAAAATGCTTTACCAAAAGCAAAACAAGGTTGGTCAAAGTAAGTGGTTTTCCAAAAACCATTTACTTTTGCCAACAACCATCATTAATTAGTGGGCCCCATCTTTTAAATTAAAAAATCAAGATGGCTTTCTTTACACACTTCGGGCTCGGTTTCGTTTAATCCGATTAAACGAATTTTCCGTCGCAACGTAATTAAATCCAATTTAATTAAATAATGATGTCGCGCAAAATTATTATGGAAGTCGCTTACGAATTAATTCTAAATTAATTCGTTCGCTCGTATTAAAGTCTAACTTTAATTTCGTATTGAAATCAAATTTCAATTAATATATCTGATATATTATTTTAGCCCAAATAAATAAATTAAATAGAAAAATCCAATTTAACTATTAAATTTATTTTATCGATTATTCCAAATTAATCGCGTTCTCTCTTCTAGTCGAATTAATCTCAGATTAATTCCTACCGCAATTAATCCCAGATTAATTCTTTTTCTTATGATTAATCCTAGATTAATACTTACCGTAATTAATCCCATATTAATTTCTACTGTAATTAATACCAGATTAATTTTCTCTCTCATAATTAATCCTAGATTAATTCTGCTCGAGTCAAATGTCATCGGTGAATCTTTGGGAAACGACCCAAGAGATCCCTGGATATGTTGGAAGTAAATACAGTTGTCGAACTATCCGAACACATGCGTACCTCGTACCATTTTCTTATCGATTTACAAGACATGGTTGGCTTCTAGCAAAACACCGTGCCTACCCAATTCTCCAGAAATATTCAACAAAGAATATACAATCTATATCAAGCGTAGTATACAATGTATTGCGTATTGCGATCCAGTATCGGATGTCACATGCTAGGCTTGAGGCTGGAATTGTGTCTGTCCCGTACGAAGCATATATCGGATCACTAGCAACTAGTCTCTATAATCGGATAATCATGACCTAGTCATACTATCCCGATAGCTGCATCATTTAAGAGTACTAGTTCTGTATCCCTATGTGATCATCATCTTCATGTGACTGAAGTGATACTTCCATCTTGACATGACACCCAATACACTACGATTCTCAGTAAACCTACAAGAGGCGTACACAAAACCTGTTAAAGCCCCGGACGACCAAACCCAAAGCGTACTGATTGTCGCAAGTATTAGCGATGCAAGTCTAAGGTTAAGACCAAATACACCTACCCTGATTCGGACTCCCATAAACACATAGTCATACTACCAATGGGATTCCGAGAGGTCTATCCAGAGCGAAGCTGTTTCCGTACCATCGGTAAACAGAACCTCCTATTACACTTGCATGAGTATCCAATACCCAAATATACGAGAACTATGTCGTTACGCTTTCATAAAGCGCACAAGTGTAATACTTGTCTATTCCGCATTATCGATGTCCAGTCTCGATAATACTACGACTAAGGATATTTAATGATTAAACCTTATGTGGATTAATACTATCTCATATCTTATTAATCTGATATTAATCATATGGACTTTTATCATTTTTATCCCGGTAATCCAATTACAAATGATAAAAGAGTAATTTCCTTTGTCACATAGTTAATTTGTACAACAACACCATTTTCTGTACAAATAGTGATGCTATGGATCATAATTATCCAACAATAGGAATTCAACAATATTTCAAAATCAACGACTATGAATATTTTGCTTTAAGAATAATTTATATTAGTAATATTATCGCAATGTCGGACCATCTAGTGTCTAGTATTACTACATTATTATTCTAAGGTCGATGTCATTATTAGCATATTTATATATCAATCTAATATGCATAATGACATTACCATTAACAAGGTTGAAATGAAAATGTAATTATTTTATTAATAAATAATAAAATATAATATACAATATACAATATATTATTCCGATTTACGCTTTAAGCACCAACTCCAACACTTTTATCAAGTAGGGCATACGTCATGCTGCTATAACCTGGTCAAGCATAACTTCGTCAAACCTCCTTGGGTCGGGCATCCAGAACCACACGAAACACCCCAAATCCAAACTTCAAAATATGCATGGCAAAAAATCTCGGGTCTGTCCGAGCATTGGTCCGGCACGGGATCAAAAAAATCGTACCACACACACACACACTTACTTTTTTTTTTTTGTATTAAAAAATAATAATAATACACACACACACACACTTACTTTTTTTGTATTAAAAAAAAGGCCAAATAAAGCTTGGCCCTAGGCAGGCCAACCCGCCCGGGCTCAGTAATTGCTCGAGGCCGGGTTTTTTCCGGACCTGATCCGAAATTTTGCTTCACTGGCTCGGGCTAACCCATTGCCATACATACTTCAAAGTGGTCGGGTCATGACCACCATTACTTCATCCTCCGAAGCTTTCCTCGGATAGGAGGCGCTACTGCATACTATGGTCAGGTCATACTTCCAGTCTCCCTCCTGCCTTGGATTCTTGGACCTATTTAACCATTAATCCTAAATTTTTGCAATATATTAGTGTTAATAACCGGTCGGGTCAAACTCGATTTATATATCCATACTCATGACCCAACCGATCTTTTTGGGTCGTCATTTACAAACCCAAAAATAATAATATTTTACGAACTCGTTCTGAACCCTAACATAAGGGTGACAAAAATACTTGGGCCCGGCCTTGATGGGCTTTGGCCCGGTTCGAAATCGAGAAAATCCAGATCGG
This sequence comes from Zanthoxylum bungeanum, assembly GCA_019454045.1. NCBI lineage: Eukaryota > Viridiplantae > Streptophyta > Magnoliopsida > Sapindales > Rutaceae > Zanthoxylum > Zanthoxylum bungeanum. The sequence goes on from SKCR01023515.1 coordinate 82,230, forward strand.
GTTTTAAAATGGGGGGCCCAGACAGGGCTTAACTAAAAAAACTTGTGCCCGGTCCGATCTGGCTCAGGCTTAAATATAACTGCTGCCATTGCCAGGTGGGTCACCTTAATAGGACAGAACTGACGTCATCAAATGCTCATAATTCTTTAGTCAAGAGTTTGTGCTTTGACTTTTGATTCCTTTTGTCATTTTCAAACACAAGTCACAGACATGGACTTCTAGAGAAGTCAATACTCCGTCAAGTCTCACGAGCGATAAGCTTGTAAATCAGGCCCCAAATACTGACGTGCCGGCACATGCTGAGCAACAACAGCTGTTCTCATCTCTCACGTCTGTACACTAGCATGCCTCAATGGCTTCCGCAGCATTTTTCTCTCTCTCACTCTTTTTAATTTAATTTAATTTATTTTTTTGAGTAGCCTTTTGAGCATGTTTTGATCGTGAAGATTGTAATTATACGGTTATAAAAACCACAATACTTTTTTTATTTTACAATATGAAAAATCTCATAATATTTAATATCTTTTTATCATGAAAACGATATTAAGAAAATAATATATTTTATTCTGAAATCAATCTTTAAATTTTCCCCTAAATCATAATTAGTCACAAAATCGTCATGTTTTTTTTTAAACTAAAATATGACTGAAAATTCAGTTACATTCTACCTAAGTCACATTAGTCTTAGTCATAGTAATATTCACATTAAACTCAATCACAACTATATTTTACCTAAATTATATTAAGCTCATTCATATTGAGATCGCTTACAATCACATTTTAATTAAATTACATTGAGTTCAACTATAGACACAATTATTTTGAGCTCAATTATAATTTAAAGCGCTAAGTTACAAACACATTCATATTGAGCTTAGTCACAAATACAATCATATTGAGTCTAGTCACAGTCACAGACTCATTTATATCCCTCACAATCTCAATCTTAATCACATTAAATTCAATTACATGCATAATTACATTGATCTCAATCATAGTCACGTTTATGGAAAATAATAATTATAATTTTACGATTAATTTTGTAACGTGAATGCTTTTAAAATCAATGAATATGATATTTAGTTTCAGCATTTGTGTGGGTTTAATTTTATATTTTGCATTTTATGGAGTGTTGCTTAATTTGAGCAAGCAAAATATGCGACCACTGAATAATGTATATGAGGATATTTTTTCAAATATTTTATAACAGGCTAGGCTTATTTGGGTCTCACTATAAAGATTGCACCATATATAATTGATCAAGAAGTCCTAGTAAGTTTCTAATTATAAATATTCGTGTCCATTAGGTGAAGTAGTTGTCCTAACATATTATCATTTAAATAATATATTATCAAAATTAAGTTATGTGCGGTGATATCAAATAAATATTGAAAATCCTAAAAATTATATGAAGATGTGAACAGCCATGAAAGATACTTCATAATCTAAAGCAAAGAAGCTAACGCCTCTCTCCTGCCACAGCAACTTACAAAACGAAAATTAAACTTTGTAAACAAACTAGAATGCGTGAAACTTGAAAATTATAGGATTGAAAATTAATTCCCTAAATTTATTTGAATACAACTGCTAGGAGAACTGGGTCAACTTGCAAATAAATGACTATCATTCAAACAAGTCTTTTTTTCACATCCCTTATATTCTTCGATTTGAAAATTTAAAAATAATTTCCAATATTTTTAAATATATATATTTAAAAAGTATTGTCAGAGACCCAAAGAGAAAAAAATTATATAAAAAAATAAAAATGATAAATTTACTCACATTTTTACTTAATTTTATCACAACTTTCTCACTGTAGGTACAATGAATTACTGTAGCTCACTGTAGCTATAGTGAGAGAATTAGGATGAAAATTGGGAAAAATATGAATAAGTATATTATTCTTTTTTAAAAAAAAAACTAATTATAGCAAGATGGTAACCAGTAACCACAGATTTTTTTATTTATTTTATTATATTTTGAAACAATCACAGCCTCTCGGGCCTGGCTTTGACGGAAAAAAAGAAGGAAAAAAAAAACTTTTCTATTTGCATGAAAGGGTTGAGAATGAGATAGAGTCAGATAGCAATTCCAGGGCGCCACGTCACGTGATCAACTATGATAATATGCGATAAACGTGGGAATTTTGATTGTCTGTTCACTCAGGCATTGCAATTTAAAAAATAAACACTATCCTCTTACAAATTAAGTCTGCGTAACATCACAGGCAATTCTATCCATAACATAAAATTACCATACTATCCATCGGCAACTCTCGTCGGACGTGTTATGTTTGCTCAACCATCGGCGCAGAACAGAACAAAGGCATCTACTCAGTTTTCGTAGCCATATTTGAATGAAGATAAGCAAAAATTGACGAACAATTAAACATAATCAATTAACATTTCAATAGTTACAAAGTCAAAAACAAAGAGTATAAAACTGATTGGACGACATGGAAAACCTAAACATTACAACAAAACCCATAAACCGAAGACAACTTGAAAACCTTCAAGCTGAAACATTTTAATTAGCACTCAAAATGAGACCACAGGAATAAAAAATTTCTTTCCTTTTCAACTGACCCATTAAACATAGCCAGAAAAGAAAATGGCGAAAATTTTGTCAAATTTTAAATGGAGGAGGGAACTGGGGAGTTATTATGAAGCTAGCGGCGGGAAGAAGGGAAGATGATCGAAGATTTTGGTGAACCGGTAGTTGGTTTGGTGCAAGGAAGACATGCATAGAACATGGCTTTGAGAACATTCTTGAGAACTCGGCCTCGTTGTGGGATCAAACGCGGATTCCTCGACGGCGCTGGTGCTTGTGAAGCTGGGGCCGCCATTCTTAGATTTGAGAGTGATGAAAGAAACTTCTTAGATTGGCGGGAGGCAGCTGGCAAGAGAGATGGAGCTCGAATGAAGCACCGACGTTTGTATAAATATTAATGTGGGTTGAAACCGTGTAAGCGTGTTAATAGCCGTGTGCTTGTGTTTTGGTCCTTTAAATACAAACCCCTAAGCATATAACATTTTGGCTGAAAATCTTTATTACATTTTCTTTTGAATGAGTCATTATTTTACAGCATAGTCCATCTACAAGGGCAAAGACCCTGTCCACTTTCAAGCCTGGAGTTAAAACTTAAAAGCCTCGGTGCAGCTGACATGACTTGCGATTATTTATTTACGTGGCTTCCAATTTTTGTCAAAAAAAAAAAAAATTAGAAGCTTAATACACACGGTTTGGTTTCGTTTTCGCGATTGGTCGCGACTGGTGGCTTTGCGTTTGGCAAAGTCGAATTGACTAAGTTAACCTCGGCAGATATTGGGTCTTGATTATATTGATGATTTCCAGACACTGTTTGAGAAGGTTATAGTGGTAAATCAGTTCAAAAATAAATCAAACAAAGTGGGAACACAATCTGGCCGATGGCCATCGGCATTCGTGCTTGTCAACCGTTCACACCTCAAAAACTTTCACTTTCTCCTCTACTTGTCTTTATAAATTTGAAACTTACATTTTGATTATTTTTTTTCATGAAATTTTTTTGCTTTTTATTTTTATTTTTCGAATTAGCATAGTGAATATTTACCTAGCGACTTACTGAACTCTTTAAATTATAAATAATTTCTTAATATACATGTATCACAAATTCAAATTCCAATTTTTATGGGTTAATTTCTATTTACTCGTATATATTTTGACTATCTTAAATCCACATATAATCTATTGAAAACATTAAGTCACATATATTTATTATTGTAAAGAAAATAATTTGATGAATAATTTCATCAACCCATCCCCATATACCATAATGTTTTGAACAATAAATAAGATTTGAGTTGATGTTATCAATATATTGAATACTGTGTTGAAAATAGTCACCTTAAAAAAATAATACTTTTGTTCTTTCTTTAACAACTTTTACTTGTTATATATAATCAAATTATAAAGAAAAATATAAAGTTAAATCCATATTAAATTTTGGTTTAAAACTATATTTATTAAGCATCCAAATTCTAGCTAAAAAATAGAAATGTATCACAGTTTTACGAAAAAATTTCTATTCAGAAATCATATCAAAACTCTCCTAACTAATAAAATGTAAAAACTATAGATATACATATGCACACACAAAAGAGCAATTCTTAGAGAGATGGAATCAGATGACTAAACTGAAAAATAGTATTCAATTAAATTTGAGGGAAGTTCATATGAAATAATATATATAAATTTGCAGATGTCCAAAAAGAGTTAGATGGAGGAAAGGTGTAACATCCCGCCTAGGCCAGGATGCTACCGACAGGAGACAGGAGAACCCATCTCCATAAGCCTCTGATTCTAACGAAATTTCGGCATGATGTATCGTAACATCATGCAACCTGGCCTGTAGCCAGCATCCACATGCACCAAGAAACACAAACAATCTCGGCCTCAGGCCGGAAAACAATATCAAGGCCTCAGGCCTGAACTCAAAGAACAAATTATAAACTACTTGGCCTCCGGCCAGAATCCAATGAAACTATACCATTACATGACTTATACAAATGAGATTGCAAATACAAAAAAAAACTTTACAAAGGGCCGTGAGGACCCATACTCAACCCAGGACTCCCTTGACTGCAATTGGCAATCCACTGTCTTCAAAGTCTTCACCGAACTACAGCTACTATCCTGCAAAATTGCAACTGAAAAAGATGTGAGTCATATTGACTCCGTAAGTAATCCATGCAGAGATTTACAAAACAGATATAACTGTATGATTCTCTTATCCATTTAGATACCATATTTCTAGTTACGGGTCTTTTGATCTGAACACACATGCATAAACTAACTTCTGATTATTACACTCCTTATAACTCATCATGTTTTTACTTCACTATCTAGCAAACTGAAGTCCATTATACTTTTACGGTGCTACTTGATTCTTTTCTTAACCTACTTTTGTACTATTTACTAATCTGATGCAGACACTTAAATAACTTTCTCTTTTTCATTATCTTGAAATATCATCAAATCGGAGTTTAAATTATCTTTTCCATCAGACAACCATCCTTGACTGTCTTATAAACTATATCTAGCTTCAACATCACACGAATAGTTATCATTACCTCCCGAACCATCAATGTTTCAAAATGTTCTTTCTAAGGAAATATACAACTCATAATCATCATATATATATATATATATATATATAAGATCATGTTATCGGCATCAAAATCTTTACGATGAGGCACTTCTACATAAACATGTCACATATCTATATTAACCATGCACATCTATTGATGAAGTATGTCATGCTTTTATGACTGTTACCTTAAAATATTTTTTTGAAAAACCTACTTGTGAAGGTACTAGTACTTCTAAACATAGAACTCAATATATGCATCTCAAGTGAAGTTACTTGAATACATGAAGTTTATGCAAGACTTGTAAACTTAATACACTTAACATACTAAGTGTTTAGCGAATACTTTCTGAAAACCCTTCTGAAAACTCTTTCGGAAAACTGTAATTGTAAACTGAAAACTGTGTTTGAAACTGAAATCTGTATTTGAAAACTGAACAATATCTCAAAACTATAATCCATATCTGAAGACCATAACTGAAACTTTTTCTGGGTTTTGTATCTCGGAAAATCATTTTCTGAAAAATCTGATGTTTTCAAAACTCATTTTTGAAAACCAGTATCTGCAAATCCATGACTTTGGGGCGTTACATATCGCCGTCCCCCCAGCATGCCACTACTGTCTCATAATCTGGGGGTCTAGGGGCGTGATATCTCGCCGTCCCTCTAGCCCATCTGGGAGGATCTGAGAGCGTCCCTCAGTCCTCAATATGTAACATGTTATCTGTATCCGTCAATTCCGGCTGTATCTGAAGTTACATACTGGGGGTGAGTTTTTCCCTCATGCCCCGGAAATCAGAAAAACTCATACTTAATAAAATCTTGAAACCAGAAGAAACATCTTTCCATAAACACGACTTTCAAAAGCTTTTGAAAACATTCATTGAAATACTTTGAGTTCTTGAAAATATTCTCACGTATATGAATGCATATGCATCTCTATACTATTTCCTATACTAACTATGCTTTCTTATGATGTCATACGTACGTATGCATGTCCATATACTTTCACTAATCAAACATAATTCTAATATCAACATTTCCATAATTGTACATACCCACATCATCAAATTTATCCTAACACAATAAGCACCGCATATATGCAAACATTAAATTCTCAAATCATAAACTCATTTACAAATTATCATAAACATGTACACTCTATGTTTATCTAGACATTTATTAAAATACTATCATGCAAAACACGTACTTCCACATACGAACTTACCTACACCCTTCGGCAATGTACATACTGTTTTAACTCATATGCATACTTTAATACTCATACTCCTAAGTGCGCCTATATATGTTCATTCTTGTGTGAAGTTCTACACTTACTCTCTTACATGCCCAAACGCCTCAACTCACATACTCATTATGAATATTACCTATTTTATCAACTTTCTAGCAATTTCCAGCGTTCTTGGCTTTTCACAAACCTAGTGGGTCCGTAAAATATCTGTGTGTGTCTCATTAATAGTTTTCAAACATATGCACAACATTCCCATTCTACTCAACTAATATGTATCACATCAAAACTTATAGTTTTCCTTTTAAACCATATGTACTCATGCTGCCTTCTCAATAACTCCAACTATAACAGTTACATTAACCCTATATATTTACGCATACATGCAAACTTCCATATTTACTATATGATAATTTGTTAGGTCCGTGCATTGTTTATCGCTTTTTTTATGCTATATGCCTACTTCTTTATAATTATTATCTTGTAAACTTATCTCATACCCTATTGGTGTAATAGTTTTTCTCGACCCCCCCATACCCAGGTTTAATTTAGATTATATACCTAACTATAAACAAATCATTCACTTGCTCATCTTGTAGGGGTTGGTGCTCACAGCGCCAATTCCCGGTTGTATTTTCTTGTAAATACTTCTGTAAAACAATATTATTATGAATAATATATGCAGTTTCTTTGATATAATGAATCTTATAATATGGTAAAGACGTAATGACCTTAGAATGATTAGTCATGATACAGTTGCAAAAGCGTCGCAACGGACATTGACAAGTATCATGACGTTGTCATTCTCAGACAGTTCCTGGTCAAGGTTTACACTGCTTGGTCAGTATAGTAAACCCGTTGAGACCGGTACAAGTCGTATACTGGAATATATGATTCCAATGGTTTCTCAATGAACCATAAGTCTTGGAGACTGGTATAGACCTGTAGGTGTTTATAGCGGATAAACACTGAACGACTCACCGAAGATTCTTAATGGATGGTACACCAACGTCAATAAGAATCTTCTTGGGTTGAGTAGCACTTGTGATTCTTAGACTTGAGATGCCATTGTGGGCACATGAGACATCCTCTACACTTAGATGGCAGTCACGTCACCGATCTATTTAGATCAGACCTCCGCTGTTCGTTGGGGTGTAGATAGATCCTCAGTGTGTCCTATGTGTGTCAAGATAGGATCCGTCAGTTCTGTGTAACAGAGCATAGGTAGTCCATACAATTAGCAAAAGATAAATCCATGGGCCCGTGGTAAAGTTTAGAAGCTAGTTCTAAACATTCTTATGAGAATTGCTAATAGAATAGTCGACTGGATAATCCCCATAGAGATTTGACGTTTACATCTATATCTCTGGGATAAATCCGGATACCTGTGACGGAGGAGGAATTAAACATTTGCCATGACCTCGACCTGTATGATTCAGCCAGTTTATCCGTGATCGTCATAATTTATGGGTGGATAAATTATGGACACGAAATTTGATTTCGTGACGGATACGCCTGAATCTAGAGAGTCTCAATAATGAAATAAACTCGTAGAGCACTAGAGCAACATTAATAAACAATACTGATTGTTTATAAAGTCGTTTAAAGGTTAAACGCAAAATACACGTGTAGGGACCCGATAGTCATTTACAAGATTATTGTGTATTTACATTTAATACTTGATTATTTTAAATACACATTAATTAAATGTCAAATTGAGATATTTGACTTATATCATAAATGAATATATGTATTTAATATTTAATGTAAATATAATACATATATTTGAGATATTTGTATTTAATTAATTAATTAATTATTTAATTGTTAAATGATTAATATAATTAAAATATAAATATCTTATATTTAGATATTTAATTTGTAATGATTAAAGTTGCATTAATTAAAGTAGATAAATATTATAAAGCATATTTAGATATTTAATTTACTTTAACCAAATGCATTTGAAATGAAATTGAAATGAAAAATTTGGTATATGCTTGTTGATAATTTCGGCCAAGGCATTCCTTCACAAGTATATATTGTTTCATTGCTTTTCATTTCATTTAACCTAATACACTTTCACAAAAGAAAAACACCATTGAAGGAACTTAAAGAAAGCTTGAGAAAGAAAGAAAACCAAGGAAAGCTTGGATTTTAGTAAGTTTTCTCCAACTTACTATTAGTAAGGAAATTGTTCCTTAGGATCTAGGCTTTAATATATGATGTTCTTAGGTTATTCTTTCTTTATTCTTGTGTTTTTGTTGATGGAAATTTGATGAAAGTGTTGAGCATGTGAATGAAGAAGGATGTAACTATTGTAGTTATATGTATTCTTTTAAGGTTTATGAAACCATGTTGCTATTCTAGAGTTGTTGACCCACTCTTAAATGACCTAGATTTGATCTTGATTGAGTTGTTTCATTGTGTTGAGACTTGAATTGGATGAAAGATTGATGATTGAAGTAATTGATTTGGTGTATTTAGTCTAATTTGTCCAATTTGTTGAAATTGAGAAATTAGGGTTTATAACCAATTCCAAATTTGGGGCTTTTGAGATATGTTGTGTATTGTATGTGTATATGATGCATATAAAGTTTCATGTTGATTGGATTTCATTTGGATGAGTTTTGAAGCATGAAATGACAAAATGCACAAACCCCCCCCCCCATTTGGTGCTCTCGGCCAGGACATTAATTTTGGAATTTTGTTGCTTTTGGTGTTTTGATGTTTTGAACATGCTAAGTTCATCTTAGAAATGATTTAGAATCATTCAAAATTGATTGGATCAATTTCGGACTAAAATGGACAAAATACCATATAAGGGTAATTTGGTAATTTCACTTGAATATGATTCAATTGAAATTTTATTTCATAATTTGATTATTGGAATATTAAATAAATATGTTTATTTAATTAATCCGAGAAAAAGTTTTGAAATCCGAAAATACGATTTTCGCCGCTTCCGCTGCGTTACCGGATTCACCCGTAATAAAACCCCTTCAAAATGGTATCAGAGCGAGTCTGATTCTAGGCCGTTTAAAATGATTGGCTATATTTAATCATCTTTCTTGATTTATGCATGCTTATTAGAAACTGAATCGGTTAGATTTAGGGTGTATGACACTTAGCGGAAAATCCCTGATAATAAGGTTTTATTGTAATTATGTATTTGATGCATGTTATATGGTCCGTCTCGTCAATACGGTTTATGAATATCTCTTTGTGACTACATCCGAGACCGTGCCTCTGCTGTGAGGGTGTAGCCGATAAAGATTTATTTATACCGAACGTATATCAGATACTAGGTAAATTCAAGTAAAAGCGGAATCTGAACGTGCCCTAGCTGTCAGGATTACGTGAGTAACTTGAGTTTATCATTGACGAGTTTAACCTTGGTACGTCTCCTTGTGGGCCTGCCTCCGCAGCGACAACGAGAAACGGCCAGGACCGGGTGTTTAGGAGTCACTGTTGAGTGATTGACAAGTGAGTTGTCTACCTGATGAATATACGTAAGCGAGAACCGTGCCTCTGCTGTGAGCTGAAATATATTCACGGGGTCCACTTTTCACTATTTATATTTAATTTAATTATTGAATATTTGTATTCTGTGTTGGGATTACAGTAATGCATGATTTAGTGGGAGGGGCATATTAGATTAAAAATCCATGATCTAGTTTATGCTTTTGATATTATATGAAACTGTTTTTATTCTGCTAACCGTTTTTCGTGATCTATATGATAGATTTGCGATGGCGGGTCAATCCACAAACCAGTTTGCGCGTATGTTGATGCGAACAAACTGAAAGGCGCTGAGAACTTTACGGACTGGGAAATGGATTTGAGGATTGTCCTCGATCCGAGAAGTTGGGATATGTGCTTGAGGGCCCTTTGCCCCTTGCAGTGGGTGAGGAGGCTTCGGAAGAGGAACGCCGAGTTTTTGAAACTTGGAAGGATGATGACTTGAGAGTTAAATCATACATCCTCAGTTCGCTCTCTCCGAAACTCAAACACAATACTATGGTATGATTGATTCCTACAGTATGATGACGCGATTAAGACAATCGTTCGAGAACCAAGAACAAGTGATTGTTCATAAAGTCGCCATGGAACTGTTCCATGCGCGTCTGGATGAGGGGCAAAGTGTTAGCCCACATGTTCTTCATATGATCGATTTGATCGATCAATTGAGGCAACATAATCTCATCCTCAATGACATTCTCGGGAGGAGTGTCATTCTTGGTTCTATGCCAGCTTCATTCCGACAGTTTGTGATGTACTTCAACATGCACGGGACTGTCTGCACCTACCATGAGCTGCATAGGATGTTGCTCACGGCAGAGGAGGACCTTAAGAAGGGATTACCAACACGCCCTCCTAGATCTACTTCACTTTCAGCTTCTTCCCAAGGAATGTCCAAGGGAAAGAACAAGAAGGGAAGAAGAAGAAGAAGAAGGCAGTTGGTCCTCAACAGCAGCCGAAGATAGCCAAGCCCAAGAGGGCTTCTGAGGACAAATGCCACCACTGCGGCAAGGTCGGGCACTGGAAGAGGAACTGTCCAGATTACATTGCCCAGATCAGGAGGGAGAGAGCATCGACATCAGGTACTTTTATTTTTCCAGTTATTGATATATCTTTGGCTTGTGAAGCCGTTACATCCAACTGGATTTTAGATTCTGCTTGTCCCATTCACATTTGCAATACGTTGCAGGTGCTGAAGGAAAGTAGGAGGCTGAAGCCTGGAGTGATGCAGTTGCGATTCGGGAGTGGAGACTCACTGGATGCAGTTGCAGTGGGAGTATGCGAGATCTCATTGCCGAATGGGACACTTTTGTTAAATGAATGCTATTTTGTGCCAGGATGTGTGGCTAATATTATATCCCTTTTTGTATTAGATACAGAAGGCTTTTGTATTAATATTAAGAATAGTTCTTTGTATTTATATGATAAAATAATATTCAGATCCTTAGTTGTCCAAATATGCATGGTCATTATACACTGCAAACATCAAAAGATATATTAAGTTCTGGAATTAATAAACGTAGATTACCTGAAATTAATAATACTGAACTCTGGCATATGCGGCTAGGTCATATTGGGGCTAAACGCCTTAACCAAATGGTTAGGAATGGTTTGATACCAGATCTCACCATTGAATCCTTTCCAACCTGTGAATCCTGTATTCAAGGTAAAATGACTAAAGCCCCATTTTCTGGTGTTGGACACCGAGCCACAAACTTACTGGAACTCGTACATTCTGATGTATGTGGTCCACTAAGTCAAACTGCTCACAGTGGTTATTCATACTTCGTTACCTTTACCGATGATTTATCACGGTACGGTTATGTCTATTTGATGCGACATAAATCGGAAACTTTTGAAAAGTTCAAAGAATTCCGAAATGAAGTAGAAAAACAAACTGGGAAATATATTAAATGCCTTCGATCTGATCGAGGTGGCGAATATATGAGTGGTGAGTTCATTGATTATATGAAGGAGAATGGGATTCTCGCTCAATACACTCCTCCAGGTACCCCACAACACAATGGAGTATCTGAGAGGAGAAATCGGACTTTATTGGATATGGTCCGATCAATGTTGAGTTTCACAGATTTGCCCTATTATTTATGGGGCTACTCTCTCTTAACCGCCGCACATCTTTTGAATAAGATTCCTTCAAAAGCTGTTTTCCTACGACACCGTATGAGATATGGTTCGGTAGGAGACCAAATCTTAATTATATTAAGGTTTGGGGTTGTCCTGCCTATGTCAGGGTGACTCAGCAAAGTAAGCTTTCGCCTCGAGGGCAAAAGTTTAGGTTTATTGGATATCCTCCGAATACGAGGGGATATCTGTTCTATGATACCGAGCATCGAAATGTATTCGTAGCTCGCTTCGCAAAATTTCTAGAAGTAGAATTTTTGTCAGAAGGTGGTGATCATAGACAGGTTATGCTTGACGAAGTACAACCTGAAAACAATGAACCAACGGAGGAACCTGAAGTTCAAGTAGATGAAGGACCTTCAACACACACACTCCGTAGGTCACAAAGGGTATCTAGACCTCCTGAACGCTTGTATTTGATACAAGAAAAGAGTCTGGATGTTCTCTTAATAGAAGAGACAGATCCTTTCACCTATAGAGAATCGATGTTGGACATCGACTCCGTGAAATGGCAAAGTGCCATGAAATCCGAGATAGACTCAATGCATGAGAATCAAGTTTGGGACTTGGTTCCGCTTCCAGAGGGAATTGTTCCTATCGGCTGTAAATGGGTTTACAAGAGGAAGCGAGGGCCTGACGGTAAGGTTGAAACTTACAAGGCCCGACTGGTTGCAAAAGGTTACACGCAGCGACCTGGCGTCGACTACGATGAGACTTTTTCACCGGTTGCAATGCTTAAGTCTATTCGGATTTTGCTTTCTATAGCTGCGTATCATGACTACGAGATTTGGCAAATGGATGTCAAAACGGCTTTTCTAAATGGATTTCTTGATGAAGAAATCTATATGGAACAGCGGAAGGTTTTGCATCCAGCGAAAACTCGGGCATGGTATGTAAGCTTAAGAAGTCCATTTATGGACTCAAACAAGCTTCACGAAGTTGGAATCTTCGATTCGACGAGATTATTAGATCGTCTGGTTTTCTCAAGAATTCAGAAGAATCCTGTGTGTATCAGAAGGCCAGTGGGAGCATGGTCGTATTTTTAGTCCTGTATGTTGATGACATCCTAATCATTGGAAATGATTTAGGTATGTTACAAGGCGTTAAAGCGTACCTCTGTAAGAATTTCTCCATGAAGGACCTGGGAGAAGCTTCCTATGTTTTAGGGATAAAACTCTATAGAGATAGACAAAGGAAGCTGATTGGGTTATCCCAATCAACGTACATAGATAAGATCTTAGAACGGTATAATTTTGGTAACTGTAAGACAGCAAACATACCGTTCAGACATGGGATTCATCTTTCAAAGAAGATGAGTCCGCAAACAGAAGATGAGAAGGTTAGAATGTCTAGCCAACCTTATGCTTCGTGTTTGGGCAGCATAATGTATGCCATGTTATGTACAAGGCCTGATATCAGTTTCGCTGTTAGCGTAACTAGCAGATATCAGTCCAATCCAAGGTAATGACCATTGGATGGCCATTAAACATATCCTCAAGTATCTTAAAGGTACTAAGGATAAGTTAATAATTTATGGAGGAAACGAACTGCAAGTTAATGGGTATACAGACTCCGATTTCCAATCGGATCCCGATGATAGAAAGTCTACATCTGGATTTGTCTTTACCCTTAACGGAGGCGCAGTTTGTTGGAAGAGTTCCAAACAGGGATCTACAGCTGATTCCACCACTGAGGCGGAATATATTGCAGCTTCTGAAGCCGCAAAAGAGGCTGTGTGGATAAAGAATTTTGTCACAGAATTGGGAGTTGTCCCAAGTATCGTGAATGCGATTCCGTTATACTGTGATAATACTGGAGCCATTGCGCAAGCAAAGGAACCAAGGGCGCATCAGAAGTCGAAGCATGTGGAACGCAAGTACCACACATTCGAGAGATTGTGTCACGAGGGGATTATGTCGTGTGCAAGGTACCGAGTGAAGACAATGTAGCAGACCCGCTGACGAAGGCCATACCTCCGAAGTTGTTTGATAAACACGTGGAGTCGATGGGTATTAGATACAATCGTTATTGGCACTAGAGCAAGTGGGAGTTTTTGTAGGGGTTGGTGCTCACAGCGCCAATTCCCGGTTGTATTTTCTTGTAAATACTTCTGTAAAACAATATTATTATGAATAATATATGCAGTTTCTTTAATATAATGAATCTTATAATATGGTAAAGACGTAATGACCTTAGAATGATTAGTCATGATACAGTTGCAAAAGCGTCGCAACGGACATTGACAAGTATCATGACGTTGTCATTCTCAGAGTTCCTGGTCAAGGTTTACACTGCTTGGTCAGTATAGTAAACCCGTTGAGACCGGTACAAGTCGTATACTGGAATATATGATTCCAATGGTTTCTCAATGAACCATAAGTCTTGGAGACTGGTATAGACCTGTAGGTGTTTATAGCGGATAAACACTGAACGACTCACCGAAGATTCTTAATGGATGGTACACCACGTCAATAAGAATCTTCTTGGGTTGAGTAGCACTTGTGATTCTTAGACTTGAGATGCCATTGTGGGCACATGAGACATCTCTACACTTAGATGGCAGTCACGTCACCGATCTATTTAGATCAGACCTCCGCCTGTTCGTTGGGTGTAGATAGATCCTCAGTGTGTCCTATGTGTGTCAAGATAGGATCCGTCAGTTCTGTGTACCAGAGCATAGGTAGTCCATACAATTAGCAATAAGATAAATCCATGGGCCCGTGGTAAAGTTTAGAAGCTAGTTCTAAACATTCTTATGAGAATTGCTAATAGAATAGTCGACTGGATAATCCCCATAGAGATTTGACGTTTACATCTATATCTCTGGGATAAATCCGGATACCTGTGACGGAGGAATTAAACATTTGCCATGACCTCGACCTGTATGATTCAACAGTTTATCCGTGATCGTCATAATTTATGGGTGGATAAATTATGGACACGAAATTTGATTTCGTGACGGATACGCCTGAATCTAGAGAGTCTCAATAATGAAATAAACTCGTAGAGCACTAGAGCAACATTAATAAACAATACTGATTGTTTATAAAGTCGTTTAAAAGTTAAACGCAAAATACACGTGTAGGGACCCGATAGTCATTTACAAGATTATTGTGTATTTACATTTAATACTTGATTATTTTAAATACACATTAATTAATGTCAAATTGAGATATTTGACCTATATCATAAATGAATATATGTTTTAATATTTAATGTAAATATAATACATATATTTGAGATATTTGTATTTATTTAATTAATTAATTATTTAATTGTTAAATGATTAATATAATTAAAATATAAATATCTTATATTTAGATATTTAATTTGTAATGATTAAAGTTGCATTAATTAAAGTAGATAAATATCTATAAAGCATATTTAGATATTTAATTTACTTAAACCAAATGCATTGAAATGAATTTGAAATGAAAAAATTGGTATATGCTTGTTGATAATTTCGGCCAAGGCCATTTCCTTCACAAGTATATATTGTTTCATTTTTTTCATTTCATTTAACCTAATACACATTTCACAAAAGAAAAACACCATTGAAGGAACTTAAAGAAAGCTTGAGAAAGAAAGAAGAAAATCCAAGGAAAGCTTGATTTTAGTAAGTTTTCTCCAACTTATTATTAGTAAGGAAATTGTTCCTTAGGATCTAGGCTTCAATATTGATGTCCTTAGGTTATTCTTTCTTTATTCTTGTGTTTTTGTGATGGAAAGTTTGGTGAAATTGTAAAGCATGTGTGGTGAAGAAATGAGTGTAACTATTGTAGTTATATGTATTCTTTTAAGGTTTATGAAACCATGTTGCTATTCTAGAGTTGTTGACCCACTCTTAAATGACCTAGATTTGATCTTGAGTTGTTTCATTGTGTTGAGACTTGAATTGGATGAAAGATTGATGATTGAAGTAATTGATTTGGTGTATTTAGTCTAATTTGACCAATTTGTTGAAATTGAGAAATTAGGGTTTATAACCAATTCCAAATTTGGGGCTTTTGAGATATGTTGTGTATTTGTATGTGTATATGATGCATATAAAGTTTCATGTTGATTGGATTTCATTTGGATGAGTTTTGAAGCATGAAATCACAAAATGCACAAACCCCCCCCCCCCCCCCATTTGGGCTCTCGGCCAAGGACATTAATTTTGGAATTATTGTGCTTTTGGTGTTTTGATGTTTTGAACATGCTAAGTTCATCTTAGAAATGATTTAGAATCATTCAAAATTGATTGGATCAATTTCGGACTAAAATGGACAAAATACCATATAAGGGTAATTTGGTAATTTCACTTGAATATGATTCAATTGAAATTTTATTTCATAATTTAATTATTGGAATGTTAAATAAATATGTTTATTTAATTAATCCGAGAAAAAGTTTTGAAATCTGAAAATACGATTTTCGCCGCTTCCGCTGCGTTACCGGATTCACCCCGTAATAAAACTCCTTCACATCTGTGTATACATAAACCGGTTCATACCTATGTATATTTCTCTTTGCCTCTGAATACCTCTGTTTACCTTTTACTTATATTCCTACGTACAATTGCTTACTCTTTTCTATATCAGTCCACTAGCTTCTGTCTCCTACGATCATCTTTATATACACATATATATACATTCATTAATTCTCTCAAAGTGTTATATACATATAACCTTATTATAGTTCTACTCTTGTTCAACGATAACTTCTTAAGTAAACAAAGCATGTGTTACTTACCTGGTTACGCGAGTGCCCGCGATCCGGGTCCGATCTGCCAAAACAAATCACAACATCTGTCAGAACCGCTATTTGCGGAACTTTCTACTCATCAGCTATAAACTACGGATTTCCTTGGAATCCTCAAATCCTCACCGACTCTACGGTTTAAGTTTCATTACTCTACACATGCTCACTTTGCTATCTTAAACTAACTAGATAGGTCAATTCTTATTTTAAATTACGCGTTTGCGGCAAAACTTGCGGAAAAGTTTCCGCAAATGTTACGGAATAGTCTCGAACCCTCCGAACTAATCCACAATTACCCAAATACCCCCGCAATACCATAAACACATCATAAATAAGCTTACGATCATTTATACTCAAACACGCGAGATACGCCGTTTTACCGGAATCTCGCTAAATCTACCGGATCGATCATAACTCATCTGATTCACCCCGGATTCTTTCACATTTATCATTTTAACATATTCAATCATATTCAATTCATAAACATGCAATTTGCTAATTTACGAAACTACCGGAAACATCCGAATATAAAACGATACACTTGAAAATAACAAAATCTAAACTGAGAGTTGTACCAAAATTCCGAGGCCATATTCGGACTCCCCTCGGCCATACGAACGCGCTAGTGTCGACAGAATTCCGATCGGAGCTACCGTTCAAAATGGTTTACTGTTCATCGACGCTCTTTCCCTCGTTTTGCGTAATTTCAGCCGCTGTTCGGCAAAACCGCCTCCGCACACTCGTAGTACTCGTCGAGGGCTTCGATTTGGTAGGTGGCACGGCCCGTGAAATAGCCCGACGAGCCAGAACCGATCAACCCACCATGCCCCCTTCTCTCCGCCGTTTCTCTCTGCCGTCTGTGAATCAGCCTCAACGCCGGGCTTCGCTCTGGGTGGTCGCGCCGGCAGACGGTGGCCGCAGGCCGCCGGCGCGACTACAAAACCGAAAGGGGGGAAAAGAAGACCGATGGGGTCGGGTGGAGGAAAATGTAAAGGATTTTCCATTTTGCAATTAAACCAACTATGAGGCTTTATATACCCAACTGGAAAATATAGATCTGGTCCCTGCGAAAATAATAAATCAGTCCCTATTCTAGAACACTTCTGGAAAATCGCAAATTCGGAGCCCTTCTGATGCGATTCTCGAAAAGTATTCAACACGAAAGTTGTTCGTTTCGGAAAAACGAGTCCGATGGTCTAAAACTCAGCTCGATCGGAGTTCGTTTGCTCTGTTCGTGACCAAAACAACAAACTTTACGCATTATACAAAAATCGCGTAACCGACTTTTGATCCCACGCATTTTCCAACGCGACTAAAATTCATAATCCATTATTCCAACTCATATAACATTGTTCGAACTCTTATTTCTCAACATTATCACGATCCAAGACTAAAACAATCGCCCGGGAATCTCCTGGAACAGTTCTGAAAATCCGGGATGTTACATTCACCCCCCTCCTTATAAAAATTTCGTCCTCGAAATTTCTCTATCACTATATCTGCTAAAACAAACCCGGTCACATACGCCGAAACTATCTTGTTCTAAACTCTACTAATATCACTTCTCTATCTCAACTCTGAACTAATCATCATCCGAAAACTAAAATCCTTAACAGCTTATCTATGACTTTAAACTGGCTGTTCTGGTCTGACTCTCATCACTGACTTTACTAGTCTGGCTCTTATCTCTAGCTGTACTATTCTGGTTCTGATCTCAATTCTCTGGCCCCACAAGGGCCTCATACTGGTACTATCTCGTTATTACTAATCTCTGACTAACTATGGTGTAAGAGTACTAACTCAACTTAATCTCCTCTCATACAGAGATAGCTAATCTATGCACCATAAATGAGCCACCCCATGGACCCCATATCAAACAAACAAAGCATAGAATAAAAGAATCAACTCATTTCAAACAATCATATAAGATACATACAACGACCTACGTGGTCTTTACCAAACTGAAGACAATCTCTGACAGCTGGATCCCCACAATTGCAGTCACTGACTTCTAGACCATGCTACTGACTGACTCTTAAACCATGCTCTGATACCAACTTTGTAACATCCCGCCTAGGCCAGGATGCTACCGGCAGGAGACAGGAGAACCCATCTCCATAAGCCTCTGATTCTAACGAAATTTTGGCATGATGTATTCGTAACATCATGCAACCTGGCCTGTAGCCAGCATCCACATGCACCAAGAAACACAACAATCTCGGCCTCAGGCCGGAAACACAATATCAAGGCCTCAGGCCTGAACTCAAAGAACAAATTATAAACTACTTGGCCTCCGGCCAGAATCCAATTGAAACTATACCATTACATGACTTATACAAATGAGATGCAAATACAAAAAAAAAACTTTACAAAGGGCCGTGAGGACCCATACTCAACCCAGGACTCCCTTGACTGCAAATTGGGCAATCCACTGTCTTCAAAGTCTTCACCGAACTACACAGCTACTATCCTGCAAAATTGCAACTGAAAAGATGTGAGTCATATTGACTCAGTAAGTAATCATGCTGAGATTTACAAAATAGATATAACTGTATGATTCTCTTATCCATTTAGATACCATATTTCTAGTTACGGGTCTTTTGATCTGAACACACATGCATAAACTAACTTCTGATTATTACACTCCTTATAACTCATCATGTTTTACTTCACTATCTAGCAAACTGAAGTCCATTATACTTTTACGGTGCTACTCTGATTCTTTTCTTAACCTACTTTTGTACTATTTACTAATCTGATGCAGACACTTATAATAACTTTCTCTCTTTCATTATCTTGAAATATGATCAAATCGGAGTTTAAATTATCTTTTCCATCAGACAACCATCCTTGACTGTCTTATAAACTATATTATATCTTCAACATCACACGAATACGTTATCATT
This sequence comes from Zanthoxylum bungeanum, assembly GCA_019454045.1. Taxonomy (NCBI): domain Eukaryota; kingdom Viridiplantae; phylum Streptophyta; class Magnoliopsida; order Sapindales; family Rutaceae; genus Zanthoxylum; species Zanthoxylum bungeanum. The sequence continues at coordinate 101,920 of SKCR01023515.1, forward strand.
ACCTCCCGAACCATCAATGTTTCAAAATGTTCTTTCTAAGGAAATATACAACTCATAATCATCATTAATATATATATATATATATATATATATATATCTTTATATAAGATCATGTTATCGGCATCAAAATCTTACGATGAGGCACTTCTACATAAACATGTCACATATCTATATTAACCATGCACATCTATTGATGAAATATGTCATGCTTTTATGAACTGTTACCTTAAAATCTTTTTCTGAAAAACCTACTTGCGAAGGTACTAGTACTTCTAAACATAGAACTCAATATATACATCTCAAGTGAAGTTACTTGAATACATGAAGTTTATGCAAGACTTGTAAACTTAATACACTTAACATACTAAGTGTTTAGCGAATACTTTCTGAAAACCCTTCTGAAAACTCTTTCGGAAAACTGTAACTGTAAACTGAAAACTGTGTTTGAAACTGAAATCTGTATTTGAAAACTGAATAATATCTCAAAACTATAATCCATATCTGAAGACCATAACTGAAACTTTTTCTGGTTTTGTATCTCGGAAAACCATTTTCTGAAAAATCTGATGTTTTCAAAACTCATTTTTTGAAAACCAGTATCTGGGTATCTATAGAAAAACTGACGCATGGAGGCGTTACGTATCGTCCGTCCCTCCATACGCTAATCTGGAGGCAGAAGTGCAAATCCATGACTTTGGGGCGTTACATATCGCCGTCCCCCCAAAGCATGCCACTACTGTCTCATAATCTGGGGGTCTAGGGGCGTGATATCTCGCCGTCCCTCTAGCCCATCTGTGAGGATCTGAGAGCGTCCCCTCAGTCCTCAACATGTGCACATGTTATCTGTATCCGTCAATTCCGGCTGTATCTGAAGTTACATACTGGGGTGAGTTTTTCCCTCATGCCCCGGAAATCAGAAAACTCATACTTAATAAAATCTTGAAACCAGAAGAAACATCTTTCCATAACACGACTTTTCAAAAGCTTTTGAAAACATTCATTGAAATACTTTGAGTTCTTGAAAATATTCTCACGTATATGAATGCATATGCATCTCTATACTACTTCCTATACTAACTATGCTTTCTTATGATGTCATACACGTACGTATGCATGTCCATATACTTTCACTAATCAACATAATTCTAATATCAATATTTCCATAATTGTACATACCCATATCATCAAATTTATCCTAACACAATAAGCACCGCATATATGCAAACATTAAATTCTCAAATCATAAACTCATTTACAAATTATCATAAACATGTACACTCTATGTTTATCTAGACATTTATTAAAATACTATCATGCAAAACACGTACTTACCACATACGAACTTGCCTACACCATTCGGCAATGTACATACTGTTTTTAACTCATGTGCATACTTTAATACTCATACTCCTAAGTGCGCCTATATATGTTCATTCTTGTGTGAAGTTCTACACTTACTCTCTTACATGCCCAAACGCCTCAACTCACATACTCATTATGAATATACCTATTTTATCAACTTTCTAGCTATTTCCAGCGTTCTTGGCTTTTCACATACCTAGTTGGTCCGTAAAGTATCTGTGTGTGTCTCATTAATAGCTTTTCAAACATATGCACAACATTCCCATCTTCTACTCAACTAATATGTATCACATCAAAACTTATAGTTTTCATTTTTAAACCATACTTTACTCATGCTCGCATTTATCAATAACTCAATATAATAGATACATAACCCTATATATTTACGCATACATGCAAACTCCATATTTACTATATGATAATTTGCTTAGGTCCTCGTGCATGTTTATCCGCTTTTATGCTTATATGCCTACTTCTTTATAATTATTAGCTTGTAAACTTAATCCCATACCCTAGGGTGTAGTTTTTCTACAACCCCTCATACCCAGGTTTAATTAGATTATATACATAACTATAACAATCATTCACTTGCTCCATCTGTGTATACATAAACCGGTTCATACCTATGTATATTTATCTTTGCCTCTGAATACCCCTGTTTACCTTTTACTTATATTCCTACGTACAATTGCTTACTCTTATCTATATCAGTCCACTAGCTTCTGTCTCCTACGATCATCTTTATATACACATATATATACATTCATTAATTCTCTCAAAGTGTTATATACATATAACCTTATTATAGTTCTACTCTTGTTCAACGATAACTTCTTAAGTAAACAAAGCATGTGTTACTTACCTGGTTACGCGAGTGCCCGCGATCCGGGTCCGATCTGCCAAAACAAATCACAACATCTGTCAGAACCGCTATTTGCGGAACTTTCTACTCATCAGCTATAAACTACGGATTTCCTTGGAATCCTCAATCCTCACCGACTCTACGGTTTAAGTTTCATTACTCTACACATGCTCACTTTGCTATCTTAAACTAACTAGATAGGTCAAATTCTTATTTTACGCGTTTGCGGCAAAACTTGCGGAAAAGTTTCCGCAAACGCTACGGAATAGTCTCGAACCCTCCGAACTAATCCACAATTACCCAAATACCCCCGCAATACCATAAACACATCATAAATAAGCTTACGATCATTTATACTCAAACACGCGAGATACGATGTTTTACCGGAATCTCGCTAAATCTACCGGATCGATCATAACTCATCTGATTCACCCCGGATTCTATCACATTTATCATTTTAACATATTAAATCATATTCAATTCATAAACATGCAATTTGCTAATTTACGAAACTACCGGAAATATCCGAATATAAAACGATACACTTGAAAATAACAAAATCTAAACGCAGAGTCGTACCGAAATTCCGAGGCCATATTCGGACTCCCCTCGGCCATACGAATGCGCTAGTGTCGATGGAATTCCGATCGGAGCTACCGTTCAAAATGGGTTTACTATTCATCGACGCTATTTCCCTCGTTTTACGTAATTTCAGCCGCTGTTCAGCAAAACTGCCTCCGCACACTCGTAGTACTCGTCAAGGGCTTCGCTTTGGTAGGTGGCACGGCCCGTGAAATAGCCCGATGAGCCGAAACCGATCAACCCACCATGCGCCCCTTCTCTCCGCCGTTTCTCTCTACCATCGGCGAATCAGCCTCAACGCCGGCCACCACTACCTGCGCGGTGGCCGGGGCTTCGCTCTGGGTGGTCGCACCGGCAGATGGTGGCCGCAGGCCGCCGGCGAGACTACAAAACCGAAAGGGGGGAAGAAGACCGATGGGGTCGAGTGGAGGAAAATGTAAAGGATTTGCCATTTTGCAATTAAACCATACTAAGAGGCTTTATATACCCAACTGGAAAATATTGATCTGGTCCCTGTGAAAATAACAAATCAGTCCCTATTCTAGAACCTTCTGGAAAATCACAAATTCGGAGCCCTTCTGATGCGATTCTCGAAAAGTGTTCAACACGAAAGTTGTTCGTTTCGGAAAAAATAGTTTGATGGTCCAAAAATAAGCTCGATCGGAGTTCGTTTGCTCTGTTTGTGACCAAAACAGCAAACTTTACGCATTATACGAAAATCGCGTAACCGACTTTTGATCCCACGCATTTTCCAACGCGACTAAAATTCATAATCCATTATTCCAACTCATATAACATTGTTCGAACTCTTATTTCTCAACATTATCATGATCCAAGACTAAAACAATCGCCCGGGAATCTCCTGGAACAGTTCTGAAAATCTGGGATGTTACAAAAGGGTTGTTAAGAATAAAATAATTCCTTTTTAATTAATTATAGATTAAATGGATCTAAATGAAATTTTTCAGCTACTAACTTTTCCACTTACTAAACAAATAGGTTACCCAGTGGAATCTACGTTTAAGTGTCATGTCATCTTTGATTAGCGATTAATATGTATATATTTATCGCCCATTTATCTTAGTATTTTATGTGTTATCTCCAGTTTTATGAGCATTTTGATGTGTTTTAGATTTATTTTATAGCTCAAGATCATAATAATATTAAATTGGACTCAACGAGCAATGAAACAATAAATTGGAGCCAAAATGGAGCAAATTTCAGAGTCAGCATGCGTGTCGCAACGCGCTGCATCACGGAATCCAGGCAAAATGTCAATAATTTGGTGTGTCACAATGCCCATGAAGGAGAGTCGCGACGCTTGTATGTGGCACTTCATGACACGGAGCAGCTTCCTGGTACTACGGGAACTTCGATTTTTAAAACAGAAAAGACTACATGAACTTCATATATAAGTACAAGTTCTTCACAAAATTAAAAAAATGAAGCCTCATAATCTAATTTCGGTGCCTCAGAGCATAAAAGTATTGTGATATATATCCTAGAGTTTTATATAATTTGTAAAAAGAACCTTTTGTCTAAAATAAAACATGCATTATTCACTTATTAATTGTTTTGATTTAAATCACATATTATAAATTATATAGTTTACCCTTGATGACTTATGTGCTTTCAAGCTTGGTATATAAGTTTCATACATAAGAGGATTTATATCTGAAGTTAGTAATATAAAATAGTTCATATAGATCAAACAAAACAGATACTTTATTTGTGGTATATCTATAGATGTAGTCCGTTATATAAATGTATGGCGACCTTGATTCGAGATCGTACATCTGATGATATGAGAATGAATATACCTTATATAATGTGATCATATAGGACTATACCGGAATAGAAATGAATTTTTTATAATATCCGTTAAATAAAAAAATTCATTTCGATTTACTAGGTGGTTATATATAGATTGATATAAATCTTAAATGTACTACAAACTCCTGCATGACAGCCAATGTCTTTGATTTACAAAGGTAAGGTTGATGTAGAAATTTTGACCAATAGTTACATACTTTGGGGACATGATTTTGTGTGTAGTTGTGGATGTTTTACATAGATATGAAGTTCACTCTTTCTTACGAGAAGTAGATGAGTATATTCCTTAGCGTTTGATTAGGTACTTGAATGATTAGAGCGCTCCACTCTTTCTATTACGAATAGAAAGATAAATATTCATAATAGTTATGAATAAATCATTCATTAGAGAATCAATGGTATTTAAGGTACAAATAATAAAAGGGCTATAACGAATATTTTTCTCCCGCTCTAATTATGAGACACTCATGAAAGGTCAATCTGTATGTAATGACTATATCGATGGACACCGACGTAGTTCAGCTTATATATAATATATCTACAATGACGAGAGTGCAACTTTAGGTTTTTAGTGTAATAACCTAAATTTAATAATTTAGAATAATTAATTAAAGAGTTTGATTAATATTATAAGATTATTGGAGTTCAAAACTGTAGGTTTATTTGGTCCCCGTGCTAGCTTGATATACTGTAGCAAATTAAATATAATTGGAAAGTTCATTTATAAACTCACATATATTATTAATATGATTAATAATATATATATCACACATGGAACTAATATTAATTTTAATGTAAATTTTTTTTAAATGATTATAAGATAATCATTTATTATTTTAAAATCTTACAATTATTAAATCATATTTTTAATATAATTTAATATTTGGAATTTTTGGATATAAATGAATTAAAAAATGATTTTAAATTCATCTTTATTAAAATGGAAGTTACAAGATTACATCCGGCAACTTTTTTACGTATTGATGAAGACATTAAACACAAAATTACTTTTTCCATTACTTGGCTTAATTTTTGAATTAGGGACAGAGGAAGGATTTTTATTATTCTTTTGACAACCTAAACCCTAAATATAAAAATAAAAAATATTTTCCTTTTTACTCTAATCATATTTTCCTAACCCTAGCCTCCCTTATTCTTGGTTTTCTCTCAAGTGTTGAGAAAAAAGAAAAGAAAAACATAACAAAACCTTATTTGTGGTAACTAGAGGTGTTCGCGCTACGGTTCGGGTTGATTTTTTTGTTTTACACTTCAAACCACGCGGGTTGTCTTTTTGGAAAATTAGAAACCAAAGCCGAAAATTTGATAAGGAAAACTGCGACGGTTCGTATCGGTGGTTCAGCAGTTTGGGCAGTTCGAGTCGGTGGTTTGGATTAGAAATGTTTTTAAGAAAAGTTTTTATGTTTTCAAAAAATAATTGAAGAGAAAAAATATCAAATTTTCATTTATACATTGCGTATTATCATATGATCATTAAATATCTTAAATTCATTGTTAAATAAAAAGAAAAATATAAAATAATGTCTAATTTGAATGCGGGTCAACAGTTTAGGTGGTTCAGGTCGCTGTTCAGGTCACAATTTACGGTTTATATGGTTCAGGTAGTGGTTTAGGTCAAAATCGCATATCAACTCAAAATATGCGGTTCGGTTCAGGCTTAGTCGAAATTATGCATGGCAATGGGCCGGGCTCGGGCCGAGCTTATCAAAGCAAGGCCTGGGCCCGTGCTGTCATCGGGCCGGGCCGGGCCGGGCTCGGGCCTGATTTTTTAATTATAAATAAAAAATATATATATTATATAAATAAAAATATTTAATTATTTATTTTAAGCCCGGACTCGGTTTTTTTATTATAAAAAATTGTAAATATAAAACATTTATTATAAAAATATATATATTTTATAAATTAAAATAAACCCGGCCCGAGCCCGGGCCTGATTTTTTAATTATAAATAAAAAATTATTATATAAATATATATATTATATAAATAAAAATATTTAATTATTTATTTTAAGCCCAAACTCGGTTTTTTTATTATAAAAAATTATAAATATAAAACATTTATTATAAAAATATATATATATTATAAATTAAAATATTTATTTATTTATTTTAAGCCCGGACCCGATTTTTTTATTATAAAAAATTATAAATATAAAAAATTTATTATACAAATTTATATATTTTATAAATTAAAACATTTATTTATTTATTTTAAGCCTGGGCCGGGCGGGCCGGGCTTTTTGGGTGAAGCCCGGCCCGGACCCGTGTTACCCCGGGCCGGGCCGGGCTTCAGGCTTTTCTGCCATGCATAGTCAAAATTATTTTCAATATTTTTTCAAACCGAGCAGTTCAGTTCGGGTCTGTGCGGTTTGAACCGAAACCGTGCACACCCATAGTGGCAACATTTAAATCTCTAAATTATTTACGGATTTTTTTTGCTTGTAAGTTAAGCTCACTCTTGCATTTATTGGTGGCGAGTCATAGCACGACATGTCATTCGCCTTTAGTAGTTAAATAAGTGTAGATCGTACGACATGCGTACACCAAGCTCAGCAACGAACGACATGTTGGTTGGCAGTTTTAAGAAGACGATTTTTCTAGGGTCAACCGACATGTCGGTTCTTTTGAAATTGAATAACTGAAATGTCTTATGTGTACAAAACAACAAGACGACATGTCATATATGTTGTGTAACATGCACGTGCATATCAGTGCAAGGCTGTATATGTGTCATGTGTGTCGTGCTTGTAAGAGCATGAACATGCGTGAAGGCACGTGAAACACGTGTGCCGCACGTTTCCGGGCGTGGGAGCGTGTTCGAGATCGTGCTTGGCGCGTGGGAGTGCGTGTAGACTCATGAGACATGTGTCAGCACATGTTGACACGTGTTAGAGCATGTGGAACAGTGATGACATCGTTATCTAGTGATTTCGATGTATCATTCATTGATGTTCTTTGATTTTTAAAACCCATTCATGTTTTAAATGGAGTCCATAATAATAATTTTAAAATATCACATAAACTTTATGTTTATGAATTGCATATTATCTCTTTGATATTAGTATATTTTCAGTGTAAATTTATGTTCATTAGACTGATATTCTTTTCTTGTATTTGTTACAGGAAAATTATGGCAATAATAACAACGACTCTCTGTGTAATGAGGACATGCAGTCATAGACTAAGGGTTTCCCAATTGCTTCAAAATCTGGAAGAATATATGATGCATGAAAATAATGACATGATCTCCCATATCATTAAAGTTAATAAAATGATACAAAAGTTAATTTGGCAAGGAAATTGAAAAAGGGAAAATATTAAAGTCAAACTACTATTTGAAACTCTCTCTGAGATGTAGCGTAAGCTAATTACTGACATTTGGGAATTGATAAGGCTAGAGTTACAAGACATTAGTATTAGTACAATGTCAGATGGAAATGATTTGCATTTGAGTATACGAGACATGCAGCAAAAAGGACGATAACTTCGATCCCTAAATTGTCTATGTGGTCCTAGATTTGTGTTAAGATTTTTATGGTTGCTAAGATCCAATATGAGTTGTCTCTGGGGTTTAAGAATTTATTCCCCAGCATTGTAAAAATTCTTAATGTTATATATTAGTTTTCTTTAAAACACCATTATTGCTGCTTATTTTTTTTTTTTTTATTATTTCACTACATGTAGATATTACTTTCATTTTCTATGAATAAATCTTTTATTTTTATTTTTATTTTAATAATTAAATTACGTAGTGAAATATGAATTGATTGTCTAATGATAGAAAGTTCTAAAATATTTATGTAACTTCTTAGGACATGACTTTGCATGAATAATTAGGTTTATAATATTTTTACATTGGGTCATCGGATGATGATTGGATAGATAATAACCTTTGGACTCTAACCCCATTGTAAAATTTCATTAAACATAATATGTTTCATTATAAGGTGATTACATTAAAGCAAAGTGATAAGTGCACAAAAGTGTACTTTGAACACTGCTAACTTGACTTGTTTATCATATGTTTTAATCATAATTAGAGTTCATTTGGTGCTTTATTATTATGAGCAATGGAATATGAAGATTGGATTAATTACACATGTTTCGGGACCTTACGAACGCATCGGAAGCATGCGGGAAGAGCAGAAACGAAGAAAGCAAAACCTGCCAGCAATATGCTCATTATTCACTAATCAAGGTACGTTCCAAATTCTACTTCTAATGGATTGAGGACGAATCATATTTTAAGTAGGGAAAATATAACACCTAAGTTACCACGACTTAAACATAAAATTATTTTCATGCGTATGTGAAATATTATTAACTATTTAATCATGCATATTAGTGATTCCATTATCCATGGGAATTTTTTTGGGTACAAAAAATAGTTTTTTCAGTCTTGTGGTACATTTTATTTTATCATATTCATGATAGCCTTCGGTATTTCAGCCATAACTTGATCTAAGAATTTCTATTTTTGGTGATCTTAGTACCATCTAAATTTTAAGTTACAGACCTATAACGTTTATGTTATGTATTTTCCCAAATTATGAATAGAACTAGGCCAAAAAAGGGAATTTGTCTGCCTGTTCTGCTAGTGACGAGAATTGCACAAAGAATTTTGACATGTGCTAAAAATATAATAATATTTTAATTGTAAAATTATCTTATTTGTGAATTAAAAGGCTTGAAGCACTATTCTTCTTTTCTTCTCCAAACCCACGAAAGTAGCCTCCCCTACACATAAAATTTTGACTTCTTTCTTGCCATGCAAGTTTTCTTAAAAGAGTGGATTTTTGTTGTTTCTCCAAGTAATCCTCAAGCTTAGTAAGTTTTCTTTTACTCATTGTTTTGATTTATTTGAAATCCCTAGCATGAAACCTAAATCCCCAATTTCAAATTCATGAAAAACTAAAGTTAGAAAATTATTTTACATGATTGAGTTAATTTAAATGCAATCTATGTTTTTTGATGATGAAAAAACATGGATTATGTATTGATTACCGAGTTTGGAAATGTGCTGTTATGGTCAAATGTGTAAGGATGAAATAAGACTTAATGTTATGTTTTGGTGATAATATGAGGAATGTAGTGCCTAGTGTGGTGGTGATAACTGTGTGTTTGTTGTGTGTGAATGTGAGCTTAACGTGGTTGGACGTGTTGATGTTAGAAATGTTGATGTTGGAAGTGTTGATGTTGAAAATGTTAATTTTGAGGATGTTGGATGAGATATGGATATGTCACCACCCAATTTCCTAGGACGCGACCGGTAGGAGACAAGAATACCCATCTCTATAAGTCTATGTCATGCACATTCTAGACATGATTGAACCTGGCGGATTTATTAAAAAAATTTGACATAATGTATCCTATACATCATACAACCTGGATCAATGTCCATTATCATAAGGGAACCTGATTATATAATTCATATATTCCACTCAATCCAACATGCGAAATACTCTCGTATTGATATTTTCGATCTCAGTTTACCTTACATGCAATTGTCATAATCATAAATCAATAAACATAACTTGTAACACAAACATAATAAATTAAATTACATCATTATTATATTTTTATCACTTAAACTAGTACATGTATTTTATGTGTGAGCCCTAACACTTTCTCTAATGACTGAGCAATTGATGTCCATCTCTACCAAGCTCGTCCTTAGTATGCCTGAATGAGATGCCTCCATGACTAAAAACAAAATAAATTAGTGCTATGACAATTTGGTGGATGAATATAAAACATAAGCTACATAAGATCATATATGTAATTATTTGAAATACTACGCCAAACCTAGAATGTGAGATGCACATACATACACACAAGAGATGTATACTGACCTGAGGACTTGTAACCTAATAGAAGAAAAAATATAATAACATAAGTGTAGCATAAAATATAAAACATGTAGTGACCTTGATCGTAACATGAACTAATCATAAAACTAGAACTACAATGTGACCTGAAAATGTAAGCGTGATAAGTTGACTGACGAAATCATGAAAACTGAAAATGATAACATGACTTGTACTGAAAATATATCGAGGCATGAAAATAATATCTTGAACTGTAAAATATGACCCAAAAATATGTCAACATGTCATGAATTGCTTAATATGGTCTGACATGATTGGAAATTAGATAACGTCAATGAAAATATAAAGACATCAACAAACTTGAAAACATGAAAATAATTATGCACTTGAACTAAAAACTAAAATAATATTGAAAAATGTAATCTTGAACTTGAAATCATAATCATAAACTGTGGTTAAAACATAAACAATAGCAAAATCTGAAATCTATAAATCGGCCTGTCAATATGAATTTCATAAAACCGTGAACATGATCTAAGAAACATATGTAGTGATCGGGATCGAGAAGTCTCCTCGTATCGCGATACATATCAAGATTGGTTCATCACCCCCGCGTACGCTCGTACATGATCTAATATGAAAACCCACACTAGTATCGTGACCTGGGGGGCGTAAGACCTACTTAAAAGGACCTAACACCTCGTTTGTGAGGGAACATAGACATGAACATGAAAAACTTGTGGGGATGATCAGTGCCCAATGAGGTAAACGATCCCAAGCTCGTTGAACATGAAAGGACAGATCAATACTGGTGGTTTGAAAATATTTTCTTTTCTTTATTCTTATAAAACTTAAACTGAAATGCATAAAAACATAAACCGATAACAAATTTACATGAAAACATAAAACATGGTTTGGTACTCAAAAGACGTGCTGATGTTGAATGAAAATTATGCAAGTATGACACATGAACTAAAAATATTATGCAAGTATGACACATGAACTAAAAATATGAACTTTAAATTTAAAATTTGAAAACATAAACAACAAGTATAAGCATTTAATGTGATCATGAAAATCAATGATGTAAACTGACATCATAGACATGAGTTGAAAAACATATTCATATCTTGAAACCTAAAACATAGCGTGCAAACATAAACTCAAACTATAACTGAATGAATTTACACTGAGGATTTGATAACATGTGTAGACATTTCGTTTTCATGGCCCAATAATGAGTCTCCTGCAGAGGCACTGTATGAGAGTTAAGGAAGATTGTAAGGTTTAAATACTGGAGAGAAACCATCTACATTTGGAAGATATAAACCATAAGTCCGGCCGGACATAACCATAACCTCTATCTAGCTACACTTACATATGTGGCCAGATATGAGTCGCATTTCTAGTTTTGCGAAAGGACCCAATCTCTTTCCTTCTTAGCCAATTTCAATAAAACCAAATTCTTCCCTTCTTAAACACTTTCATGAATTGTTTATTTCTTTAATATCAACTTTCATATTTGATGATTTCCTCATTAGAAAATATTGGTTCATTCTTTAATGAAAAATAATTGGCTATAAAATGGAGGACCTTCACATAAACAAAGGACCTTTTTTCCAGATTTGAATTCTGATGCTTTTAACTGATCTTCTAATAAAAACTAAGGAAAACAACCCACATAATAGCAAACCATAAACTCACATACCACCTTAAATCTCTTATAGTATACAAAGATAACAACCAATCAAGACTCTTAGATTCATTTCGAAGCTGAGCTATACCTAAGGTAAGACCTAAGGGGTTCTAAACCTTAATTCTGCATTTACTGTTTTGACACAGTATCTCCGGCCGGACATACATAAGTCATAAATTAACTTCAATCGTATATAAGGCTATATCTAGCATAATATTTTCCCATGGTATAAAGGATGGAAACTTAGAAAAAATTTCGTAGCCGAATTTCGAATGGACGGTAGTACGGTCTGTACCTAGGATATAACTCCACATACCAAGGAAATGCTGAATGTCGAATTTTTGTTCTTGGAAAAGTTATTTACATTTATTTAGCATAACTTGGACTATTTATTTGTTATTTATTTTACTAGGTTGCTTTCCTTTCCGATCTCGATCTTCTGAATTTTATTATATGTTGTGGATGCTGGTTTTCGCCCGAGGTCCACAATTGAGAATTTATTGGTTGAGGGAACTAGCGATCATGTAAAATAAAGTAGAATGAGTGGCAGTATACTATCCACCGGTGTGGTAGGTGCCGGGGGTACTCCGACTCTCAAGTCAGTAGTGGAAGTGAGCTATTAATGCTGTAGAAGGATGAGCAATGTTAGAGATTACCTTGATTGTTGTCAGCTACCGTGTGGGCTGTAGGTAGGGGGTCTATAGAGAGAATATTATTTGAGCTATGAGTTGAAGAGCTTGAATTCCCTTCTCTTCTGGACTTTGGTTCCTCTTATAGGCGATTCCAGGTGGGAATTATGAATGCCTTAATTTTCATACGTTTTGGGTGCTTGTAATAGTCGAGTCATAAAGAGGTAGTTATAGGTAGTCATGAAGCAGTTATAGGCAGGTAGTTATGAGTCTGGACGTTTCATAAGTTGGCATTTATAGGGGTTCATGTATTGGTATTTGGGTATGGTGTTTCTCCGAGCCTGGGCCTACACAATGTCTTTGGGTTCTGTTAGGGGATTTTAGGGGCGCATTTCGCAGTGGGCCTGAGGCGAAAGGTCGAAATTACCCTTGAACTAAATTTGGCCCGTACAGTTTGTCCCCTACTCTCTAAGTCAATGAGTCAATGGCTGGAGAGTATTTGACGCGCGTGTCGAGACCATAGGATAAATGTGTACCTAAACGTCGATGCCGCCTATTGATTGAACCAAACGAATGTCAAGTTATGAACTTGACTCTACATGATCCATCGTGGATGTGTCCTGTCGTATAAGCTAGACGAAGGTCAGGATCATGAGCCAGATGAAGGTCATGATATTTTTCATACGAAAAATGTAGTGTATGTCCATAACTTGACTCGACATGAGTCCATGGGGATGTCCTCGGTCGACTGAACCAGATAAAGGTTCAGGATATAAGTCATACGACATGTGCAGTCCATGTCTACAACTTGACTGGACATGAGTCCATGGGGATGTCCTCGGTTGACTGAACCAGATGAAGGTTCAGGATATATGTCATACGACATGTGCATTCCATGTCAACAGCTTGACTCGACAAAAGTCAATGGGGGATGTCCCCGGTCGACTGAACCAGATGAAGGTTCAAGATATATTTTCATACGACATGTGTATGGACTAAGGGAAGTCCATGTCTAAATTTGACTCGACAAAAGTCAATAGGGGATGTCCCCGGTCGACTGAACCAGATGAAAATTCAGGTCTTCCATTTGGTTCTACATGAACCATAGGAAATATTGCCAATCGACTAAACCAGATGAAAGTTAGGACAATCTCCATACTACTGGTCAAGGACCAGAGGAGTCTTCAAATTTTTATAGACCAGATGAAGGTCATTTGTTGACCCTACATGAGCCATATGAAGGTCATTTATTGACTCTACATGAGCCATATGAAGGTTAGGACAATCTCCATACTACTGGTCAAGGACCAGAGGAGTCTTTAAATTTTTATAGACCAGATGAAGGACATTTGTTGACTCTACATGATCCATGAGGATGTTCTCAGTCGACTGAACCAGATGAAGGTTAGGACAATCTCCATACTACTGGTCAAGGACCAGAGAGTCTTCAAATTTTTCTAGACCAAATGAAGGTTCAAGGTACACTCCATATGACGAGAAGTCTTCAATGTCGTCTGGACTAGGAGTAGTCCAGGTCTTCAACTATGACATTGCTTGTAAATTTCAAAACCACAATCACGGTAAGTAAAGAAATGAGAACATTGATACCTGTCGTTTGGAGGATTTCTCGAGTGATTAGTAAATGGCACTTCGATGTAAGAAGCATACTCTTTCATGTCGGCTGAGAAAGAGATGGTAATTTCTCCATGCATCACGGATAGATGGCCTTTAACCTTGTTGTTTGGTCACATAGAATTTCTAAACTACCTAACCTTTCATGTCGCTTGAGGAAGAGACGACAATTTCTCCATGCATCACGGGTCGATGACCTTTCACCTTGTTGTTTGGAAATTTAATGAACAAGATGTTTTATCATCCCATACATGTCGAGTGAGACCAAATAAGATGATACTACAAGTGTTCTTGAAATTAAAAAATTTGGAATAAATGAAGAAATCCATTCGACCATCATCATGTTGTGTCGAATGGACTTCTTATATGTGCATGTTCAGTTATCATTGGACTTGTTATGTCAAATAGGATATTTCCCTCAAGCCTTCACATGTGTGGTGTTGAGTGGCTGACTCACTTAGTGCCAAACTTTTCATTTGTATCCTGCTGAATGGCACACATTCACCTAGTGCCGAGATTTTGCATACATCATGCCGACTGGCTTACTCTTCTATTGTTATACATTATTGTTTGGTTGCTTTGTGGAGTGAGCAAGTTGGATCCGTTCATCAATGCTCTCAGTTGAATGGATAATGTGGAGATATATTTATGAATGATACATCATGTCGACTGGCTTACTCTTCATGTGGAATGTGACAACTGTAAGTACTCATACATGTTACGTTGCTTCATTGTCTAGGATGAGTAGTAGGTAAAGTGGCTTCTTTTGAGGAATGTGTCTCAATCGTGTAGCTTGAAGAGCATGTGGTGAATGATATTCGTCTGGTTGTGAAAAGCAAGCTTGATCTCTTAAATGATCATACTAACTTCTCTACCACAATCAAAAGCAAATGGGAGCTGAGCTAATATGCTGAATACCTAAAATGTCTTGGAACCATCCTGAATTGTTTGCTTGATTGACTCAGGCTTTGTCTTCTGTACACTCATGGAAGTGTTGTGCTTTGCTGGACTTATTTTTTGGCTGATTGCTTTATTTTCTGCCTGAGGTCTTGGTTCGTGGACGATGTGGGATGCCTTGCTTCACATAGTTGGGCAGCCACTCAGTGTAATATTTGATGTGGGATAGCATGTTTATCCCCTCCATTAGCTTGGGCAATAGTAATGCCAATTTCCAAGACCCAAAAGGAGATTTCCCAGCCCAAAACCTACTGTCAACTTCTCGACTCCCAAACATTAGCCATTGACCGGCGTAAACACACACGTATAACGCAAGCGCACGTATCGTTCAAGTAGTATAAAAATGTCGATCCCACGAGGACTTAATTCCTACTGTTGTTATTAATTGTTGATACTATTTATTTACAAATATCTAATTGAGGGAGAAGAGAATTGATTGCTTGAATGATTTGATTTGTAGATTTGCAAAATAAATAAATAAATAAAAAGACAAAAGAAAATACTAAGGAAAATAAAAGACTCAAAGATCTAGGGTTGTGAATCTTTCTAATATCTTTAAAAAGATGAAGTGATTATTTTATGTTTGTGTAATAAATCAGTTTACTAACCTAGAACATGAATTTATGCGTAAGCCTCTGTCGATGGTCAGATGCAAATACCCATTTTAATCCAATTGAATCATATGTCTATGTCAATCAAATTACCTGGATTCATTAAGTTTAAGTTCCAATTATGGCTACCCCCGCCCGACAAGTATATTCCTATCCTGTAAGGAAATCTATTAAAGGGTATCGTGAGCTATTAAGTCTAAGGCTGAAACCTAAAATCGTTATGTATAGTTCATTTTAGATTTACCACAATTAATCTTATTGGTGATCAAACAACAAGAAGCATTAAGCTTAATACTTAATAAGCAAACCTTTAAATTACTCAAATTATAAAATAACCTTTTATAAACCAGTGATATTAGATTTCATCACAACCTAGAAAACTAACTTAGTTATAACACATAGTTATGACAAGTAAAAAAAAAACATAAAAATTACGAAAAAGTAAATGCAGAAAAATAAATAAAATGCTAAGGAAAAAGGAATTAACTTCTACTATTTACTATTTAGATATCTCCCATAAAATAGTAATATATATACTTGTGATATTTTAAACCACCGTCCAGAATGGCGGTATCCTGATTAAGTCAAATTCAAATATACCAGCCATAAGGCGGAACAGAAATATAAATTTAAACCAACCGTCCAGAATGGCGGTATCCTCATTAAGTCAGGTTTAACCAGTTTAAATTGAATAATTAACCGTCTGAAATGGCGGTATCCTTTATTAATTCAGGTTTTAAATAGTTTATATATTATATTTTAAAGGAGATTAATCTAAATAGCAAAAGTAAAAGAATTACCTTATTACCTCAGCATGGAGAAGTTACCCTCTCATAGATGAATGAAAACTACTATTTATAGAAGAGAATTACTACTACAAACATAAATAAAACTGAATAAAAGAAACTAAAGAAGAGAACTTTCAATTTATTTATAAGGATTTCAGAGAATAATGTACATTTGAAACTAATAAATTCAAAATCTATTTATAGGAAAAAAATCCAATTTTTTATTATTATTTTTCTGATTTTTTATTATTTTATTATTTTGTTTTGGATCGCTGAATTTTTGACACGTGGCATGCGGTGCACGTTAGCAGATTGCTTGTGATGATGACACGTGGCATGGTGCATGTTAGCAAAGTCAAACTTGGCAACTTTGACTTGTTGACCTGGCGCATATTAGCAGTCTCCAGTGCATGTTAGAGGTCGGGATGTCAAAAATTACCAAAATATTCTTTGTGTCGGGATGCCCAAAATTACCAAAATACCCTTTTTGCCAAATTTCACAGTTTTGCTCCAAATCACCTCCACAATGTCCTGAAACTTTATTTATCTACAAAATAACACAAACACATCAAAATATTCACAAAACTCAAGAAACTATACAAAATATTAAGTTAAATGAATGGGAAATAGTGATAGTTTTACCACTCATCAGCCATCCATCCTCTTGAATAACAACTTGATAAAAATTTTCGTGGTGCATGTGCGACGAAAGACAACATTGACGTGGAGTAGTCAGACGTGACATATTCCACGGATGAGAGCCCGATCAGGCAGTGCACTGCTCCATGCTACACCACGATGTAGTCTATTGAGAGTATTCTAATTCTACATCTTGAAAAGCAAGCCACTGTGAGTGGCAAAAAAGGGAGCAAAAACAAGTGATTCCATTGCCATTAGCTTAATGAGGATGTTAAGTGATGGTCCAGATGTGTCCTTCAATGGATCCCCAATCGTGTCACCAATGACGGCGACTTTGTGTGGATCTGATCCTTCTAGGCCAAGATTCCTAGCATGCTCCGAAGCACCAGCCTCAATGTATTTCTTCGCATTATCCCAAGCACCACCGATGTTGGATGCAGAGAGCAATCTGTACACCTGCGACGAGGGAACTGGCAAGGACACCAGAGAGAGTTTCTACACCCAAAAAAAAAAGATACCAATAATAAGGGGTGTGAGCATAACGAGTACACCATATAGGATCATCTCTTTGATGGAAGCATCAGTGGAGATCTTAACATAGGTAGTATAATCAGGTTTGGTAGTGCCCTCCATGAGACCTGCGATGGTGTTAAATTGCTGGCGCACTTCCTCAACCATATTTAGAGCTGCACTTCCCACACTCTTCATTGTCATGGCAGAGAACCAGTAAGGAAGCATTGCACCAACAATCAAACCAATGAACACTTTTGGAGTCAATACATCAACTGTTGAAATAACTGCATGGCTCATAAAAGCACCAAAGAGGGCCAGGGATATAAGAGCTACAGAACCAATGGTGAAACCCTTTCCAATAACAACAGTGGTGTTTCCTGCAGCATCAAGAGCATTAGTTCTCTCTCGGATTTTGTGGCTCGTGCATGCCATCTCAGCAATGCCTCCAGTGTTGTCATGGGTCCAACAACAGTCTCACGTGGATTCCACTTCTACATGTGACTATACTCTATGTAATATGGAGAATAGCATTATTCCAGCCTCTAATGCCGAGGACCCCATGGAGCAGGGCTAAATCGAGCACAAACGTAGACCACCAGCCTCAGCCCTTACATGGATCATACCCAAGTCATGCGACAAGAAAAAGAATGGTGACAGAGAAGAAAATATCAGGCACACGAATGTAGCATAGGTGAAAAAGATTTCAATATGAATGACACCATCAAGAGTGCTGTCGAGCAAATAAAAGGACCACTAGGGCTAGCCTCGCTTGTGATATTAACATTTGGAAGAATCCATCTGTCGAATGGGCCATTTTACATGTAGTGTGGGGCTCTATTAGTATATGGAAGAGTCTCTTTATCGAGTGGGCCATTCCTTTTTAGCTCTACCTTGTCGCTTGTAATGTTCATTTGTCGAGTGAAAAAGCCACATGAAGCATGATAGGGATTTAAGGTATCTTGAGCATTGGACAACTTGTAATCCTCTTGGAGCCATGTACCATGGGCTTTGTGCATATGGAGTCACCTCTCATATGTACTATTTTAGCAAGTTCCCATGCTGACTGTTTGTGATAGCTGCGCATAAAGCTTTCTCGAGTAGACCACTTTATTGGGCAGTAGGCTCGTTGGGGTCACACACACATATATATATATTATTATTATAATATGTTTGTTGACTCGGCCGTAAAGATACTAACCGCGTTTTATATGATTGAAACTTGGATGACTCATTATTATAACTCCATGTATAGTCACATTTTCTCTCTCTCTATGGCTTCACGTGTTGAGTACTAAGGTTTCTTCTTCGGGCTTTGAACCAGTGGGCTTTCAAGCCTTCGTCTAACTTCTCATATTCATGGTCTTGGGGTCTACAGTTTGAGATTGGACACAAACAAATTTCATCATCTGGGTGTCATATTCAATCTCCAACTTCCAATACTTCACTTGTCGTCTTGGTGGCTGTGAGATTCATGGAGAAGGTTGCTTGTTTTGTCTTGGTTGGGTTTTGCTATTTGGCTAACGATCATTGGTCCTTATTTTGCATGTGTTTCACGTCGTATGGAATGGATGAAATTCCATCAATGTGGAATGTAGAGAATGAAAATCTTCTTATGTTATCCAGAGGTGGTGACAATCCATCCATGTCGTCTGGATTTGACAGCCATCTATCTTGTCGTATGGAAAGTATGACAATCTTCGCATATAATGAGAGGTCGATGATGATTTTTCTACGTAGTCTGGAGGAGACTATTATTTTCCATGTCGTATGGAGAAGATGACAATCTTTATATGTACTCTAGAGTTAATAGAAATTCATCCATGTCGTACGGAGAATATGACTATCCTTCCACATCATTGGGGGTTAATGCTTTATAAGAATGAGTGTATGAAGTTATCTCGACTTGGCTTTTCTTTATTGGTAGTTTGACTTCAGGTAGACGGGAGATAATTGCTCTTTTGAACTTCTATATTTCCTTTTGTATGAGAGAGGTGATTTATTGTGATCGGTCGGCTGGGGAAGTATGGTTTTTTTTTATGATTAAGTGGATGGTCGCCTGATGCAGATTTTCGCTTGCCATATTGTTGAATGCCTCTAAGAGATTGGATTGAATAACAGAGTCGTAGCCTCACGTCTTTAGGAGGTTAAAGAGGTCTGCTCCAATTATGGTTAGATTTTCATCTTCCAATGATCGTAACTGTTCTTGTAGAGTATTTAATTATGCGGCCATGTGATCTGGAATTTGCTTGTTGCTTGAAGCCATGACTAATAGTGTTTTTGGAATCGTAGACTGAGATATCTTTGCCTGCTATGAATCGCTAAGGCCCCACGGTGGGTGACAAATTATGGTTGCTGGTTTTCACCCGAAGTCCATAATTGAGAATTTATTGGTTGGGGGCACTAGCGATCCTGCAAAATAAAGTAGAATGAGCAGGAGTATACTACCCACCGGTGTGGTGGGTGCTGGGGGCACTCCGACGCCCAAGTCAGTAGTGGAAGTGAGCTATTAATATCGTAGAAGGAGGAGCAATGTTAGAGATTACCTTGATTCTTGTCAGCTACCGTGTGGGCTGTAGGTATGGGGTCTATAGAGAGAATATTATTTAAGCTATGAGTTAAAGAGCTTGAATTCCCTTCTCTTCTGGACTTTGGTTCCTCTTATAGGCGATTCCAGGTGGGAATTATGAATGCCTTAATTTTCATACGTTTTGGGGTACTTGTAACAGTCGAGTCATGAAGAGGTAGTTATAGGTAGTCATGAAGCAGTTATGTGCAGGTAGTTATGAGTCTGGACGTTTCATAAGTTGGCATTTATAGGGTTCATCTATTAGTATTTGGGTATGGTGTTTCTCCGAGCCTGGGCCTACACAATGTCTTTGGGTTCGGTTAGGGGATTTTAGGGGTGCATTTAGCAGTGGGCTGAGGCGAAAGATCGAAATTACCCTTGGACCAAATTTGGCCCATACATATGTGTTTTATGATTCTGGACCATACTGCACATCTGTCCAGACTTTCAGTAAGTCCGGCTGGACATATGTATTTGATTAATCTCCGGTCGACTATGACTATATTTGGCTAGATTTAATTAATTTAATTGTCTCCTTATCATCATTAATCTTGGATAGTCTCTTGAATAATTATTAATATATATTTCCTATCTTTTTTATCTCGATGCTCTTGTATAATTATTATTATTTTGTGTAATTCTCGCATCATAAGGCATGATGATATTTCTTTTCAAACCTTGATATTATACTAGTATAAGTAAGAGATCATCCCAAACCCAAATGGGTTTAAGGTCGACCTTGTGAGTGTTGGGCCTGTTATGGGGCCCGCAAGGTCGGATCGATACCCTGTGCAGCAGAAGTAGGTCTAACCCTGTATATTATGCATGGGTGTTTTTTTTTATGGAATACTATATTCTGTTAAGAGTTTGTAGGAAAAAATCGGGGCTAAATCAGAGTCTCAAAACTCCAGAATGAATAAAATGAAGTTTCAACGCTCATAGGTAGTAGCTCTCGGCGTATCGCAACGCACATGCTTGGGAGTCGAAATGCCCAATATGTGAATGCTCCGTGTTGCGACGCGCAAGGGTGAGAGTTGTGACACCCGAAGCTTTGAGAGATGAGTGTCGCGACGCTGGAGTTCGGAGTCGAGATATTACCATGTGTAATATGTTGGCAGAGAGCAAATTTACCTTGAATATAATTCAAAACACTTTCAATTTTCTCCAAACATTTCAATACACCTAAAATCCAATTTTAACATCAAAACTAACATCAACACATGTTAAATAATAAACATACATCTATTTTAAATACATATATGTATTAGTATGAATCAAAACACAATCAAATTAGAATCCCACAATGAAGTGACTCATGAATAATTTTAGGTCACTCAAAGGTGGTCAAGTAGTTCTAGAATTGTAGCCATAGCTCCAAGCTATTATGGAGAGTTCCAAATGATAATTTTATATCTATGTCCAATATAAATATTTTGACTCAATCAGAAGCATATTATGTTAATATTTCTAAAGCATCCATACACAATTCCTTAGCCTAATTTCAATAACAAGCTATGTTATTATATATCCAATACATAATACATCACTTTATGTTTCATTAATGAAAAAAACTTACTAATGAAAACATAACTTTAGAGAAGATCAAACTTACCTAATAAGCTTGATTCTAAGATCCAATCTTATTCTTCTTATTGAAATATTGTAGAAAACTTATAAAACTAGTAAGCTTGATACGAAGATTCAATCTTCTTCTCCTTGTTGTTATAGAGAACTTCCAAAGCTGGCAAACTTAATTCGAAGATCCAATCTTCTTCTCTTTATTATTATAGAGAATTTCCAAAGCTTCACCCATAAAAACTTTACTTAGTATAATATTTCTTTCTTTTGCTTAATGTTTGTTCTAGCTTGTTTTTCTTGTTTAAAAACTACTCAAGCTTGCGTTTTATCACAAAACTTATACAATTTTTAATTAATAAAAGTTCTAATCAATATTTATGTACGCTTAATCCAATTTTCCAAATATATATAATTAGCTGTGACTAATCACATTTATCTACCAATTTGATTTAATCAAATTAAATAGAAATAAATATCAATAAATGGATTAGTTCAATGGCTACCACTTTGATTTAATCCAATTAAATCAAATAAAATATACCTATTATTACATATTTATAATTACCAAAATATCCTTCAATGGTAGAGATATTTATGAAATTATAACAAAACTCTTGTGTGATTTTGGATTAATCCCATTAATCTAATTAGTTCAAAGTAAATAATTAATGTTATCCAATAACACATAATTATTTTAGTTGATAATTATAATATCAAAAATTATTTATTATAAAAAATTATCAGCTATCTAAGTACTCAACGAGTACACTTCATATTGTGGAACTCTCTAAGTGCAGACATGTTCGTCATATAAGCCTAGCTTATATGTATGTAATTTAGCCACCTCCGAATTTTAAAAAAAACAAGAATGACCTTTCTAAACTATACAAGTCGAGGTCATCATATATGTTTAACAATCCCTCTGTTGTAGGCTATCCGAGTTGTGCTTAGGAAATATAAATTACACCGTCAAGTTTTCAAGACGTACATCTCATGTCGACATGTCCATGATTCTTTACAATTAATCAGAATACCATTTTTGATATATTCGATAAACCATAGTTGATTGGCTTTAGATAAAGTCTTAAGAATCATGACTTACACACACGGGCCGACAGATCATATCTTGATATGCACTGG
Organism: Zanthoxylum bungeanum; assembly: GCA_019454045.1. Taxonomy (NCBI): domain Eukaryota; kingdom Viridiplantae; phylum Streptophyta; class Magnoliopsida; order Sapindales; family Rutaceae; genus Zanthoxylum; species Zanthoxylum bungeanum. The sequence continues at coordinate 125,157 of SKCR01023515.1, forward strand.
ATTAACGAGAGCATCGGTCTACCCCCAATGAATGTATAGCAGTCACAGACCATGAAAGGTCTCTAACATATGACATCAAAGTGTTGAGGATCACATACAAAATCAATGCTATATTATAGTCAAATGACATATATGCCACTCGACTCGAGGATATTCCTATTGACAGTGGGGTGTACTTCCAACTATTAGGAATCACATGTGTGTGATTCAATATTCACTATAACAGATATCCATATGTCTATACAAGCTTCCCAAGCTCATGGTACATCGAGTTAAATCATTGGAACTCAAATTCCAATATACGACATGTGTTAGTCTTTTATATCGTAGGATTTCGATCGTATTCCAAAACCAATGACTATGAGTATTTACTTTAATAATAGATTATGATAGTAATGTTATCTCAATATCTGACCACCCAATGTCTAGTATTACTACATGACTATTCTAAGTTCGGTGTCATTATCAGCATATATCAATCTAATATGCATAATGACATTACCATTAACAAAGTTGAAATGAAAATATAGTTTATTTTATTCATAAGTAATAAAATATCGTGTACAATATATTATTCGGATTGGCACTCTAAGAACCAACTCCAACAAACTCCCACTTGCTTAGTACCAATCCGGATGGTACCGAAATCCCATCTCCTCCGTATGTTTATTGAATAACTTAGGAGATAAGACATTAATTAGCAAGTCTTCTATGTTTTCTTATCTTTGAACCTTCAAGACCACTATGTATTTTTGTTCAATTATTTCTTTAATTATATGATATTTTCTTTCCATGCTTTTAGAGCTGGAATGTGCTCTCGCCTCCTTAGCCTGTGCAATGGCTTCACTATTATTATAGTACAATGGGATCAGATCCTTAATATTAGGCACAATGCCGAGTTTTGTGATAAAATTTCTAATACAAATAGCTTCTTTAGTAGTTTTCGAAGCCACCATAAATTCCGCCTCAGTTTTGGAATTAGCTGTTGAGCCTTGCTTTGAACATAACCAACTAAACGCACTATTATTAAGGGTAAATGTGAGTTCAGATGTAGACTTTTATCATCTGGATCTCCCTAGAAATCGGAGTCTGTATAACCCTTAACTTGTTGTTCATCTTCTCTATATATGAGAAACTTATCCTTAGTACCTTTAAGATATTTCAGGATATATTTCACGGCTGTCCATTGATCATTATCTGGATTAGCTTGATATCGACTAGTCACACTGACGCTGAAACTGATATCAGGTCTCGTATGTAGCATAAAATACATAATGCTTCCAATATAAGAGGCATATGACAATTTAAACATTCTAACTCTATCTTCCTCAGTCTGAGACATCATTTTTTCCGAAAGATGTATGTCATATCAAAAAGGTACATTTACTACCTTGCAGTTGGTAAAACTGTATCTTTCTAATATTTACTCTATGTATGTGGATTGTAATAACCTCATAAGTTTCCTAACTCTATCCCAGTAGAGCCATATACTCAGTATATAGGAAGCTTCACCCATATCTTTCATGGAGAAATTTTATAAGGATAGGCTTTCATATTTTGCATCAATCCTATATCGTTCCTAATGATAAGGATATCGTCCATATATAATATAAGGAATAATATCATGCTCTCATTAAATTTCTTATAAACACACGGTTCTTCCTCAGTCTTTATGAATCCAGATAATCTGATTATCTCATCAAAATAATGATTCCAGCTTCGAGATTCATATTTATGTCCATAAATAGACTTCTTGAGCTTACGAATCAAGTTTGAAGTCTCACTGGATACGAAACCTTCTGGTTGTTCCATTTAGATATCCTCATCGAGGAATCTATTTGGGAACGAGATTTTCACATCCATCTGTTATATCTCATAATCATGATATGCAACAATGGCTAAAAGAATCCTAATGGATTTTAGCATGGTCACTGTTGAAAAAGTTTCCTCATAATCAATCCTAGGATTTGGATTATAACATTTCGCTACCAATCGGGCCTTCAAGGTTTCCATCTTTCCATCAGGCCCTCGCTTCCTTTTATAAACCCATTTACAATCAATAGGTTTAACTCCTCCAGGAAGTTCACCAAGTCCTAGATTTATTTTTCATGCACGAAATCCATTTCGGACTTCATGACTTCCTATAATTTTCCCGAATCGATATCAAATATTGCTTGTTTATACGTAGTCAGATTTGTTTCCTCCAAGAGGAGAACATTATGGCTCACATCAGACGTTAAAAATGATCCCTCTAGAGGCCTTGATATTCGATTCGACCTACGTAGAACCTATGTTGTAGAACCTATGTTGTAGATCCTTCACCTAGTTGGATCTATGGTTCCATCTCAGGTTCCTCTTTGTTGGGATCAAACTCATCGAGTTCAATCTTTCTACAATTCCCAAATTCTCTCAAAAATTCATTTTCAAGAAAAATAGAAAACCGAGCAACACAAATATATTCATTGCTAAGAATCGTATAATTGATATCCCAAAGAATTTTCAGGATATTCAACTAACCTATATTTATACCCTCTTGTGTGCTAATTTATCCCAATGTGCAACTTTAACTTATGTAGGATAACCCCAAATCTTTAAATATCTAATATTCGGATTTCTACCAAACTATATTTGGTTAGAAAAACTTTAGATGGAACTCTGTTAAGTATGTGGGCAACAGTGAGTAAAGTATTAACACCAAAGGTAATATGGAAGATCTGTATAGCTCATCAGAAATCGCATCATATCCAATAAAGTATGATTTTTCCGTTCATACAAATAATTATATTGAGGAGTTCCTGGTGAGCTATATTTGACGAGAATCCCATTCTCCCTTAAATAATATTTGAATTCGTCGCTCATAAATTCACCACCTCGATCTGATCAAAGACACTTGATGAATTTACCGGTTTATTTTTCTACTTCATTTCAGAATATTTTGAACTTTTCAAATATTTTCGATTTATGTCTCATTGAATAGACATATCCATAGCTTGAATTATCATTCGTGAAAGTCACGAAGTATGTTGAACCATCATGAACGATATGATTTAATAGACCACATAAATCATTGTGTACTGGCTCTAATAAATCTTCAGCATGGTGTCCAACACCAAGAAATGAGGCCTTTATCATTTTCCATTGGATACATGACTCATAAATTGGATAAGGATGTAAGCTGCGATCTTCAATCAAACCATCCTTAACCAATTTTGATAGACGTCTAACACCTATGTGGCACTATCTCATATGCTAATTCAGCATTATTTAATTCAGATCTTTTACTTGTATTTCTCTTTACATTATATGTTTCCAAAACATAATGACCATTAGATAAAGAACATTCACATATCAAATAATGGTCTTTATCATATAAACATAAAGCACCATCTTTAATGTTTATTTTATATCCATCCTTATCCAATATCAGTAATGATATTATATGTCTGATAAGAGATGTTACATAATAAAAGTCATGTAAAATTAATTTACATCCATTATAGAGATCTAGAAAAATCTTTCATATGGCTTTGACATCCAATGTCTCGCCATTCCTAAATCTACGTTGGATCTTCTATTTGTTTAGTCTTCTTTTAATTCTCATGATCTGCATGGAGTTGCAATATAATTGGGACTATCGGTGTCCAAAACCCAGCCATTATTTGCATTTAAGGCTAATGAGATGTCAATAATAGGAAAAATACGAAACATACATAAAGGTCATGCTTTTCCTTTCAACTCTGGACAATCTTTGTATCAAGAATGGATCCGTCAGTCCTGTGTACGAGGCATATGTATTCCATAACTGATTAGCAATCAATTAAATCTATGGCCATAGTATACTTCGAAAGTGAGTTCCGAATGTTATTTAGAGATTGCTAATAAATATGTCGACAAGATTATTCCTATAGAGATTTGACGTTTATATCTATATCTCTAGGATAGTGCGGATACCTGTGACGTATGGATTATACGTATGTAATGACCTCGACCTATGTGATTCATCGAGTTTATTTGTGGTCGTCATAATTTATGGGTGGGTTAATTATGGATACGAAATTGGATTTAGTGACGGATATACCTGAATCTAGAGAGTCTCACTAATGAAATATACTCTACAGTACTAGGGTAACTATTATGAATAATACTGATTATTTATAATTCGTTTAACGGTTAAACAAAAAATGCAAGCAATCGGGACCTAACGGTCTTTTCCGAATTAATATGTGTTTGTATTTAATACTCGATTTTATTAAATACACCTTAATAAAATATCAATTTGTGATATTTTACATATATCATTAATATATGTATTTGAGATATTTAATGTAAATATAGTACATATATTTAAGATATTTGTTTTTAATTATTTAATTATATAAATGTTATATGATTAAATAATTAAATTAACAAATATCTTATGACATGATTATGCTTTATTAAAGTTAGAAAATGGCATGAAACCATTGGAACATATTTTTTTTTTGCTTTATTAAAGTTTTTTTTAAAGTTAAAATGTTAACTTTAATTTGCAAAATGTGTGCAAATTATTTTAAACAAAATAAAAATAATTGTTATTTAATTTTGTTAATCAAATTTTCGGCCAAGAGAGAAAATTGATACAAAAATTTTTTGTTTCATTTTTCATAACAACACAAGTTTAACAAATTTTTACAAAGTGAGTTGAGAGAAAATTGAAGAAAAAAGAAAAATCAAAGCCAAAAGTTTGGAATTTTTTTTGTAAGTTTCTTACACTTTCTTCTATATAGAAAATGTTTCTATTATTCCTAACTTCAAATTGTGTTGTTAAGTTTATTTCTCTACTCTTTGAATTTGTAAGTAAATTTGTTGGAAGCTTGTTTGAAGATGTTATGCATGTATGATTAATTTATTTGCTTATTAGTGTAATTAAGTTTAATAAATTAATTAGAAATTAAAGTTGTCATTCTAGAGTTGATTAGTCATTCTTAATTAACCTAGAATTATTCTTGATTAATTTCATGATGGTAATACTTGATTGGTGTGGTAATTGGATGATTAAATTATTGACTTTTATCAATTTAATGTAAATTGTGAAATTGGAGGAATTTATGAAATTAGGGTTCTTAAACCATTCTAATTTTGGGGCTTTTAATATATATGATTTACTTTGATGTATATTTGATTTATATTAAATTTGGGATTAATTGGATTTGATCTTGATGTGTTTTGAACAAATTGGGCCAAATTTCAATTAATGGAAAAATCTGGGCAGTTTCGGTAATTTGGAAAATATTTCTATATTTTGTTGCAATTTATAATTTCATATATTTGACATGTATAAATTATTTTGGATTGATTTGGAATCAATTAAATATGTATTTGACAATTTTATGACCAAAATGATTAATTTGCAAAGTGTTGGGGTCTCACTGTAATTAATGATAAATTTGATTTTTCAGATAAAAATTCATTTTTTATTTATTGAGTAATTATAATAATTTTTTTTTAATTTCCAAGAAAAATATTTATCGAAAATTATTGCGAAGTGAAAATACGCGAAAATGGTGAAAAATGGCGTTACAGGATAACGGCTGCCCAAACAGTGAACTGGGCACTGTTCGAGCTGTCCACGAACTGTCCAAATATTTTTGGGGCTGACTTGGGCAGTCCCCTTGTGTATTGGTTGGTCGGTTCAACCAAAAACGCGTTTTATGCTATTTTACGGAAAAATATTTTCGTAAAAGTTTGTTGATGTTTATATATTATTTATATCATTATATGATAACGAATAAATATGTTTAGGTGAAATATGAATGAATTATTAATATTGGTATTAAATAATTGTTTCGTAAGTTCAAAAATTTTAAACTACGATTTCGCTCAAACATCGCTTCTTCCGCTACGCCTTCCTGATTTGACCCCAACAAAATGGTATCAGAGCGAGTCTGATCCTGGACACCAGATATGATTAGCCCTTTAAAATTCAATATTTAATTTAATCATTATTACATGCATGTATTTATTTAATTTGATTAAATAAAGTAAAGACATCTTTTGTTGGAAAATCCATGTTTAAATAGGTTTTAAGAAAGTGACTGGCATTAGAAATACTTGTTTATTCGTCCGCCTTGTCAATACGGATGTAAATATTTTCTTGATGCTATGGCTGTAATGTTCCAAAGTTGTGCAGCTATTGTTGAAGGTAGTTCATTTGCACTAATAGAACTTATATGATAAGAGACAAATTCAAGTGAAAGTGGAAATCCTGAATGTGCCAAAGCTGTCTTGAGTTTTTCATTAACACGTTTAACCTTGACACACCTCCTTGTGAATGTGTCAAAGCTTTCATATCGAGAAACGATCAAGACCAAACCCAAGAGTCACAGTGAGTGTGATTAACAATGAGTTGTCTACCTAATGAATATATGTAGGCAAGAACGTGCCAAAGCTGTGAGTCAAAATATATTCATGGGGTCCACTTCCTATTGTGGAATTCAATTTAATTATTGAATTCTCATTTCTGTTGGGGATTACGATTTTACGTAAAGTACTTGGAGGCACTGCTAGGTTAAAAATCCTTAACTTATGTGGTATGTAATATTATGTAAATTGTCGCTCTTGTTGTTCCTTATTCTATTAGTTTGATAAAATTAAACTTTTATCCACTATATCCATATTATATATGTTTTCTGACTTCAATTATGGTTGTAGATTTCTAGAATAGGTTCTAGATTAAAATAGATTATGATATAATCCTTGTAGATAGAATAGTTTCATATACAGTAAAGATTGTCATGAACTGGTTCATGCCTCGAGACTTTTCACTGGCATTAAGAAAACCACATTAGGTATTTGTTTATCTAATAATGACGTTTCTTGGCTTTAGTGACATTTAGAGGTCACGTGTCAGACACTATTTTTTTTCCGATTATTTGCAAATGTTGTAAATAATTTGAAAATAAATAATAAAGCTAAAGAAAGAAGATGTGTATAGTTGTGTATAGAAATATTGATTTTCACAATACGACAACTGTAAATATTGGATATCAGATCTTCTGTCTAGTTATTTAAAATATTGTTGAATGATTATTTTGATATTTGATAGTTACTTATTCTTTGTATTGTTTTGATATTTGACATCAGAACTTGCCACTATTTGATAGTTACTTGTTCTTTGTAAACAGTTGTTACATATTTTAAAATGATTAGTAGTGTCATTAACGAATAGATAAACATTAAGAAAAATATTCGGTTAAGTAAATAACTTAGAATATTATTTTATGCGATTTTATCACTTAAGTATTGGATGCTTATTCTATATGGTAAAGGATGGTCTGATATGAGATCACATCACATATCATTATCCATTTAATGAATATTGTATTCAAGAAGGTGACTAAATCACATTTAACCAATGACTGTCATTGGAAATAAAATTTATTAAATTGATACATTGGATGTATGTAATTTAATAAATTGTAAATTGCTTAAGATAGTTTTCTTTACTTCGTAACTTAGTCAATAAACTGTCGTTACTTAGTTACGTGTTTCTGATGAAACGCGGATAGAATATTTTGACTAGTTCAAATATATTCGATATGAAGTTTCGAAATTTGTATCTTTAAAATTCATCGTGAGTCTTTGAATTGTTCAAAGATGTTTGATACGATCAAACATATAAATTTATGGCAATTTATTCTAAGGTTATTCAATGAATATAAATCTTACATCAATATTATTCTTCCACGATTCCATATTGATGGAATTGATTAATGGAAGAAATTGAATCTTATACGATTTGATTTGTTTGATATTGAAAGTTACCAAATTAGTTTCAATACTCTTGGGGATATGCTCCAGTAACACTAATTCATCATTTTAGTTAATATTCCATTAGTTTCTACAGTTACATATATGATGTGTATAAGTAAAAAATTCGAATATTGAAATGTTTGAGATTTGAATCTATTTTTTTTTTTATAATTTTTATATAATTGATATTACTTGTGCTTCGGAGGTACGAGTAGAAGTTTATCATTTATTCTATTTGATTGAATATCTTTTCTACGATCCCATGTAATAAAATTGTTTTATTACTTAATGTGTAAAATCTGATGTTGACCATTGTAGAAAAGACTTTGACGTACTGAAATCAAATGTTAGAGTGATAAACTATAAATGGAAATACATAATTAATAAGATGAAAATACCCTTTTATTACTTCTATATAATTTTTATAGGATGTCAAAATCATTCGCAAAGTATTTGATACTTAATGGTTATGTTATTTTCTTATCGAATAAAATTATCCTATAACTTATAGTGTGAACAATATTTGATATCGATTCCGGAAATTAGCATTAAACCATAGATGTAAGATTGTTCATAGGTTACTATGATCAAGTTTAGAACTTGATTGAGCTTTTATTATGAATCGTTCATAAAATGTACAAATAGTTTACGCAGCAAAAGTACAGTGAGCTTATTAAAGGTTTGACCTTTAATGGTATGACAGTGAGAAAAGTTATACTCAGCAATCTATTGTAGATTCTGAGGAAACTTATTTCTAGTCGCACTGATTGAATAATTTAAGATCTGTTGGTTAATGATGATATTAAATTGTATATTTTAGCTAAAGAATACAAAGTGACATTTCTAAATGGTTTCTTCAGATAAGAGATCCATTGTGATTTCTTAGTTTGAAGAGCTCGTTTTGGAATGGCTATGGAGTTTGTATTATGCTAAGATTACAATTTAGAATATTAGCTTATAAAGCCTACTATAGACTCAGATGAGCTTTCTAGAAATTTGTGTTTTCTAATTTTGATATAGTCAGATTGTCTGATTTTATCAAAGCATAGAGAATAAATATGAGATAGAAGGGTTAATGGGAGCGTACAAATTTCTTTCTAGTATTTTATGTCATAATGACATTATCATTATTAAGGTAATAATGAGATGTTAATGAGATAAAAGATTTACCTAAGTCTTTTTTCTCCATGAAAATAGTGGGAGTGGTCTCTATTATATTCGATATAAAGTTTTTATATGATATAAAACTTAGACAATAGAGAGATGCTCACATTAGTCGTGCATTAGATATGATCTAATAAAGGACACAGAGAGACTATCTGTATGATATAGTTAGTATAACTGTTTGACAGTTAGTGTGTCTAATGTATATAATATTCATCTTTCGTAAAGGATAATTCCTTTGTCGAAAGAGAAATTGATTAGAATGTCTAGTCAATTTTATGCATCATAGGATGATGGCATAATGAATACTGTATTAAGTACGATTAGCTATATCAATTTAATCGTAATTGTTACAAGTTATTTTGATATCCTCTAAACCATAATATGAGATTTGAAACATGTTCTTTATTATCTTTTAGATATTAAGAACGAGTTTCTTATTAATGGAGAATAAATCTGCAACCATTAGGGTCAGATTAGTTTTGAATCTAATTATGATGTTAGACAGTCTACGTCATAAAGAGTCAGAAAAGATATAGTGAAAGTGTTATGGATGATTCTACTGTATGAGTGGAATTAGTTGCAACTTATGAAGTATTGACTTATGAAGTGCATAGTGACCTCGTAGATAAGAGTTTGTTGTTAGTGTTGTGTTTGTGGTTGTCTTCATAGTATTTTGGATTTGATCCGTAAATACTTAGACAACTTAGTAGCTAAAGCACAATGTTGATATGGCGTTTGAGTCATATTGATGTAAAACTTAATTTCTATAAAAATATGAATGATGCTTGCTAAAGAAAATGATTGTGTTTGTTGGACAAACTCAATATGTCATATCGGGTTTACTTGTTGTTACCTATCTTTTGAGCGCTAAGTGAGTTCTTGAGAGCCATGAGTATGTGATACACATTGGGATGTATATATGATACCATGGAATGGCACTAGAGCAAAGTGTGAGAAATTGTTAGGGTTGGTGCTCTAAGCGCCAATCTGGATCGTATTTATGTCCTATTCATGAATACAAGTAATATATTTTTCCATAATATTACTAATTTAAATGGTAGCACCTCCTGTCTTTTATATACATATTCGATCTAATTTCGATTAGATTGAAACTAAATCTGGTTTAGTGATATATATATATAATATATTACAACGTAGTGCACAGTTACAACATAGTTTGTAATTGATATTGGGAAGAGTCATTATAAGTTGTATATCCTCAAATTAAGTTCCTAGTCAAGATTTATTGACACGGATCGGTTAGTAAAATACACTGAGACCGATACATGTCGTATATCGAACTTGATCCAATGGTTTATCCCAATGAACCATGAGTCTTAGGAGAATCATATAGACGTGTAGGTGTTTATTTGATAAACATTGAACGAATCACCGAAGATTTCCTAATAGATGGTACACCAACGTCAATAGGTATCTTCTTGGGTTGAGTAGCATAATGATTCTTTGACTTGAGATACCATTGTGGATATATGAGTTATCCTTCACACTTAGATGCCAGTCACTGTTGGGAAATCTCTAAGTCCCGATGATCGAATCAAGCATAAAACATAAGTGCGAATACATCGAGGAAGTTGCGAAATATTTACATCGATCGGTTGAGCGACGCGGTAGACAACAAAAACTTTTTTTTTGCCCTTTGAGAAGCTCACGGTAGTGGCAGTTTTTCCCTCTCCAAGATTCGGATTTGGTCCTCCAGTTTGTGATGAAACGATTCCATGCACACAGGTTCCCTATCACCTACGGACGACTTCGGAAGTGTGCTAGCACCTTGCTTTTGTAACAAAATCACTCATTTTCCTTCTTCACTGTCACGACAGTGACCAGAATTTTCAAGAAGAAAATTGCCCATTTTGGGTGTGAATGAGGAAGAAGAGAGGTGAGAGAGAGAGTTTGTTGTGTGATAGATTGGTTGTAAGGAGAAAGTGTATCATATACACTAAATCAATTTCCAAATTAATTTAGCAATTTATTTGCTTTCAAAAAGTCAAACAATAAAGCTTTCCAACAAATCCAACAACTACAATCAATCACATCAATCAATCAAATGTCACATCACTCAAAGTGACATGTGATTTGATGCTTGATGTGACTAGCGATTTGACGCTTGATTTGACTTACGTGTCGCACTCGAATTCGAAATGCAAATGCGCTCGTAAACAATCCCGGGCTCGGTTCGTTAATTCCAAATTAACAAATTTTCCGTTGCGTCGTAATTAAATCTAATTTAATTAAATAATCATCTAGCATAATTACTATTCACGTCGCTAACGAATTAATTCTAAATTAACTCGTTCGCCCGAATTAAAATTCGATTTTAATTCCGCGTCGAAATCCAATGTCGTTTAATATATCGAATATATTAATTTTATCTATTAATTCTAATTAATCGTTCTCTCTTTTAAATGATATTTTATCGTAGATAAAATATCTCCGTAATTAATCCTAGATTAATTTTCTCTCTCGTCTAATTAATCCCAAATTAATAAAGTGTGAGTCATACGTCATCGGTGAATCTTCGGGAAGCGACCCATGAGATCCCCGGATATGTTGTAAGTAAATTTATGTCGTCGGACTATCCGAACATGTACGTACCTAGTACTACGTTTTAATTGATTTACAAGATAAGGTTGGTTTCTAGCAAAGCGTCATGCCTACCCAATTCTCCAGAAACATGCTTACAGGAATAAGTGATCTATATAAGGTGTAGTATACGTAGTATCGTGTATGTCGATCCAGTATTGGATGCCACGTGCTAGGCCTGGGGTTGGAATTGTGTCTGCCCCGTATGAAGCACATGTCGGATGTCTGGTAACTAGTCTCTATAATCGGATATACATGACCTAGTCATAATATCCCGATAGCTACAGCATTTAAGAGTACTAGTACCGTATCCTACACGACATCATCTCCACTATGACTGGAGTGATACTTCTGTCTTGACATAACACCCAATACACTACGATTCTCAATATATCCAGCAGAGGCGTACACAGAACCAGTTAAAGCCCTAGACGACCAAAACCAAAGTATATTGATTGTCGTAAGTATTAGCGGTGCAAGTCTCAGGTTAAGATCAAATACACCTACCCTGATTTCGGACTTCCATAGACACATAGTCATACTACCAATGGAATTTCGAAGGGGTCTATCCAGAGCGAAGTTGTTTTCCATACTATCGGTAAAGCACAACCTCCTATTACACTTGCATGAGTATCCAATACCCAAATATATGAGAACTATGCTATTGTGCCCTCACAACGCGCACAAGTGTAATATTAGTCTTTTACACATTTATCGATATCCAATCTCGATAATACTCTGCCTAGGGATATTTAATGATTATACCTTCGTGGACTGATATTGTCTCATATCATCTCAATCCAGGAACTAATCATAAGGACCTCCTATCATTTATACATCTAGGTGATCTAATCACAAATGATAATCCTTTGTCATATAGTTAATTTATACAACACTATGATCTGTACAAATAGTGACGCTATGGGTCATAATTGTCCAACAATCTCCCACTTTGCCTTTAGCCAGTCACTCGAGTGTCTACCACCCGAACTATATACGGCTCGCTCAAACTGTTGAGGAAAGGCTTTCGTCAGCGGATTTGCATGATTATCGTCTGATGCGATATATATGATCATCACATCACCACGATGTATGATCTGAACGAATCAGATGAATAGTCGAAGTATGTATCTGGATCGTTGATGAGATCATTAATTCTTTGGCCTGTGCTGAAGCGTAGCTCAGCTGCTAATAGAACTATATCTAATCTAATTAGATTTGTTATCGACCCAAATAGATTCTCATTGCTTGCTCAGCTGCAGCAATAACCACGCATTTGTTGTTTATTCTGTAATAGTATCTTGCTTGGAAGATTTCGAGCTCACTGTACCGTTTTGTATAACCTGTTTAGTATATACCGTCTAGCGATTTTATATTTAGTCTTTTAGGTTAGGAAACTTACAGCAGTGATCCCAGTAACTTCAAGTTCTCTTTCTCCATAATTTAAGACATCATCCTTAGTTCTCTAAGATACTATCGGATGTTCTTAACTTCAATCAAGTGACCATTACTCGGATTGGCCCGATTGTGACTTCATATGCTCAAAGTGTATGAGAAACTAGGTCACGTACATTTTTCAATGTACAAGTTCTCGGAGAGTCTTAACAACTTTAAATCTATCCAAGTAGATCTTTATTCCTAGAATAAAGGTTGTTTCTCTCAAGAATCCTACGTAGAATTTTCTCGAAAGCCAAGCTTTCGCCGATTGTTATATGGGAATATCATTTCCAAGAAATTACATATTATCATTAATTTTATAGGACAACTACTATCAGTATGCTCCCACTAACCTCCTTATATACACAAGAATCACTTTAGTTTTGAATCAAATCATACACCATCATGATTACATTCTCAAACGATAGTTCTAAGAACTCAATGCTCACTTCAATCCATACATAGATTGAATAACCTGCAAACTTTGTTTGCTAGTTTTGATATGACAAAATCGTCAGGATATTGTAAACATCCTCCAAAAGGTCCATATTTCATTAATGAAACATGCAGCAATATCAAGCATTATCCAAATGGATTTAATGTGGCAACAGGTAAACGATTTCATTGTAATCAACACAATATTGATAACGATACCTTTCTGCTATAAGCCTAGCTTAGTACGTTGGTATGTCGTCATCCATGTATCTTTCTTGAAGACTTATATAGTACCAACAGACACAATATCTTACGGTACAACAACCAGTGTCTAAACATGGTTGATATACATGGAATCCATTTCGGACATCATGGCACTTTTCCATAATAGGGAGTCGATACCTTGTATCACTTCCTCATACGTAGTCAGTTGGTTTTCCTCAATAAGATTGACATCGTTATGAGCTGAGATCAGAAACCCATACCACATGTTGTTTTCTGACTCTCTTTGATCTACGCGGTTCTTGTATATTCGAAGATTACTGGTACAATTTCATCCTTGATGAACTGTTTGTATTCCAATAAAGATTCGGTGCCTTGAACAGTATTACTCTTATTTTCATCGAGTTTTACTATCCTCCCACTCACTACTGTATATCGGTATTCCTCTTAGGAAAACCGCATGGTGAGCAAAAATTACATTGTTCTCTTGTGAGATGTATAAGTACTATACTTTGTTTCCCTAGGATAACCTACAATTAGGCACTTATCCAATTTAGGTTCTAGTTTAGTATCATCCAAACGTATGCCTAGCATTCCCAAATCTACAGGAGTGAGAAAGCCCAGTTTCTTTCCTGTTCATATCTAATATGAAGTCTGTCAAACAGATTCTCATGGAACCTTATTCAAAATAAGTATTGCATTGTTAAATGCTTATCCGTTGAAGGAAATGGTAGCTCAGAGCGACTCATGATTAACCTTATCATGTCCAACAAAATTCGGTTTCTCCGTTCGGAAACACCGTCAAACTGACGTGTTCCGGGAGGAGTCCTCATTGAAAGAATACTATACTCTTTCAAGTATATTTGAAACTTACTACTTAAGTATATTCATCATGGTCAAACCGTGATGTTTTAATACTTTAGCCGATCTGTTCGTCTATTTCGTGTCGAAACTCTAAAGGTTTCCGATTCGTGTTTCTAAAGAAACATATAACCATAACGAGATGCAACATCCGTAAAGGTGTTTTAGGCACTTTGCCCAATAAACTAGATTTGTAGACTTTATTTGAATAGGATTAAATTTGTCCTAGTATCCACTCTTCGAAAGTGTGGATATACGAGTCTTGTTTAATTGTGTCCCAGACAACACTGCCACGAATAAGTCTTCTTTGATCAAATTAGTTTGAGCTATTTGTTCGTCATATTATATGTTTGAGATTTATTTATATTCAAAATATAAATACCGCTATTCACATCTAATGTGTTTATCTCAATATCATCTTTATATAATAAAACACTTTAGTGTTATAGAATATAAAGGTATACTCGCAACGAGTTATACTTTCTATATAGAGATAATGTTTCTAGTCAAACTAGTTACTTATAACAGTTTTCTAATTAAGTACACACCCGAAGGGTAGTTCCTAAATTTAGGTATCTACGGTTAAACAGTGACTTTCATCCCGTTTCCGATTCACATATTAATCTCATCTGAAGTAAGTATCCTACTCATAGCAGATGCTGCACACCAGTGTTAGACAATTATGACCCATAGCGTCATTGTTTGTAAAAGACATTGTGTTTTTGTAAAAAATTAACTATGTAGTATTGAAATTGCCTTTTACCGTTTCGTGATTTATTTACTTTGATATATAAATGGTAAGAGTCCCTATGATTAGTTCCGGATTGAGATAATATGAGACAGTATCAATCCATAAATGTTTAATCATTAAATATCACTAGCCGTAGTATTATCGAGACTGGACATCGATAATGCGGAATAGACTAGTATTGCACTTGTGCACGTTGTAAGGACATAACGACATAGTTCTCATATGTTTAAGTATAGGATACTTATGCAAATGCGATAGGAGGTTGTGTTTTACCGATGGTACGGAAAACAGCTTCGCTCTGGATAGACCCCTCGGAATCCCATTGGTAGTATGTATATGTGTCTATGGGAGTCCGTGTCAGGGTAGATGTATTTGGTCTTAACTTGAGACTTGCATCGATAGTATTTGTGACAATCGGTAAACTTTGATTTTGGTCGTCCAGGGCTTTAACAGGTTCTGTGTACGCCTCTATTGGGTTTATTGAGAATCGTAGTATATTGGATGTGATGTCAAGACGGAAGTATCACTTCAGACATATGGAGATGATGATCATGCAGGGATTCATAACTAGTTCTCTATTATGTTGCAACCATTGGGATAATATGACAAGGTCATGATTATCCAATTCAAAGAGACTAGTTACTTGATATCCGATATGTGCTTTGTACGGGGCAGACACTATTCCAGCCCCAGGCTTTGCACGTGACATCTGATACTGGATCGCTATACGCAATACTACGTATTATACGTCTGACATAGATTATATATTCCAGTAATAATATTTCTGGAGAATTGGGTAGGCATGGTGCTTTGCTAGAATCCAACAATGTCTTGTAAATCGGTAAGCACGTGGTACGAGGTACTCACTTTATCGGATAGTTCGATAATCGGATTTACTGCCAACATATCTAGAGGTCTCTGGGTCGCTTCCCAAAGATTCACCGATGATAGTTGACTCGATTAGAATTAATCTGGGATTAATTAAAGAGAGAAAATTAATCTGGGATTAATTGAAGCTTTATTTAATCTGGGATTAATATGTTCAAAAGAGAGAGAACGCAATTAATTTGGAATTAATCGGTAAAATAAATTTAATAGTTAAATTTGATTTTTCTATTTAATTTATTCGTATGGGTTAAAATTAATATATCAAAAATATTTAATATGAATTGGATTTCATTACGAAATTAAATTTGGACTTTAATACGAACGAACGAATTAATTTAGAATTAATTCGTAAACGACGTTCGTAATATATTTGCGGGGCATCATTATTTAATTAAATTAGATTTAATTATTTAGCGACAAAAGTTCATTTAATCGGATTAAACGGAACCGAGAGACATTTGAATTTTGAATTCAAATGTGGGGCCCACTTCATATGTGGTAGTTGGGAGGGTAGTTGGAATTCATGCCAAGCCACCTACCATCCAACCACCTTGTAATGGCTTTGGTAAAATCATTTACCCAAACCACCTAGTTTAGGTGAAAAGGGTAAAAGGGATTTTACCAAAAACCAACTTTCTCTCACATTACACACACTTGAACAAAACACAACCCTAGCACACCAAGGGCTTGGGTGTGAGCTTCCTCCCTCTCTTCACTTTGATTTTCTTGCAAACTCAAAGAAGCTAGCACTTCAAGGAATCAACAAAGATGATAGGGAAACAAATCAAAGCTTGGAATCAACATTCAAAGTTGGATCTTGGAGATCTTCTACTCAAATTTTAAAAGCTCAAATCCGTTCATTGTAAGTATATTCCGCAACTTAAAATGATTTTAATCACATGTTTTCATGCTTATTAGATCCTTGGCATGTTCTAGGAACACTAACAACCAATACATATTTATGTATCACAGTAAGTATTTAAAATCTAATTTTAATACTAGTAGTGAACATATTTATAATAAACTTATTTGAAGTCAGAGCCTTGCCCGTCTTCAATTCCTTCATGTCTGCCTTGTGCATACGACAGTTACGCTTCAGTGACCCCGTTTACCACAGTTTAAGCAGACATCTTAGGATTTTTCCTTTATCTTCCTAGAAGATAATAATGATTTTACCTTTGCCCATTTCTACATTCTAGAAGCCTTTGGTTTCTAGAATATCGAAGTAAGGTGCGCCTTGCGCTACTTGCCTTATTGCAAACTTTGGATTTATCTCATTGAGAATAGCCATCAACTCTCCAAGAGTTATTAATTGCAATTTAATAATTCTAAGATCTAAGAATAGATCTATGAAGATCCTTCAATTTTATTATCATACTTCAAGGATCTAATCCTTGGTTCTGATTAAGAAATTAATGAGTCTATTTGGCAAGTATAATGGATTAAGCACTAAAGTTATCATCACATGAATCTTCCAAAGATCATGCTCTACTATTTACGTAACTCCGGACTTAGGCCTAAGATGTTATTTTATCAAATAAAATAACTTCTTAGTTTCCAGGACTATCCTGAAATTTTATTCTCAATTAGAAAAATAAAGTCGTTTAAACACATTATCCTTAGGATTATGTTTTAAACATCAATCTTTCAATTTAATCTTGATTCTAATAGTCCAACTATTTAATCAACGATGTCAGGTACTATTTAATATAATGATTACTATAGTCCAACTATATAATCAACTATACTTTAAATTTGTAAAATTCAATTACATTGATTACTATAATCCAATTATAAAATCAACTATAAATTGAAATAGTTTGAATACAGTTCAACTGTTTTAAAACAACGATTTAAATATTAGTCCAACTAATATTTAATTTATTTGACGAATGATATTTGATTGAGCGCGTATGACAAGTAACTAAACGAATATTGCAAATCTAATATTTGCCTCCAATTATTTTTCGACGAGCCTCTAACCCCCTATCGAGTACTCGGGAAACTGTGTTTCCTAGTGGGCTAGGATCCCGTTAAATAACACACAATCTTGACTTTTGCCAACAAATTGTATGATACTTAACTAGGTAGATCTCTAAGATCAATTGAATCCCATCCAATTCCTAGATCCAGTATGTGGACATCTAAGTCCGAAACATATATCTTATATATGCCAATATATCCAATATATTCCCTAACCTTTTTCCTCTGAATCAACTAAGCCCTGGCTTTGGTACAACAAACTTAGTGATCCTAGTTAAGCGGAACCCATTGACCATGGAAAGCTTCGTAATCAATGTCGATGGACAAGAAGTGATCTTGACTTTGGCCAACAAATCAAAACTTGGACAAGACACCAATATGGAACAAAGCTCTCATGATTCAAACACATCCTCGACGGACAAAGGCCTTGACTTTGGCCAAAAAGTTAATGCTAGTCTTGGATCTTGAGTAAGAATCACTCAATGGAAGGAAAAACGCTTAATATTTAGTGAGGGTTTTTCGCGTGTAAATTGGCAACCAATTTATTATCTTTGTTAAGGTCTCATCATCATACACCCTTAAACATGCATTCTAAACACATAATAAGGCGCATATAAATAAATAATAATGATATACGGATGGATACTCAACACATTGATCCTAGATCAAATCTCTCCCTTTCCTCTCTCCCGCTAGCACAAGTATTTACTTCTACCCGTTACACTACACTTCTAAAGAAACCTCATTTACATTGAGGGGAATAGGTGAGAAGAGAAATACAATGAGAAATGAGGTAATAGGCTGGACACGCAGGTTCAATTTAATAAATTCCAAATTTATTACAATAATTTCTAAAATTGCCCCACCCATCTAATATCCATCTGATATACATTATTTATGCATCGCAACCATGTATTCACACAAGCATGTTATCAATCAATCTAATCAAATTAATTAATCTGATAATTAATGACCATCCAATGTTCAAAAAATGATTTGATTTTGCGCGAGTCAAACTCGTTTTGCGAATAAGTACTCAATGTACGAATTCTTGAATTAAATTAAACTACAAAATTAAATCCAATTAAATTTGTATTTAAAACTAATTCACTATTTAATTCCAAATTAAATATCACACTTTATTAACGAACCTTTACGACCTAAATTCCAAATTTAATCATTACGGGTCTCAAAGCCCGATTAACGTCCAATGTTAATTTAATTAAAGTCCAATGGGCTTTTAATTAATTTCTTAAGGCATGGACTTTTGGTCAACATGGGTCAAACCCAAAGGCTAAAGCCCATTAAAGGAATCACCCTTATATCCCTTTAAAACCAATTTAGGCCCATTAGGCCCAATTAAAGTTAAAGGTCCATTAGTCGCATTTGCACTTTACGGAAACGGTTTTGGGCCTAATTGGATCCAACCAATTTAGCCTAGACCCATCTTAGTACAACCAAGCCCATTAAAGCCCATTTACAACTTTAAAGCCCAATTTCTAAAATTGGCCCATAATAATTAAATTACAAAATCCAATTTCATAATTTAATTATTCAAAAGTGTATAACATAATTAATTACCCAATTCAATATTTCCAAAACACCAATTAGCCCAATTAATCATGTTCAATATCATCATCACATGTCCAACACATTTTGACTAAAAATCAAACCCAATTCATGTTTTATATGTCTCGGCCATAGTAGGGTTTTTCAAATCGATTTCGAATTCAATCCAATCAAATACTAAATCAATATTCCCAACATTATTCCAACTCATCCAATGAATCAAAAATCAAAAATTCCAAGACATTTATGGCAATATACCTCTCGGCCAAGCTAAGGTTTTTGGGGAAAAATGTTCCAAATAATTTTTCAAGAAATCGTTCCAATCAATCTTCAATTAAACATGTTTTAAGCATATTAAATCATCCAATTTCATTATTTCATGCTCAAAATCAATTTACCCAATTTTAAGCCCTAAATCAAATTTCATGCTTTTAATCGCTCTGATACCATTGTTGGGAAATCTTTAAGTCCCAAGGATCGAATCAAGCATAAAACATAAGTGCGAATACATCGAGAAAGTTACGAAATACTTACATCGATCGGTTGGCGACAAGGTAGACAATAAAAACTTTTTTTTGCCCTTTGAGAAGCTCACAACAGTGGCAGTTTTTCCCTCTCCAAGATTCGGTTTTGGTCCTCCATACAAGCTCCAAGCTTGTGATGAAACGATTCCATGCACACGGGTGGGTTTCCCTATCACCTACGGACGACTCCGGAAGTGTGTTAGCACCTTGATTTTGCAACAAAATCACTCATTTTCCTTCTTCACTGTCACGGCAGTGACCAGAATTTTCAAGAAGAAAATTGCCCACTTTGGGCGTGAATGAGGAAGAAGAGATGTGAGAGAGAGAGTTTGTTGTGTGATAGATTGGTTGGTGAGGATAAAGTGTATCATATACACTAAATCAATTTCCAAATTAATTTAGTAATTTATTTGCTTTAAAAAAGTCGAACAATAAAGCTTTCCAACAAATCCAACAACTACAATAAATCACATCAATCAATCAAATGTCACATCACTCAAAGTGATAAGTGATTTGACGCTTGATATGACTAGCGATTTGACGCTTGATTTGACTTACGTGTCGCACTCAAATTCGAAATGTGAATGCGCTCGCAAATAATCCCGGGCTCGGGTTCGTTAATTCCAAATTAATGAATTTTCCGTTACGTCGTAATTAAATCTAATTTAATTAAATAATCATGTCTAATCTAATTTAATTAAATAATCATGTCTACCATAATTACTATTCACGTCACCAACGAATTAATTCTAAATTAACTCGTTCGCCTGAATCAAAATCCGATTTTAATTCCACGTCGAAATCCAATTTCGTTTAATATATCGAATATATTAATTTTATCGATTAATTATAAATTAATCATTCTCTCTTTTAAATGATATTTTATCGTAGATAAAATATCTCCGTAATTAATCCCAGATTAATTTTCTATCTCATCTAATTAATCCCATATTAATAAAGTGCGAGTCAAACGTCATCGGTGAATCTTCGGGAAGCGACCCATGAGATCCCCGGATATGTTGGCAGTAAATTCGGTCGTCGGACTATCCGAACACGTATGTACCTAGTACTACATTTTAACCGATTTACAAGACAAGGTTGGCTTCTAGCAAAGCGCCATGGCTACCCAATTTTCCAGAAACATGCTTACAGGAATAAGCAATCTATATCAGGCGTAGTATATGTAGTATCGTGTATGTCAATCCAGTATCGGATGCCACATGCTAGGTATGGGGCTGGAATTGTGTCTACCCCGTACGAAGCACATGTCGGATGTCTGTTAACTAGTCTCTATAATCGGATATACATGACCTAGTCATAATATCCCGATAGCTGCAGCATTTAAAAGTACTAATACCGTATCCTACGTGAAATCATCTCCACTATGACTGGAGTGATACTTCCGTCTAGACATCATACCCAATACACTACGATTCTCAATATACCTAGCAGAGGCAGAGAGAACCGGTTAAAGCCCTGGACGACCAAAACTAAAGTATATTGATTGTCGTAAGTATTAGCGGTGCAAGTCTCAAGTTAAGACCAAATACACCTACCCTGATTTCGAACTTCCATAGACACATAGTCATACTACCAATGGAATTCCGAAGGGGTCTATCCAGAGCGAAGCTGTTTTCCATACTATTGGTAAAGCATAAACTCATATTACACTACATGAGTATCCAATATCCAAATATATGAGAACTATGCTATTGCGCCCTCACAACACGCACAAGTGTAATACTAGTCTTTTACACATTTATCGATGTCCAATCTCGATAACACTCTGACTATGGATATTTAATGATTATACCTTCGTGGACTGATACTGTCTCATATAATCTCAATCCAGGAACTAATCATAAGGACCTCCTATCATTTATACATCTAGGTGATCTAATCACAAATGATAAGAGAGCAATCTCCTTTGTCATATAGTTAAATTATACAACAACACTATGATCTGTACAAATAGTGATGCTATGGGTCATAATTGTCCAACAATCACGTCACCGATCTATTTAGATCAGACCTCCGTCTGTTCGTTGGGTGTGGACTCATGCTCATGATATCATGTGAGTATCAAGAATGGATTTTTCAGTCCCGTGTACGAGGCATAGGTATTCCATAACTGATTAGCTGTCCATTAAATCTATGGCCCTATTATACTTCGGAAGTGAGTTCCGAATGTTATTTAGAGATTGCTAAGAGATAAGTCGACGAGATTATTCCTACACGTGACGGAGGGATTATACGTATGCAATGACCTCGACCTATATGATTCATCGAGTTTATGTGTGATCGTCATAATTTACGGGTGGGTGAATTATGGACATAAAATTGGATTTCGTGACGGATATACCTGAATCTAGAGAGTCTCACTAATGAAATATAATCGTAGAGCACTAGGGCAACTGTTATGAATAATACTGATTATTTATAACTCTTTTAACGGTTAAACGAAAAATAAATACAATCGAGCCTAACGGTCATTTCCGAATTAATGTGTATTTGTATTTAATACTCGATTTTATTAAATACACATGAATAAAATATCAATTTGTGATATTTGACATATATCATTAATATATGTATTTGAGATATTTAATGTAAATATACTATATATAAATTTAAGATATTTGCATTTAATTATTTAATTACATAAATATTATATGATTAATATAATTAAATTAATAAATCTTATGACATGATTATGCTTTATTAAAGTTAGAAAATGGCATGAAACCATTGGAACACATTTTGTTTGTTTTATTAAAGTTAAAGTATTAACTTTAATTTTGCAAAATGTGTGCTAATTATTTTTGAACAAAATAAAAATAATTGTTATTTAATTTTGTTAATCAAATTTTCGGCCAAGAGAGAAAATTGATACAAAAATTATTTTGTTTCATTTTTCATAACAACACAAGTTTAAATTTTTTTACAAAGTGAGTTGAGAGAAAATTGAAGAAAGAAATGAAAATCAAAGCCAAAAATTTGGAATTTTTTATAAGTTTCTTACACTTTCTTCTATATAGAAAATTTTTCTATTATTCTTAATTTCAAATTGTGTTGTTAACTTTATTTCTCTACTCTTTGAATTTGTAATTAAATTCATTGGAAGCTTGTTTGAACATGTTATGTATGTATGATTAATTTATTTTCTTATTAGTGTAATTAAGCTTAATAAATTAGTTAGAAATTAAAATTACCATTCTAGAATTGATTAGCCATTCTTAATTAACCTAGAATTATTCTTGATTAATTTCACGATGGTGAGACTTGATTGGTGTTGTAATTGGATGATTAAAGTATTGAATTTTGTCAATTGAATGTAAATTGTAAAATTGGAGTAATTTATAAAATTAGGGTTCTTAACCCATTCCAATTGTGGGGCTTTTCATATATATGATTTAATTTGATGTATATTTGATTTATATTAAATTTAGGATTAATTGGATTTGATCTTTATGTATTTTGAACAAATTGAGCCAAATTGGAATTAATGAAAAATTTTGGGCAGTTTCGGCAATTTGGAAACAGTTTCTAAATTTTGTTGTAATTTGTAATTTGTAATTTCATGTACTTGACATGTATAAATTATTTTAGAATTGATTTGGAATCAATTATATATGTATTTGATAATTTTATGACCAAAATGATTAATTTGCAAAGTGTAGGTATCTCATTGCAATTACTGATAAATCTGATTTTTCAGAAAAAAAATTCAGTATTTATTTATTAAGTAATTTGAATAAATTGGTTTATTTTATTTGCACAAGAAAAATATTTATCGGAAATTATTTCGGAGTGAAAATACGCGAAAACGATAAGAAACGGTGTTACCGGATAATGGCTGCTCAAACAGTGAACCATGCACTATTTAGGCAGTCCACAAACTGTCCAAATATTTTTGGCACTGACTTGGGCAGTCCCCATGTGCATTGGTAGGTCAGTTCGGCCAGAAACGTATTTTATGATATTTTACGGAAAAATATTTTCGTAAAACTTTTGCGGTGTTTATATATTATTTATGTTGTTATATGATAACAAATAAATATGTTTTAGTGAAATATGAATGAATTATTAATATTGGATATTAAATAATTTATTCGTAAATTTAAAAATTTTAAACTATGATTTCGCCTGAACAGCGCTTCTTTCGCTGCGCCTCCCTGATTTGACCCCAACACTTGCAACTTTGTGCTTCTTGAAGTTTCTCTTTGATATATTCTTTGACTTGCTAGAAGTCTTTGAAGAGCTTCCTCCACCATGAAGGTAAAAATTATGTTTGTTTTTCTTCAAATCATGTTCTTTCGTGCGTAACATGTTATGAAGTTCTTTATAACTGGCCTGCATCAAATGCATATGAAAGTTTAACACAAAGCCAGCGTAAGTACCGGGCAAAGAAGATAGAATCAAATTTTGGCCAAGCCAATCCAAATATCGAATCTGGTCTTTCATATTCAAAACATGAATGTTAATCGCTCCTTCATCCTTGAGCGTAGCACAGAACAATTCTTTAATCTCCGATTTAATTCTATTTCTTGATTTTCTTCGAACAACTTATTGAGTGTTCTCATAATGCTCCAAGCATCAGATACCTATATGTACTATCTTAGCAAATCTGGAACCATCAATCCTAAAATATAGGATTTCACCCTTAGGTTATCATCATTCTATTTTTTAAAAGTCTCTTGCCCTTCAGGAGTGGAATCAAGATCAATTTCAACAGGCAATTGATTTATCATCACATAGGTCAACTTTAATGATAACAACTCACTAATGAAAACATAGCTTTAAATAAGATCAAATTTACTTAGCATATTTGATTCCAATATCTAATCTTATTCTCCTTATCGAAATATTATAGCGAACTTTCAAAGCTAGCAAGCTTGATATGAGGATCAAATCTTCTTCTCCTTGTTATTGTAGAGAACTTCTAAAGCTAGTAAACTTGATTGGAAGATCCAAGCTTCTTCTCTTTGTTGTTGTAGAGAACTTCCAAAAACTTCTCCCACAAAAAATTAATTAGGCTAATATTTTTTTTCTGCTTAATGCTTGTTTTAGTTTGTTTTGTCTTGTTTATAAACTTGCTAAAGCTTGCCTTTTATAGCAAAACTTAAGAAATTTTTAATTAATAAAAATTCTAATCAATTTTTATATGGGCTTAATCCAATTTATCCAAATATGTATAATTAGGTGTGATTAATCACATTTGTCTACCACTTTGATTTAATCCAATTTAATCAAGACAAAGTTTAATCAATGGATTAGTTCAATGTCTACCACTTTGACTTAATCCAATTAAATAAAGCCAGATACACCTCTTATTACATATTTATAACAATAAAAATACCCTCCAATGGTATAGATATTTATAAAATTACAATAAAGCTCTTGTGTGATTTTGGATTAATCCAATTGGGTCAAAGTAAATAATTAATATTATCCTTATCACTTAATTATTTTAATTGATAATTATAATATTAAATATTATTTGTTATAAAAAATTATCAGTTACCCAAGCACTCAATGAGTACACTTCATATTGTGGGACTTTTTATGTCCAAACACATTCGTCATACGAGCCTAACTTATATGTACGCAATTCAGCCACCTCTAAATTTTCGAAGAACACGAACGACCTTTATGAACTATATAAGTCGAGATCATCACATATGTTTAACAATCCCTTCGTCATAGGCTATCCAAGTTGTACTTAGGAAACATATATTACACCTTTGAGGCACACATCTCATGTCGACATGTACATGATTCTTTACAACTTTTCAGAACAACGTTTATCATATATGCGATCAACTCTTGACAATCGGCTTTGGACAAAGTCTTAAGAATCGTGACTTACACACATGGGTCAATGAATTCTATCTTGATACGAACTTGATTAACGAGTACATCGGTACACACCTAACGAACTTCTAGCAATCAGACCTTGAAAGGTCTCTAACATATATGGCATCAAAATGTGGAAGATCACACATAAAATCAATGCTATCTTATAGTAAAAGGATTATATATACTACTCAACTCGAGGATATTCATATAGACGGTGATGTGTACTTCCAACTATAGAAATCACTTGTGAGTGATTCAATATTCGTTCCAATGAATACCCATATGTTTATAAGAGCTTCCTATGCCTATGGTACATTGGGTTAAACCATTGAAACTTGTAACATCCCGCCTAGGCCAGAATGTTACCGGCATGAGACAAGAGAACCCATCTCCATAAGCCTCTGATTCCAACGAAATTTCGGCATGATATATTCGTAACATCATGCAACCTGGCTTATAGCCAGCTCCAAGATATAACATAACTATCTAATCTCGGCCTCAGGCCGGTATTTCAACATCAAGGCCTCAGGCCTGAACCCAATGAACAGAAACAACACACTTGGCCTCCGGCCAGAACTCAAATAAAATTATGCTATAACAAAACTATTACATAACTCATACAAAGGAAATACAAAGCAAATGCAAAGACAAGGGCCGTGAGGACCCATAACTTGACCCAGGACTCAGGACTCTCTATTGACTGCAAATTGGGACGATCCACTGTCTTCAAAGTCTGCACCGATCATCTGCTGGTTCTATATAACATCTACTAACCTGCAAAACTGCAAACTGCTGAGATGTGAGTCATAATGACTCAGTAAGTAATCATGCCCTAACTACAACATAAACACTCAATAGCTTATAATTTCCGTTCCATTAAGTTTTCTTAACTTATCTTTTACTGTAATCATGTAATTACATTTACCTCATTAATTGTCAAGCTGTCCACAACTCACATGTATATCATGCAAATAATCACAAATTCTAAATTAGCTGTACAATTCTTATCCACTACAGAGACACATTACTCCTTCATCCATCTTTTTTATCTAATCAAACCCATACTTTATTTTCTATTTAGTATATACATTACATGCATTTCATCACGTGTCAAGTTTCTTTATCAACAACAACCTTACCAAAACTCTCCATGCTTATATTATGTTACCTAACTATCCTTCAACCATCTTATTCATTCTGTATTTGTTAAGTTGGAACACTTGTTATAGTCATCTTTCTCTTATTTCATCGAAATATCATCAAATCGAATTAATAAGATATCCTTTCTATTTAACATCAAACAGGCTAAAACCAACCATACCAACCTGTATGTGAAACCATGTAGCCATACGCTATTATCTTACCGATTGTTCCTTTCATGTGAACATATAATGCACAATATCAATCATACACATATAAATGCAACCATATTACCATGCTTTAATGTCAACTGTATGTACCTCATAACATTTCTAAAATGTATGACTTATATATCTGTCATGAGAATTATGCTCTACTCAATATGCCATGCTTAATGAACGATTACCTTAAATCCGTTTCTGAGGATCTTACATATGAATGTGCTAATATTATTATGCATAGTGTCAACTATATGCATCTCAGATGAAAACACTAGAATACATGATCATATGCATGTAAGGTAAATTGTATAAGACTCTAACTTGCTATGGTTTCAACTCTTTATCTATATAAAAAATGAACTCTTTTCAGAAACTTTATTTAAGATCTTCTTTATAAAGCTTATCTTCAGAAAACATGCATCAATCCTCTGATTTCTGGGAACTGTTTTTAAAATCTATTTTCTGAAAACTGCTTATTGAGAATCTGAAAACTGAAAACTCTTTCTGAAAATCCCTTTTTTTTTTTTGTATTTCTTTCTAAAACCGTCTTTCTAAGTTCTTTTCTGAAAACTGAAACCTGAAGTCCTTTTTCTGAAAACCAAACTGAAATCTGAAATCCTTTTTCTGAAAACCAAATCTCCGCCTGAAGGCGCATCTCAGCCCGAAGGCGCATCTCCACCCGTAGGCGCATCTCCGCCCAAGAATGTACCATCTGAGTGCTGAGGATCTAGGAGCGTCCCCCTAGTCCTCCACATGTGTACATGTGTATAAATCCGTCAATTCCAACAATGTACAACTGGGATGGGTCAAATCCCAAATCCTGAATCCATAATATCCGTCAAGTCTAAACTGTGTCTCAAGTTACATTCTGGGGTGAGTTTTTACCTCATGCCCCGAAAAATATAAAATCATATACGATATCTTGAAATTGAAAGAAAACATTTTCGAAAACATATTATCCTTCAAAACATTTAAATCTTTTCTTTGAAACATTTGGAATCTTTGAAAACATTCTTATCTTTGTTCAACTGCTGAAAACCTTAAAACACACATGTGCAAATGCACTTCTCATGATCCTTTCTACCTTAGCCATGCTTTTCTATATACTCATCTTTCACTATCATATTCTGAAACGTTTCATTCATGTAATGCATGTATCTCACACTAGTATACATATAGTCATAACATGTTTTCCCCATAAATATTGTTACTTATACAAGCACATTCTTTCTTTCTCATATTTGGCACTGTTAAACGAACTAATGACTACAAGTCTCATACATTCATGCCACAAGAATGTATGTGCAAACACTTCTAATACTAATTTACTAATTCCATAATTATGC
The DNA here is from genome assembly GCA_019454045.1 of Zanthoxylum bungeanum. Classification (NCBI taxonomy): domain Eukaryota; kingdom Viridiplantae; phylum Streptophyta; class Magnoliopsida; order Sapindales; family Rutaceae; genus Zanthoxylum; species Zanthoxylum bungeanum. The sequence continues at coordinate 153,952 of SKCR01023515.1, forward strand.
TTACACACACGATATCGAAGCTCTTTTATTATATCGGAGTTCAAACGTGTACGGATTTCAACTTCTTAGTTCTTAAACTTATTTACCATTTCTTAACTAGCAACTTGTACTCAAGAATCTCATGTCAAAACTTACATGTATTCTCATGCAATGCATGTTCTACTCATTTATGCTCTCTATCATCTTATATACATATATCCATACTCATGATGCTAAACATATAGATATATGTTCATTCTCATATGAACTTAAACATTTGCATTCATACTATCCTTATACACACATACATATTTAATTACGCCAATTTATATACTTACTAATTCACATTTACTCATGCATACTAATATTCTCATATAATGCATAAATTACATACTTTCATTCATATCGCTAGTTCGTATATGTTTATCACATTTATAAATTTAATCTCATACCCTAGGGTGTAGTTTTCTACAACCCTCATACCCAAGTCTCATTTAATTATGATTATACACATAACATCAATCATATGCTCTATCAATCTATATAAATACATATACTTATTTACATCTAGTCATGCGTCTCTTTACTTCTATATACTCATACTTATCTCTTGCTTATATGCATGCTTATAATTATTTATCCTCATCTATGTTTGCATACAAATACACCTGTCTCTTTGTCCTATATTCATCCTTATATATATAGATTTCATGAATATATCTATATACTATTTTATTACATTACTAGTTTCGAACATCGTTAAGTCTACCAAGTACTCAGAACATGAGTTACTTACCTGGCTAAGCGAATGCCCGCGATCCGGGTCAGATCTGTAAAAAATAAATCACAACATACGTCAGAACCGCTATTTGCGGAACTCACAACTTATCCACACTAAACTACAGACTTTCTTGGGGTACACGAAATCTTTCTAATGCTACAAATTCGAACTTCATTACTCTATTATATACTCATATACTGCTCTAAACTAACTAGATAACTCAGATTCTCGTTTTGCGCGTTTGCGGTAAAACTTGCGGAAAAGTTTTTGCAAACACTACGGAAGGGTCTCGAACCCTCCGAACTAATCCAAAATTACCCAATTACCCTCGCAATACCATAATTACATCATAACTATATTTACGATCATCTATGCTCAATCGCGCGAGAAACGCCGTTTTATCAGAATCTCGTTAATTCTACCGGATCGATCATATCTCTTCTGATTCACCCCGGATTCTACCACATTTATCATTTTAACATATAAAGACATGTCCAATTCATTTCATGCAAATTCGTTACACTACGAAACTACCGGAAATATCCGAATACAAATTAATACACTTTGAAATATGAAATTTTGAACGGAAAGTCGTATCGAAATTCTGAGGCCATATTCGGACTCCCAACGGCCATACGAACGCGGTGGTGTGATCAAAATTCCGATCGGAGTTACCGTTCGACATGGGTTTACTGTTCACCGAACCTTCTTCTCTCGATTCGTGAGCCACCTGCCGTTGTTCGACGAAACTAACCTCGCACACTCATAGTACTCCTTGAGGGCTTCGATTTAGTAGGTTGCTCAGGCCGTGAAACGAACTGACGAGCCGGATCCACCATACCCACTTCACGCCACTGTCGCCGTCGATCCACGCCGGCCACAAGGAGACTCCCCATCGCCGGACGATCACGGTGCTACCGGTGCGTCGGCCTATCGCCGGCTAAAAGCTTGTCGGCGAGTTGCTCCCCAAAAAGGGCGATCAGGGTCGGGTGAGGGAAAATATTGGGTTTATACCATTTTCGCGATTTTTCAAAACTTCAAGGCTTTATATAATGAACTGGAAAATATCATTTTAGTCCCCGCGAAAATAATAAATCAGCCCATATTCTAGAGTCTTCTGGAATATTTTAATTTCGGAGCCCTTCTGATGCGATTCTCGAAAAGTGTTCAACACGAAAGTTGTTCGTCTCGAAAAAACGAGTTAGATGGTCCAAAAATCAGCTCAATCGGAGTTCATTTGCTCTGTTCGTGACCCAAAACCTCAAACTTTACGCGTTTTACGAAAATCGCTTAACTGACTTTTGATCCCACGCGTTCTCCAACTCGACAAAAATTCATAATCTATTATTCCAACTCATATAACATCACTTAAACTCTTATTCTTCATCATCATCATGCTCCGAGACTAAAACATCCGTCCGGGAATCTTCTGAAACAGTTTTGAAAATCCGGGATGTTACAAAACTCCAATTCCAATATACAACATGTGTTAGTCTTTTATATTGTAGGAATTCGACCGTATTAAAAAACCAATGACTATGAATATTTAATTTAAGAATAGCTTATGATAGTAATGTTATCCCAATACCGGATCACCCAATGTCTAGTATTACTACATGATTATTCTAAGATTGGTCGTATTCTAAGCATATATTAATCTAATATGCACAATGACATTACCATTAACAAGGTTGAAAAGAAAATATTATTTATTTTATTAATAAATAATATAATATAATTTACAATACATTATTTGAATTGGCACTCCAAGTAAAAAATCCAACAGCGAGGAGTGTAGTTGTTGGGGCAATTGTGGAACCCCTAGGGTCGGATCGGTATTCCGGGCAACGGAAATAGGTCTAACACATGGAAATCACGTATGGGTGTAATTTTAAATTATTTAATGAAATACTATATTCCATTACGAATGTTTAGGAAGAAACCGGGACTGAATCGCAGTGTGGAAGCTCCAGAACAAAGTAAAACAAAAACAACGTGCATCAAGGGACTGAAGTGCGTGAAGTTAACGCGCCAAGTGCGCGCACACTGTAGCACGACCTGAACTTTTTTTTGTGTGCTTTTTATTTCAAAATACACAGCGATCTGGAAATTTCCAGAAAGCTGATGCAATTAGAGTCTATTACCCTAATTGCTTCTGGTCTTCCCTAAATACTTTAAAAACACCAAAAATTAATTTTTAATTTAGAGTGGTCAAGTGATTCTAGAATGGTAGCCATCGCTCTAAGCTTTAATCTAGAGTTCCAAACTTTAATTAATTGTTGCATGTCCAGCATGAACATCTTTCACCTAATTACAAACATATTGTGTCTATACTTCTAAAGTATCCTAACATAATTTATTAGCCTTATTTCAACATTAAGCTATGTGATCATGCATATAATACATAAATAAACACAGCTTAGGAGAAGATCAAACTTTACCTAGTAAGCTTGATGCAAGATCCAATCTACTTCTCATTTGTTAAAATCGTCGGAGAACCTCCAAGGTGTGCAAGCTCGACTTCAAGATCCAATCTCGATTTCCAACGCAAGCTTCACTTCACTTCAAGATCTAATCTTGATTTCTCGTTAATGAAATATTTTAGAGACCTCATAAGCTTCTCTAAATACTTCTCTAACTTAGGCTAATTTTCTAAGAATTTACTTGTATTCTAACTTGTAATTAAAACCTTTATAAAGCTTGATATTTATAGCAAAACTTAGGTAATTTTTAATTAATAAAAGTTGTAATCAACTTTTAAGCGGGTTTAATCTAATTTATCCAAAAATATATAATTAGGTGTTACTAATCTCTATTGTCTCCCACTTTAATTTAATCCAAGCCAAAGATTAGGAAATGAATTAGTTAAATATTTTAAATATTTGCCACCTTGATTTAATCCAATTAAATCAACTTAAAACCACTTATTATTACATTCTTACAATTACCATAATATCCTCAAATAGTAGAGATAATTATGATTTTACAATTACACCCTGGTGTAATTATTAAATTAATCCAATTATGTCAAAGTAAATAATCAATATTATCTAATAACATTTAATTATCATAGTTGATAATTATGATATTGAATATTATCTTTTATCAAAATAATCGGCTATCCAAGTGCTCAACGAGTACACTTCATAGCGGGACTCTCTAAGTTCAGACACGTTCGTCAATAAGCCTAGTTAATATGTACGTAATTCAGCCACCTCCGAATCACGAAGAACACGAACGACTTTTATGACCTATACAAGTCGAGGTCATCACATATGTTTAACAATCCATCCATCAAAGGCTATCCGAATTGTTCTTAGAAAGCATAGAATATACCGTAAAGTTTCTGAGATCCACATCTCATGTCGACATGTCTACGATTCTTCATAACTAATACGATCCACCCTAGGTGATCAACTTTGGCCAAAGATTTAAGAATCATGACTTTATTAACATGGATACCTAAACCCCTTATGCTACACATACGGGCCGACAAATCATACTTTACTTCGTACTTGATTACTGAGTGCATCGGTCCACACACAACGAACATCTAGAGACCAGACCATGAAAGGTTTCTGATATACATGGCATCTAAGTGTGGAGAATCTTACACAAAATCAATTCCATTATTTAGTTAAAGGATTACATATACTAATCGACTCGAGGAGATTCTATTGACAATAGTGTTACTTCCAACTATTAGGAATCACCTGTGATTCATTCAGTATTTGCTCTAACGAATATTAACATGTCGATACGAGTTATGGTACATCGCGTTAAACCATTGGAACTCCAATTCCAATATACGATATGTGCTAGTCTTCTTGGTTATAGGAATTCGACAGCATTCCAAAACCAACCATTAGGAATATTTACTTTAAAAATAGTTTACACTTAGTGTCAAAACTATTCTAGGTCGATGTCATTCTTAGCATATCTATACATCAATCTAATATGCATAATGACAATACCATTAATAAGGTATGAAATGAAAAATGTAGTTATTTTATAATAAATAATAAAATGTACCATTCGGATTGACACTCCAAGCACCAACTCCAGCAGTAGTGCAGCCTTAAATCATTGCCAGTGTCGTATATTGTGTGTCGACTACTTAATTCTCTGATTACTCCACATGGGCTAATTGAACTCTCTAAGAGCTGTGACCTTAACAGTATCATGGTCACTGATGTCATAGGCATAGCGGGAAATCCTGCCTCACTCCTACATATAGCAACTCCACTAGGGATACATAATTGGCATCGAAAAATTACCTTGTAGTATCTATAGTGAGATTGAGGTTAACTATGACTTCATTATTTCTTATATCTGATGAGTGGTAAATAGATCACTATTTCTCACTCATTTGACTTAATATTTTGTATAGTTTATTGGGTGTTGTTAATATTTTGATGTGTTTTGTATTTTTTTTTATAGATAAATAAAATAACAGGACTTTCTGAAGGCATTTCGGGACCAAAACAGTGGAAAACAAACAAAAAGGGCAAAAATGTAAATTTCCTGTTAAAATGCACTGTTTGCCAAAATGTGTCGCCTGCTGTCATGCGCTGCTAACGTGCACTAGACACGTGTCACAATCATAGAAGTTTGCTAACGTGCACACTTGCCACGTGTCAACATCACAAGAAATCTACTAATGTGTGCCAGACACGTGTCACTATCACATGCTACCGACATTCATCATTGAAACACATAATTGCTAATGTCATGCTGACATTAGTGTTGCGACATACACATATTTACGCGTCGTGACACCAAGCCAGTAATTCAGCTAATAATTCTTTCGATGCCATGTATCACCATCTTCGCGAAGCCCGTGCCACGCGTCCAACATCAATAATGCATCGTGACACTGAAGGTTGAGCGCGTAGCTACGCGAGGTGCCAAAATTTCCCTATAAATTGAGGCCGAATTTCATTTGTAAAATCATACTCTATTCTAACGAATTCCTTAAGAATATTAAGAAGATTGTATCTTGTTTGTTTATTTACAGTTTTTTATATTTAAATTTATTTACTTTACATAATTTTACTTTCTTTTCTTTACTTTTCGGTTTTTATTATTCAGCTTGAGGAGGTAACTCCCCTCTGCTAGGGTTAAAGGTAAAGTTTTATTACTAATATTTAGATTAATCTCCCTTAATTATAATATATAAACTATTTAAAACCTGACTTAATGGGATATCGCTCTTATGATCGGTTGGACTTAATCTTAAAATTGGTTTTAACTTGACTAAATTAGATATCGCATGTATGGTCGGTTGGAATTAATTATAATTTTGACTTAATCAGGATACCGCATATATGGTCAGTTGGTAATTATCACGCAAAGTTAATATATTATAATAAGGGAGATATCTAAAATAGAAGTAATAAAAGTGGATCCTCTAACCCCCAGTATTTTCTTTATTGTTTTATTTACGTTTTTAATTTTCAATATTTACTTTATGTTATTTACTTTATTAAGCTTTTACTAGCCTTAGTTATGTGTGGTAACTAAGACCGTTATCTGGGGTTGTGATAAATTCTAATATCACCGATTTATAAGTGGTTATTTCATATTTTAGGTAATATAAAGGTTTATTTATTAAGTCTTAAGCTTAATGCTTCTTATTAATTGGCCATTAATAAGATTGATTTAGTAAACTTAAAATAAACTTGACGAAGGAATTTTAGGTTTCAGTCTTAGACTTAATAGTCCACGATCTTCCTTGAGGATAAATAACCCTTTAATAGATTTCCTTACAGGATAGACATATATACCTGTCGGATGGGGGTAGCCATAATTAGAACTTAATATTAATGAATTCAGGTAACTTGGTTAACATAGACATATGATTAATTGGGTTATACTGGGTATTTGCATCTGACCATCGATAGAGGCTTTTGCATAATTTCATGTTCCAGGTTAGTAAACCAATATATTACAAAAACATGAGATAACCACTCCATCTTTCAAAGCTATTGGAAAGATTCATAACCCTAGATAGTTTCTTAAATATTGAATTTTCCCTTAATTTACTTTTGCACTGTTTTATTAATTCGTCTTTAGTTTAAAGTCACCACCCAATCAAACAACCAATTTATTAGATACTCGTAAATATTTGACTTCATAAATTAATAGCTTAGGTATTGATTCCTCATGGGATCGATACATTTTATACTAGTTGAACGATACGTGCGTTTTCGTTATACGTGTGTGATTACGCCGGTCAAGTTTTTGGCGTCGTTGTCGGGGACTTATTTATATCTTTCACTATTAGTTTTGAGGTTAGATATCTTTACTTGTAGCTAATTTTTTTTTTTTTGTGTTTCAAGTTCTCAGACACTACATGAGACGAACCGTAAGCTTTGAAATCCAACCGCTCGACCCAGAAATTGAAAAAACCATCAGATAGTTGACATGGAACCTGAACCTTTGGAAGTTGCAACCCACCAATTCCTATTCGAGACAGAACTATTCCGGAAGTTGACGGCTTCATTTCTTTGTATGTACTTCCTCCCTTATTAGCAAATGCGTGTGATATCAAAACATTATTTAGATGATACAGCAGTCAGTTTAGTATGGGGGGAATGCAACTGAAGATCCTAATGCCCACATCAGCAACTTCCTGGAAGTTTGCAGCACTTTCAATTACAACCGAGCAGCTGAAGAAGCATTTAGACTGCGTGTTTTTCCATATTATTTGAAAGACAGAGCTAAGGCATGGCTACATTCACTACCAGCAGGTTCCATCACAACTTGGAACACTCTAGCCACCAAATTCCTTGCAAAGTACTTTCCACCAACTAGAATTGCAAAGTTAAGGAATGATATCACATCCTTTATACAACGTGACTCGGAATCCCTCTGTAAATCTTGGGAAAGGTACAAGGATTATCTCAGAAAATATCCTCACCATGAGATTGCAAAGTGGCTACAAGTCCAAACTTTCTATAATGGACTTTCTGGAATAATAAGAACCACAATTGATACTGCTGCTGGGGGAGCTTTAATGGAAAAAAGAGAAGATCAGGCCTGGGATTTAAATGAAGAAATGGTCAACAACAATTCTTTGTGGCCGAAAAAAATGAGGATGATCTAACGAATCGCAAGAATTTATGAAGTTAGAGCAACCACAACTGTGAATGCCAAGCTGGATCTGATTTGCAAAAATCTGTAAACTCTTAACATGAAGGTTAATGATAGATCCATAAGTTGACCATATAGAGGAGCACTAGAATCAGAAGTAAACCAACATGAAGAAATGGTGAATTACGTCAATAATTTCAACAGACAGGGGAACAGTCCATATTCCAACACCTACAACCCAGAATGGTGGATCACCCCAATTTCATTTGGAACAACAATTCAAGGCAAAAGAACAATCTACCACCCAGATTCCAACAACAAAACAAAGGCCAGAAGATGAGAAAAAACCAGATATAAAAGAATGGATTGCAGAGATGTTCAAAAAATAACAAGTAACATACGATGCTATATTTCAAAGTCAATTAGCTTCTTAAAGGCACTGGAAAATCAAATTGAACAACTGGCCAATGCTCAGAGTTATAGATCGCTAGGTAATCTTCCTAGCAACATAGAACCAAATCCAAGGAATCGAGAGAATGAGCATGTCAAGCCATTACTTTGAAAAACGGTACTGAAATCAACAAAGATATTGGAATTAAGACATCCATTGAGGAAGTTTCAAAAGAAACAGTTCCATAGAGGAGGAAAAAAAAAAAAACAAAGGAAAAAAAATCAAGAAAGAAGCACTCTACTACCATCTTTTCCACAACGTCTCCAGAAAAATAAACTAGACAAGCAGTTTGCTCGATTCTTGGAGGTCTTCAAATCTGCATATCAACATTCCATTTACAGAAGCATTGGAAGAAATGCCCAACTATGTCAAATTCATGAAAGACATTCTTTCACGAAAATGGAGATTGAGAGATTACGAGACAATAGCATTGACAGAAGAATGCAGTGCAATCATTCAGAGGAAACTTCCCCCAAATTTGAAAGATCCTGGCAGTTTCACTATCTCTTGCACCATTGGAGAATACTATATCGGTAAAGCTTTGTGTGATTTAGGTGCAAGTGTTAATTTGATACCTTTTTCGATTTACAAGAAATTGAAAATTGGAGAAGCAATCCCCACCTTTGTCTCTTTGCAACTTGCTGATAGAACGCTTGCACTTCCGAGATGAGTAGTTGAAGATATACTGGTCAAAGTCGACAAGCTCATCCTCCCAGCAGATTTCATTATCCTTGACCTGGAAGAAGACAAAGATGTACCTATCATCATTGGGAGACCATTTTTGCTACATATCGAACTGTTATTGATGTACAAAAAGGAGAACTGACCATGAAAGTGCAAGACCAAGAAGTTACCTTCAATGTTTTCAAAGCCATGAAATTCCCAAGTGATGAAAAGGAGGAGAAATGTTTCAGAATTGATGTTGTAGATTGTATCATCCAGGATACTAATGCACTACCACTTCCCACGGATAAACTTGAAGCTTGCATCACCAATATGACTGATAGCGAGCAAGATGCTAAAATTCTGGAATGTATCAACTATCTTGACAGACTATTTCACTTCAAATCGACATCACAGGTGGAAAGTTTGGAATTATCTAAAAAGGATTGAATCAAGCCCTCGATTGAAGAAGCACCGTAGCTGGAGCTGAAGCTACTTCCGAGCAATCTCAGGTACGCATTCTTAGGAAATTATTCTGATTTACCTGTGATTATTTCTTCATTACTAATATTGGAGGTGAAAGATAAGTTGCTGAGAGTAGTACGAGAACACAAGAAAGCCATTGGCCAGACTATAGCAGACATTCGAGGCATTAGTCAATCATTTTGCATGCACAAGATTCTGATGAACGACATGTACAAAGCCACAGTAGAGCATCAAAAAAGACTAAATCCAATCATGAAGGAGGTTGTAAAGAAAGAAATTATCAAATGGTTGGATGCTTATATCATTTAACTCATCTCTTACAACATTTGGGTAAGTCTTATGCAATGTATGCCAAAGAAATGAGGAATTATTGTAGTCATAAATGAAAAGAACAAGTTGATTCCAACAAGAACGGTGACTGGATAGAGAGTATGCATGGACTATCGGAAGTTGAACAAAGTAACAAGGAAAGATCATTTTCTGCTGCCATTCATTGACCAGATACTAGACAGATTAACAGGTTATGAGTTCTATTATTTTTTAGATGGATACTCGGGGTGCAATCAGATTGTCATCGTCTCAAAAGATCAGGAGAAGACCACTTTTACATGTCCGTATGGTACTTTTTCTTTCCGCGGGATGCCATTTGGACTATATAATGCTCCTACCATATTTCAACATTGCATGATGGCTATCTTCTCAGACATGCTGGAACAAAGTATGAAGGTTTTCATGGATGATTTCTCTGTATTTGGAGACTCGTTCGACCACTATTTGCAAAATCTAGAAAATATGTTAAAAAGATGTGAAGATACCAACCTAGTACTCAACTGGGAGAAATGCCATTTCATGGTGCAGGAAGGCATTGTCCTGGGACATCATATCTCACAAAATGGAATCAAGATAGACAAAGAAAAGTTTGAGACAATTGAAAAATTACATCCACCAACATCTGTTAAAATTTCGGAGTTTTCTCGAATATGCAGGCTTTTACAGGAGATTTATCAAGACTTCTCAAAGATTGCTAAACCTCTGTGCAATCTACTAGAAAAAGATGTGTCTTTCAACTTCACTAAAAAATGCCACGAAGCTTTTGAAATCTTGAAACAGAAGCTTGTTTTGCCCCCATCATAGTAGCATCAGACTGGACCCTACCATTTGAGATGATATGCGATGCTAGTGATTTTACTGTAGGTGCAGTTTTGGGACAACGCAAAGCAAAATTTTCTATACCAATTACTACACCAATAGAACTCTGAATAAAGCTCAATTTAACTACACAACCATTGAAAATGAGTTGCTCACAATTGTGTCCATTTTTGATAAATTTCACTCTTATCTGTTGGGTCCCAAAGTGGTGGTCTACACAGATCATTCAGTAATCAAATATCTGATCACGAAGAAGGATGCCAAACCCAGATTGATCTGTTGGGTGCTTCTACTGCAAGAATTTGATTTGGAGATCCGAGACAGGAAAGGAACAGAAAACCAAGTGGCAGATCACTTATCGAGGCTCAAGAATGGAGAAACAGCTGGCAATGAAATGACAATCAAAGAAACTTTTCCAGATGAACAGTTATTTTCCATGAAACATCATGATGTCCTTTGGTATGCTGACTACGTAAACTACAAACTATCAGGAAAAAGGCCCTTTTTAATGGACACATCAGGAACGAAAGAAGTTCTTCAAAAATGTCAAGCATTATGTCTGAGATGAGCCGTACCTGTTCAAACGATGTGCTAATCAATTACTAAGGCGTTGTGTTCCATAGTAGGAGGTAAATAATGTCTTGTATCATTATCATTCATCATCATACGGCAGACACTTCAGTGGAAGTAAAACTGTAGCCAAAGTCTTACAATCAGGTTTGTTCTGGCCCACTCTGTTTAATGATGCTTACTTATTTGCTCTTCAATGTGACAAGTGCCAGAGAACGGAAATATTTCGAGGAGAAATGAAGGACCTTTGTAAAAAATCTTGGAAGTGAAGATATTTGATGAATGGGGGATTGATTTTATGGGACCTTTTGTTCCATCATTGGGAAACCCGTACATACTAGTTGCAGTAGACTACATCTCCAAATGGGTTGAAGTAATAGCACTGCCATCAAATGATTCAAATGTAGTGATAAAATTCATTAAAAAGAATATTTTCACTCACTTCGGAACACCTCGGGCGATTATCAGTGATGGAGGCACACATTTTTACAACAGATATTTCGATGTACTCCTATCCAAATACGGAGTTAATCATAAAGTTGCCATCGCCTACCATCCACATTCAAATGGACAGGTTAAAGTTTCAAACATGGAGATCAAAAGAATCTTGGAGAGAATCGTTGGATCAACAAGGAGGGATTGGTATACAAAACTGGATAACACATTATGGGCCTACTGGATAGCTTACAAAACACCCATCTGTATATCCCCATATCGATTGGTGTTTGGGAAAGCGTGCCATCTTCCTGTGGAGCTTGAATATAAAGCGTACTGGGTACTAGAGAAGTTAAATCTTGATCCACAAACAACATGAGAAAATCGACTCAACCAACTCAATGAATTGGAGGAATTTCGCCTATAGGCTTATGAGAATGCCAGATTATACAAAGAAAAGACCAAGAAATGGCATGATTGAAAAATAGTGCGCAGATAATTAAAACCAAGGTAGCAGATGTTGTTATACAATTCAAGGCTGAAACATTTCCCTGGAAAGCTGAAATCAAGGTGGTCAAGTCCATTTGTGATTACTCATGTTTTACCATATGGAACTGTTGAGTTATTTAATCCCAACACCAACGAAATATTCAAAGTTAACAGCCAGCGTGTCAAGCACTATTGGGGAGAATCATTTGAGTGATAAAAAGAAAGTGTCACACTTTCAGATCCAGCCGAACGTTCGGGCAGTCATGTCTAGCTGACGACGTTAAACTTAGCGCTAGCTGGGAGGCAACCCATGCAATTTGTGTATATATTCAGATTTGGTGTGTTTTATTTTTATGTGTTTAATTTTGTAGGTAAAGTTACATTTCAGGATGGAAGAAGTCCTATCAAATCTTCACAAGTAATTTCATTCTCTCCCTCAAAACTCTTTGATGAAAGTCTACAAAGCTCGCTTGGAATGAATGAGACTTCTGATGACCAAAGGTATTCCTAATGACATTCGTTGGATTATTGAAGCACGAGTCTGATTAGCAGGTGAATCTTCTCATTCTTTTGTTTCATATCTGTCTGGTTTAGGAAGAAGCACATATGCTAAAAAATACAGGACTTCAGTGTCGCAATGCTCTAACCTTTCGACGCATGTACATAGTTGGCATCAGTGTCGCGATGCTCACAGCTTTGGCATCGTGACTTGTGGATAAAATTTTGCCTATAAATTGAAGCTTTCGGCAAAAGAAATTTTCATACTTTCTTTCTGATTTCTATATAGAATCTGGGACAGAGTGTCATGTGTGTTTATTTACTTAAGATTTTTGTAATGTCTTTTTCTTTCAGTAATAAAATTACGAGTGCTTTTAATATTACAAAATGAGTAGCTAATTTCTTTTCGCTGGGGTAAAATGTGAAGTTTTTTTTAGCGAAAATTTAGATCAATCTCGCTTATATTATAATAAATAAATTGAAATCTAATAATTAAAACTTAATTTAAATCTGGATTAGTTATTGACATGTCTTGCTACCGCCTATATGGTGGTTTTATATGGCTACCGTCTGTATGGCTAGTTTTACATATTTTAGCATAACTAAGTACCTAATTGGACTTGTTACCGACAGAAATGAACACCAACTATATGGATGGTTTTAAATATTTTGGCATAATTAATTCCTGAGATAAATTAATTAGGTAAAAAAGATAATTTATATATATTATAATGAAGCGAGATTTCTAGATTTGAAATATTAAAAGTGGATCCCCTAACTCCAGTATTTTATTTTATTATTGCCATTTAACCTAAAAGTTTCTAATAACTTCAACAAATCAAACCTTTTTTTTCTTTTCGCTCTATTTATCATCTTTATTTTACTAAATCTATTCCTTGTGGATCGACCCCGAACCTACCAGGTTATTTTATTACTTCGATACTCTTATACTTGGGAGTAAAGAACTATTTTTTGATCATATCATCATACATATATACTTTTATCACAATTATCCATCTTTGAAATATCATCAAATTAACAACTCAAACAAATTATCTTCTATTCGGATACCACTATCTTCAATACCAAAACAAACTTACTTTAGCTCTTGACAAACTTTCTTCAATACCAAATACCTTATGATAACTTAACATTCATCTCTTTCACAATATAAGTATAAACAATACAAACTTAGAACATATATTTTATAACATCTTATGGTCTCATTAGTTTACATGTCAGGCATCGAGGAACACGCAATGAAGATAGCACAAACATATGAGCTGACTCACACATACAATGCTTGTATGGGACTCATTATCTATTTTAGAATAGGTATGAGATGAATGTTGTCCGAAAAAATTTCCTAATCAGTGTAGACACTGTATTTTTACATAAGCCCAATGATGAGCCTCGTATGGAGGCACTACTTAAAAAGTTATGGAAGTCACTGGAAACAAATGCCGGAAGCAAAAACTCCAAAATTAGCACCTTATTGTATTCAGACTCACTAGCCAGCCTCGGATTCGCTCAGTCAGTTTCTATTTCAAACCTTAGCCTCGGCCTAAAACTCCTACAACCCACGAAAACCCATACAATCCATGCCCACGCCAAACACCACAAGCCCAAGGCCCAAAAGACACTATCCCATGCAAAACACATGCTCAAATCCCCTCAAATCACTTTCCAATTTAGTGAGATTTTGGCGATCCCATCCAATTTAACAAGAGATTGTATCCCAAAATAATATATTCCCAAATCAATGTGATTTATTTCCATGATTTGGAGATTCATTGTCATTGTAAAAAGGAGAAATCACCAAACTTGCAAGAGAGGCTACACTTGGATGTGAAACACAAACAAAAACCCTAGGAGATCTTTCTTCTTCTTCATCACCAAAAATACAATAACAAAACAGCACCAAAAACCGTAAACAACCATTAACAAATAAACCCTAAAGACCGTGAAACCAGCAGCCCTAAAAATCCCCAAAACTGAAATAAATCAACCAAAATAATCACCAAAACCGTGACCAGCAGCCCAACACAGCCCCAAAATCGAAACCAACAAACCAAAATAACCACCAAAGCATCGAAAATCAACCAGCAAAACAACAACCCTTATCACCGATAAAATAATGTCAAAAACAGAAGAAAATAGCAATCAAATCACCGAACAAACAGCCCCAAACAGCCACCCTTATCACCGAAAAATAGTGCCAAAAACAGAAGAAAACATTAGCCTAAAATCACTAAAAATAGTGCCAAAAATAGCAAACAACAGCCAAAAAATAGTGAGCAAAAAAAAGCAAACAGCAAGCTAAAAAAATAACAACCAAAAACAATAAAACAGTGAGTAGAAACAGCGTAATAATGAGTAGATATAACAAAACAGTAAACCAGCAATCCTTTCGACGAAGGCCTAACGCACTTTCAAGAAAGCAACTTAAGAGGTAAGACCTGATGACACTCTATTAATTTTTATAGTTCCAGACACGGCATGTCTGGCTGGACGTGAAATATGTCCAGCCGAGTATGCAAAGTCCTACATCAAAGACGGTTAAATTTCTGGTCATATTATTTTTCTCTTTCGGCATTTTGTTATTTTTTTTTTATCTATTTAGTGTTATTTATCTTTTTATTTATTTATTCCATTTCCTCATTATTTTATTATTTCGCATTTAGTTTCATTATTTATCTTTTTTTTCCTATTTATCGTTATTTTATTATTTCGCCTTTATTTTATTTGTTCATTATCCGCATATGTGTTATTATATTATTTCATGACTATTTTTTTTACATTGCATTAATGATACATATGGTATTATCCCTTGTGGTATATCGGATGGAAACCAAGACGTAAATTCCGTAGCCGAATCCGAATGGACAGTAATGTAGTCTGTACTTAGGATATAACTGCATGTACCACTCGGGAAATACTCATATATGCACGATTAACCCTCCTTTTGTTTACTATTTATTTATTGACATTTTATTTACTTTTGATTATTGTGATTCTTGTTATTGTACCTTGTATTTCTTAATTTAATTTGCTTTTATTTATATTAATGTTTATGGGTGTACAAATTTGTGTGTTTGTTTGAATTATCTTGCATGAACTGCATAAGACTTGGCTATACCATTGTGTGAACCTGTCCATTATACTAGCATAAGTAAGGGGCCATTCTGAAGCCAACGGTTTGAGGTCTTCCCTTATGAGAGGTGAGTGTGGCCTTAAATATTTTCCCAGTTCACACTGGGTGGCGACTCATTTATTCTCTGATTTAGTCCATCGCGTGCTACTCCATACTCTCTACGAGCTGCGAGCCCAATAGTGTCGCGGTCATCAAACATCATAGGAATAGCGGTGCTTCGCTCCTACAATCAGCTCGACTACTACACCGTGAAATCATTATCTAATTAAACAAACATACATACATACATATCACATGTCATAAACTCATTACACGATTTCTCATACACAAGCATATATAAGACAAATATTGCTTAATCATTTAGAATCATCATACACACACACACACACATATATATATATATATATATATATATATATACCATGGCCTTTACAATCCTTACATTATTTACTTATCAATCAATATTAACCATTCATATATGTATCCAATCAATCACAAACTTCCATCACTAGAAAAAGACTTAGCCTATACCAACTCAACCTCTATACAGCTAAATCATATACATTAATCAATAACAAACTTATCCTAATGACGCATATTTACACGTACTATTACAAATTCTGAAGTCATAACTTATTTCTTTTACCGATCCTTTATACCCATATCATATATATCCAATCGTCTCATACATATACAAATACGTGTTCATATGCTTATATAGATGCTTATACATACTTATGTATTTACATACAAAAATACATGTTAGTACCGATGTATAAAACTTCCATACATCCATACATACACAAAAATATTAAGCTCATTTCATATCTCACTTCATATCATATCAATAACAAGGAACCATACTGATGTGATCCAGAATGAGCTCTGTTTGTTAGGCCAAGTTAACTTAAAGTTGTGGCTGATTGCATGGCTTGGTCAGAATGGTGTATTTGGGCCATTTTGGTGGATTTTGAGATTCATTGGGTTCTACAGTTTGGTCCATACATGAGACTTTATATGAAGGATTTTTTAAGTCTAATTCAAGAATGAAATAGGTTTTGGATGTGCATGGGCTGCCTTGATTTATTTTCGGTTTTATTTTCGAATGGTGCATTAGTAATGACGGAATTTCCGTAGTCTTTATATTTTGGACGTAACTTTCACGTCCGATGTCTGATTTTAGTGATTCAAGTTGCATTGGAACTCGTAGATCAACAACTTTGTAGCTTACATAAAAATCCAGTTCGGACATCTTATTAGTCAAAATGAGGACGCAAGATATCCCTATAATTTTTATATTTTATATTTATTTTTAATTTTATGTGTTGTTTAAGTGTTGGGATGAACTTTAATTATATCACAAAGCCCATATATGAAATTTTAAAGTATTTTATGTGTTATTGGGCTTATTTTACTAGAATTTTATTATATTTAGGTAGAATTAGGGTTAGCCACCTATTTAAAAGGGTATTATTCATTGTAATTGAGAATTAACTAAGAATATATCTTCTTACAAAACAAAGTGACTTGTGTCATCTCGAGGGAGTGGATTCTTCCTTGAATCTAAGGAACAAAAGCTTATTGATGAGTGGTAAAGTATCACTATTTTCCACTTATTTGACCTAATATTTTATACAATTTCTTGAGTTTTGTGAATATTTTGAAGTGTTTGTATTATTTTGTAGACAAATAAAGTTTTAGGACTCTTTGGAGGTGATTTGGAGCCAAAATAGTAAAAAACGGACAAAAATGGAAAAATTGTCATTTAAGTGTTGTGACAGCTAACGTGCGCCGAAACTTTCTAAAACGCGCCATGCCATATGTCACAATCAAATAAGTTTGCTAAAATACATACTTGGGAATATGCGCTTGCCACGTGTCAAAATCATAGTAATTCTGTTAACGTGCGTCTTGCCACATGTCACCATCACATGCTGCTGACAATCATTATCGCCACGTCAGCATAATTATTGATTAATCATCCAAGCTGTGCCACGTGTCGTTGTCTCCGAAAATGTCACCGAAAATCTGTTGGACAATTATGACCCATAGCATCACTATAAATACATAACATGATGTTGTACAAATTAACTATGTGACAGAAGAAATTACTCTTTATCATTCGTAATTGGATTACTGGGATATATATAAATGATTAAAGTCCATATGATTAGTTCCAGATTAATAAGATATGAAATAGTATTAATCTACTAAGGTTTAATCATTAAATATCCCTAGTCGTAGTATAATCGAGATTGGATATCGAAAATACGGAATAAACTAGTATTGCACTTGTGCGTGTTATGGGAGCATAACGGCATAGTTCTCATATATTTGGGTATTGGATACTCATGCAAGTGTAATAGGAGGTTCTGTTTACCGATGGTACGGAAACAGGTTCGCTATAGATAGACCCATCGGAATCCCATTGGTAGTATGACTATGTGTATATGGGAATCTAAATCAGGGTAGGTGTATTTGGTCTTTACCTGATATTTGCATCGCTAATACTTGCGACGATCAATATACTTTGGTTTTGGTCGTCCGGGGCTTTAACAGCTTCCGTGTACGCCTCTTCTAGGTATATTGAGAATCGTAGTGTATTGGGTGTGATGTCAAGATGGAAGTATCACTTTAGTCATATGAAAATGATGATCATGTAGGATACGGAACTAGTAATATTAACGAATCCGAGTCCGAAATATGTTTACTGGCCCACTCGGATTTTGAAATTAAAGTGGGGCACACAAGTCACATTGTGAGTCTCATCAAATGTCACTTTAGTGATGGAATTCTTATCAACTTTTTGATATTGACTTCTAGTCATTTTTTGGTGATGGGAGTTATTGGGAACAATTAATGCAATTTTCCCCTCCAAATTGTTTTAGCCTTTTTGGAAAAGGATATACAAAAGTTTGAGAGACTTTTTGTCATAAGGAATAATTGTTTTAGAAACAAAACACAAGTCACAAAATTTCCTCTCATCTCTCTCCCTTGGTCGAAATTTGGCCATCTCTCTCATTTGGATTTGGCTTGGCCGAATTCTTCACAAACCAAGAAAGAATTGTTGCAATTTTTCTTAGAGCTAGCACTCACAAGGAGTCTTACAAAGGTGATAGGGAAACTTTCCCATGAGTTTGAAATCTCATTCACAAAGCTTTGAAGCTTGGAAGCTCAACCTACATCAAAGGAGAAGCTTGGAGCAACTTCAATGGAAGTAAAAGTTTTATTGTCTACACATCCTTAGCCGATAAAAGTGAGTATTTCCGCTACTTTACTTTAATATATTCACATGATTTCTTGCTTAATTTGATCTTGGTTTGACCTAGAAAACCCAACAATGGTATTAGAGCCATAATTAAGCATGAAATTGAATTTAGGGTTCTTAAACTTTAATTTGGGATTTGTGATTTGAGCATAATTTCTTCAAATTGATGATTTGGTTGAGGTTGGATGATGTTAAATTGGATTTGTACATTGTTGGAATTGTGAAAAATTGATAGGATTAATTTTCCCCAATTTGTATGCCTTGGCCGAATGTGATATCCTAGGATAACTTTTGGTGATTTTGAATTTTAGATCATTGGATGCGTTTAAAATACATGGTTAAATTGATTTGTGATTTAATTGTATTAAAAATCAAAATTAATGAAAAATTACCATGATTGTCGTGAGCTATTGAGAGCATGTTGGATTGATTTTGCTTCAATTTGTGTTGGACATAAGTTGATTAATTAAGCATGATTAATTAGTGTAATTGGTGTTTTGGAAATATTGATTTAACTAATTAATTATGGCTAATATACTTTAGTTAATTAAATTGTGATATAGGAATATTGGAATTTAATTAATGGGCTTAATTTGGAATTGGGCTAATAATATTGTATTGGGGCTTAATGGGCTTGGTTGGGCCAAATTTGGTTTATGATAATTGGTTGAATCCAATTGGGCCTAAAACCATATCCATAAAATCCAAATATGATTATTGGGACTTTAAAATTTAATTGGGCCTAATGGTGATTATTGGTACTTTAAAATTTAATTGGGCCTAATGGGCCAAAATTAATTTTGTGGCAAATGGTGATTCCTTATTGGGCTTTTGTTGCCAAAGTTTATGTCTTATAAATTAATTGAAAGCCCATTGGACTTTAATTAAATTGACATTGGATGTTAATTGGGCTTTGAGACCCATTAAGATTAGATTTAGAATCTAAATCGCAAAGGCTCATTTATAAAGTGTAATTATTTAATTTGGAATTAAATATGAATTAGTATTGAATACGAATTAAATTAGATTTGATATTGTAGTTTGATATAATTCAAGAATAAGTACTTTGAGTACTTATTCTTAAATCAGTTGTACTCACGCAAATCAAATCGTTGTTTGAACATTGGATGGTTATTAATTAAAGATTAATTAATTGGATTTGATTGATTGATAACATGTTTTGTGTGAATACATAGATGTTATGTATGAATAATATATATCAGATGGATATTAGATGGGTGAGGGCAATTTTGGAAATTATTGTAATAAATTTAGAATTTATTAAATTGGAACTGCGTGTCCAGCCTATTACCTCTTGACTCTTTGTATTTCTCTTCTCACATATTCCCCTCAATGTAAATGAGGTTTCTTTAGAAGTGTTATGTAATTGGGTAGAAGTAAGAATAGTTCTAGCGTGAGAGGAAAGGTTGAGATTTGTTCTAGGAACAAATTGTATTAAATAACCATCCGCAAATCATTATTAATTTATTTATTGCGCCTTATTATGCTTTTAAAATGCATGTTTAAGGGTGTATGATGAGACCTAATCAAAGATAATTAATTGGTTGCCAATTACGCGAAAAACCCACAATAAATATTAAGCGTTTTCCTTCCATTGAAAGATTCTCTCTCAAGATCCAAGATTGGCATTGGTTTGTTGGCCAAAGTCAAGACCTTTGTCCATCACGGATGTGTTTGAATCATGAAGGCTTTGTTCCATATCGTATGTGTAACATCCTGCCTAGGCCAAGATGCTACCGGCAGTAGACAGGCTAACCCTACCTCCATAAGCCTCTAATTCTAACGAAATTTCGGCATGATGTATTCGTAACATCATGCAACCTGGCTTATAGCCAGCTCCAAGATAATTAAATCAAACAACTCAACACATACTCAACCATCAACAAGGCCTCAGGCCTGAACTCAAAGAACAAATGCAAACATCTGGCCTCCGGCCAGGACTCCAAATAAACTATGTTATTACATGATTTATACACATAGATATAAGTAAAAATACAAAGATAAGGGTCGTGAGGACCCATAACTCGACCCAGCACTCAACACTTTCTCGACTGCAATTGGGGCGATCCACTGTCTTCAAAGTCTTCTCCAAACTACAACTACTAACCTGCAGAACTACAACTGAAAAGGTGTGAGTCATACTGGCTCAGTAAGTAACATGCAGAAATTTACAAAAAGATACAACCACAAGACTTTTATACATTTAATTATCATACTACTAGATACTAATCTTTTTGTCGGAACACACATATACAATTTTAGCTTCTGGTTACTACCATACATATAACTCATCGAATTTTACTTTACTAACTAGCAAACTAAGATCCATTACACTTATACTGTGATTCTTTGAATCTTTTCTTAATCTTTCTATATACTTTAAGCTAGTCAAAAAAAAATCAGACAATTATAATAACTTCATTTCTTTTACTGTCTTGAAATATCATCAAATCGGTTACATTAAAATGTTATTTCTGATCAACACTCATACCACTGCCACTAACCACGTATCTATACATATGTTATCATATCATCGTGTTCTAGCATCAATTCAACATGTTCTTCCTAAGTATTCATACAACTCATAATTATCATTAATATAAATACCTTTTTCTAACATCATGCTATCATGCTTCAATGTCAACTACATATAACTCAAATGAATTACTAGTATATAAACTACATATGCATACTGTAGATGCTATATAAAACTTTAACATGTTAAGATTTTTAGAATAATACTTTTGGAAATTCTTTCTGAAAAACTATTATCCCAAAGGTTCTTTCTGTAAACTCAGTTTCTAAAACTTCATCTTTCTATAAGACTGCTTTTAAAATAACGGTTTATGAAAGCTCTTATTTAAGATCTGATTTCCGAAGTCTAAATCTTGAAAATCTGAAAATTGTATACTGAAGATCTGAAAAACTAAAAACTGAAAATACTTGATGCCCGGGACAATAGCTCAACTGCGGCATCTCTGAAAACTGTTTCTAAACTCTGTTTCTGAAAACCGTATGTTGAAATCTGGTTTCTAAAATCTAGGCACTGAAAATTGGAAAAATATGTACTGAAAATCTGGAACCTGAAAACTGCACTACGTCCAGGAAAATGACTCAACTGGACGTCACTCAACACTCAAGAAAACGACTCAACTGGGTGCCTCTGAAACTGGTGGTGCCCTACGCCAGGAAAACGACTCGACTGACGTAGAATTCTAAGTCCAGGAAAACGACTCAACTGGACATAGCCACCACTAGAGTCCAGGTACACGAACCTAAGCCGTCGTCCTGACTCTCACATGTGCACATGTCTCTAATGCCGTCAATTCCAACTGTACCTCAAGTTACATACTGGGGTGAGGTTTTACCTCATGCCCCGAAAATCTCGTAAAACTGCTGATAAACTTCTTAAAACATAACCAAAACTCAAAACTGTAAGAAACTTTTCTAAAATACTTTTCTTTCAAAAACGTCTACAACTTTTTTTTAAAACACTTTAAGTTTCAGAATGCGGTTAACTGCAACTCAATCTCTAAAAGTCTTGACACACACAACACATAAGCACATGCATATATGCATTTCTAATGTTTCTCTCTACTCTAGTCATAACTTCATCTATAATGACCTTACGTTCATACATGTCTATATATATCTATACATGCACACATCAAACCATAATATCTTAACTTACCTCTATAACTTACCCTGTTGGTGACTCACAATCAATAAATTGCATACTTCATATTCATACACATACCTTCGAAACTTTACCACTATACCAAACATCAAACATATAAGAGTTCCAAAGTCTTAGTTCTTAAACTGTTTTGCCATTTTCTAACTATCAACTCGTGCTCAAGAATCTCAAATCATAATCTTTTATATGTTCTCATGCTACGCATATACTACTCATTTATGTTTTTCATCACTTATTATATACTTGTATCTATACTCATGTTGCTAATACTCTTCTATATGCATGAATTACAAACTTTCCTTGATGACACTAGTTCATATATGTTAATCTCATTGATAACTATAATCCCATTCTCTAGGGTGTAGTTTCTACATCCCCCATACCCAAGTCTTATTAAATTATATTTATGACCTTGTTTATGTTTCCTATCTAAATATACATACATATGCGTCTCTATACTATGTATACTCACACTTATTTCTTACTCATGCCTCTGCTTATAATCGCTTATCCTTATTTATATGGGTATCTAATTTCACCTGTTTCTTTCTTCCACACTCATCTATAAATAAATAAATATATATCTGTCTCATGCATATACTATACACAACTTTACTACATAGCTAATTTCGAACATTACTAAATCCTTTAAGTATTCAAAGCATGAATTACTTACCTGGCTAAGCAAGTGCCCGCGATCCGGGTCCGGTCTTGCAAAACAAATCACAACATCAGTCAGAACCGCTATTTACGGAACTTTCTACTCATCTACAATAAACTACGGATTTCCTCGGAATACTCAAATCCTCACCGACTCTGCGGTTTAAGCTTCATTACTCTAATATGTATTTCTATAGTATTCTGAACTGACTAGAACCTCAGATTCTCATTCTGCGCATTTACGACAAAACTTACGGAAAAGTTTCCGCAAACGCTACGGAAGGGTCTCGAACCCTCCGAACTACCCCGGAATCGCTCAATTACCCTCACAATACTATATTTACATCATAACAATATTTACGATCATTTACGCTCAATTGCGCGAGAAACTCAGTTTTACCGGAATCTCGCTAAATCTACCGGATCAATCATATCTCGTCCGATTCTCCTCGAATTCTACCACATTTATCGATTTAACATATGAAAACATATCCAATTCATGTCATGCAAATTCACTACACTACGGAACTACCGGAAACATTCAAATATAAATCGATACACTTTGAAATATCGAATTCTAAATGGAGAGTCGTATCGAAATTCCGAGGCCATATTCGGACTCCCGACGGCCATACGAACGCGCTGGTGCGATCAAAATTCCGATCGGAGTTACTGTTCACATGGGTCTACTATTCATCTGAATCTTCTTCTCTCGTTTCACGTGAAACCGGCCGATGTTCGGTGAAACCGACTACGTATACTCGTAGTACTCGTCGAGGGCTTCGATTTGGTGGGTGGCACTGCTCGTGAAATAAACCGACGAGCTGAAAAATCGAAACCCATTTCTGCATCTTTCCCATCCATTTTCGCCGCTCGCCGGCGCTCTCAGGCCAGCCGCCGGCCGCCACACGACTCGCCATCGCCGGACAGTTCTGACGCCGCCGGTGCGCCGGCTAGATGCCGGCCGGACCTTGCCGGTGTTCCTCACCCTCTCTCTCGTACGATCTCCCTTCTCTTTCAAAAACGTCTACAACTTTTTTTTAAAACACTTTAAGTTTCAGAATGCGGTTAACTGTAACTCAATCTCTAAAAGTCTTGACACACACAACACATAAGCACATGCATATATGCATTTCTCATGTTTCTCTCTACTCTAGTCATAACTTCATCTATAATGACCTTACGTTCATACATGTCTATATATATCTATACATGCACACATTAAACCATAATATCTTAGCTTACCTCTATAACTTACCCTGTTGGTGACTCACAATCAATAAATTGCATACTTCATATTCATACACATACCTTCGAAACTTTACTACTATACCAAACATCAAACATATAAGAGTTCCAAAGTCCTAGTTTTTAAACTGCTTTGCCATTTTCTAACTGTCACTCGTGCTCAAGAATCTCAACTCATAATCTTTTATATGTTCTCATGCTACGCATATACTACTCATTTATGCTTTTCATCACTTAGTATATACTTGTATCTATACTCATGTTGCTAATACTCTTCTATATGCATGAATTACAAACTTTCTTTCATGACACTAGTTCATATATGTTAATCTCATTGATAACTATAATCTCATTCCTTAGGGTGTAGTTTCTACATCCCTCATACCCAAGTCTTATTAAATTATATTTATGACCTTGTTTATGTGTTCTTATCTAAATATACATACATATGCGTCTCTATACTCTATATACTCAGACTTATTTCTTACTCATGCCTCTGCTTATAATCGCTTATCCTTATTTATATGGGAATCTAATTTCACCTGTTTCTTTCTTCCACACTCATCTATATATAAATATATATATATATATATATATATCTGTCTCATACATATACTATACACAACTTTACTACATAGCTAATTTCGAACATTACTAAATCCTTTAAGTATTCAAAGCATGAATTACTTACCTTACTAAGCGAGTGCCCGCGATCCGGGTCCGGTCTGCCAAAACAAATCACAACATCAGTCAGAATCTCTATTTGCGGAACTTTCTACTCATCTATAATAAACTACGGATTTCCTTGGAATACTCAAATCCTCACCGACTCTGCAGTTTAAGCTTCATTACTCTAATATGTATTTCTATAGTATTCTAAACTGACTAGATACCTCAGATTCTCATTCTACGCGTTTGCGGCAAAACTTGCGGAAAAGTTTCCGCAAACGCTACGGAAAGGTCTCGAACCCTCCGAACTACCCCAGAATCGCTCAATTACCCTCACAATACTATATTTACATCATAACAATATTTACGATCATTTACGCTCAATTGCGCGAGAAACTCAGTTTTACCGGAATCTCGCTAAATCTACCAGATCGATCATATCTCGTCCGATTCTCCCCGGATTCTACCATATTTATCGATTTAACATATGAAAACATATCCAATTCATGTCATGCAAATTCGCTACACTACGGAACAACCGAAAATATTCAAATATAAATCGATACACTTTGAAATATCGAATTCTAAACGGAGAGTCGTACCGAAATTCTGAGGCCATATTCGGACTCCCAACGGCCATACAAACGTGAGGGTGCGATCGAAATTCCGATCAGAGTTACTGTTCACATGGGTCTACTATTCATCTGAATCTTCTTCTATCGTTTCACGTGCAACCGGCCGATGTTCGGTGAAACCGACTCCTCATACTCGTAGTACTCGTCGAGGGCTTCGATTTGGTGGGTGGCACGGCTCGTGAAACAAACCAACGAGCCGGAAAATCGAAACCCATTTCTGCATATTTCTCCTCCATTTTCGCCGCTCGTCGGTGCTCTCAGGCCAGCCGTCGGCCGCCAAACGACTAGCCATCGCCGGACAGTTCTCACGCCGCCGGTGCGCCATCCAGATGCCGGCCGGACCTTACCGGCGTTCCTCACCCTTTCTCTCGTGCGATCTCCCTTCTCTTTCTTTTTTTTTTCTGTAATTACAATAATAATAAATAAATAAGTAAAAAAAAATATCTTATATTCGAAAATTCCTAAAATGCCCCCACTACTGAGGGTATTTTCGGAAATCAGCCGTTTTGAAGCCCTTCTAGCACGATTCTCGAAAAGTGTTCAACACGAAAGTTGTGCGTCTCGGAAAAACGAGTCCGATGGTTTAAGATCCTACTCAATCGGAGTCCGTTTGCTAATTTTGTGGCTAAAATGTAAATTTTATGCGTTTTAACGAAAATCTCGTAACCGGCTTTTGATCCCCACACATTTTCCAACGCAACAAATATTCATAATATACTATTCCAACCCATATAACACCACTTAAACTCATATTTTTTTCATTATCATAATGCTCCGAGGCTATAATATCGGTCCGAAAATCTGGGATGTTAATGTATGTCTTGTCCAAGTTGTGATTTATTGGCCAAAGTCAAGATCACTTCTTGTCCATCGACATCGATTACGAAACTTTCCAAAGTCAATGGGTCCCGCTTAACTGGAATCATTAAGCTTGTTGTGCCAAATCCAAGACTTAGTTGATTTAGAGGAAAAGGTTAGGAAAATATATTGGCATATATTGGAATATATAATATATATATATATGTTTCGGACTTGGAGGTCCACCTACTGGATCTAGGAATTGGATGAGATCCAATGATCTTAGAGATCTACATAGTTAAGTTTCATACAACTTGTTGGCCAAAGTCAAGGTTGTGTGCTATTTAACGGGATCCTAGTATTGGACAATTATGACCCATAGCATCACTATTTGTACATAACATGGTGTTGTTGTATAAATTAACTATGTGACAAAGAAAATTACTCTTTTATCACTTGTAATTGGATTACTAAGATACATAAGTGATAAAATTCCTTATGATTAGTTCTGGATTGAGATGATATGAGACAGTATCAATCCACGAAGGTTTAATTATTAAATATCCCTAGTCGTAGTATTATCGAGATTGGACATCGATAATGCGGAATAGACTAGTATTGCACTTGTGCGCGTTGTGGGAGCATAACGGCATAGTTCTCATATATTTGGGTATTGGATACTCATGCAAGTGTAATAGGAGGTTGTGTTTTACCGATGGTATGGAAAATAGCTTCGCTCTGGATAGACCCCTCGAAATTCCATTGGTAGTATAACTATGTGTCTTTGGAAGTCCAAATCAGGGTAGGTGTATTTGATCTTAGCCTGAGACTTGCACCGCTAATACTTGCGACAATCAATATACTTTGGTTTTGGTCGTCTAGGGCTTTAACCGGTTCTGTGTACGCCTCTTCTGGGTATATTGAGAATCGTAGTGTTTTGGGTGTTATATCAAGATGGAAGTATCACTTCAGTTATAGTGGAGATGATGATCACGTAGGATACGGAACTAGTACTCTTAAGTACTACAGTCATCGGGATAATATGACTAGGTCATGTTTATCCAATTATAGAGACTAGTTACCAGACATCTGATATGTGCTTCGTACGGGGCAGACATTATTCCAGCCCCATGTCTTGCACGTGAACATCCGATACTGGATCGCTATACACAATACTATGTATACTACGCCTGATATAGATTATAATATTCCTTTAAGAACATTTCTGGAGAATTGGGAAGGCATGTCGCTTTGCTAGAAGCCAACCTTGTCTTGTAAATCGGTAAAAACATATTACTAGGTACGTACGTATTCGGATAGTCCAATAACCATATTTACTGCTAACATATCCGGGTATCTCATGGGTTGCTTCCCGAAGATTCACCGATGACGTATGACTCGCACTTTATTAATCTGGGATTAATTAGATGAAGGAGAAAATTAATATAGGATTAATTACGGAGACATTTTATCTGGGATAAAATACTATTTAAAGAGAGAGAACGATTAATTTGGAATTAATCGATAAATTAATATATTCGATATATTAAACAAAATTGGATTTCGACGCGGAATTGAAATTAGATTTTAAATCGGGCGAACAAGTTAATTTAGAATTAATTCATTAGCGATGTGAATACTAATTTTGCTAGGCATAATTTTTTTAATTACGTCGCGATGAAAATTCGTTAATTCGGAATTAGCGAATTCGAGTCTGGGAGTGTTTGCAGGCGCACTCGCATTTCGAATTCAAGTGCGGCCCATAAGTCACATCTAGCGTCAAATCATTAGTCACTATGATTGATGTGATGTCTAATCACTTTGAGTGATTGACAACATGTCACTTTTGATGTGAATAGTGATGGAAGAGTGTTTGACACTCAAGTGTGATGGTTGATAGACATTTACAATTGTTTACTGTTTGATATATGTTTTATTTGATTTTAGAAATCAATTAAGTGTATAAGATACACAACTCAACAAACATATCTCTCTCTCTCTCACTCTCTTCTACCTCTCGGCCTTGGGCCATTTTCCTCTTTATTTTTTCTGCAATTGTCGTGTGATGAAGGAGAAGCTTAGGGAATTTTGTGGCAAATTTTCCAAGTGCTAGCACACCAAAAGAGTCTATACGAAGGTGATAGGGAAACTCATTCGTGAGCATGGAATACACAACACAAAGCTTGGAGCTTGGAGGACATCCAAGGCCGAATTTTCGAGCATAAAAAAGAGTCTTTGCCGTGAGCATCATGGACCAAAAGCTTGAAGATTTTTATTGTTCCTCGCATCGCCAAATCCGATCAATGTAAGTATGATTCCGCCATTCTTCATTGTTGTATTCACACATGATTTCTTGCTTGAATGATCCTTGGGACTTAATAGAAACCCAACACCTAACCCATTAGGAAACTAGGTTTCCCGAGCACTCAACAGAGGGTTAGAGGCTCGTCAAAAAATAGTGGGAGGCAAGTATTAAATTTTTAATTTCGTTAAGATACTTGCCAATAGGCCCTAATTTCATTTTTTGTCATTGTTTATTAAACATATTAGTTGGACTAATATTTAATTGTTGTTTTAAAATTAAACAATTGGACTGTATTCAAACTATTTCATTTATAGTTGATTATATAATTGGATTATAGTAATCAATAAATTTGAATTTAACCAATCAAATAGTAGTTGATTATATAGTTAGACTATAGTAATCATTATATTTGATTATACCTAAAATCGTTGATTGGATAGTTGGACTATTGAAATCAAGATAACTGAAAGATTAGCGTTTAAAACATAATCCTGGGTGAAAATATTTTTTAAACAGCTCCAATTTTCAGATTGGGAATATAACCTCAGGATAGTCCTGGGGAATTAGAAGTCACTCAATTTGATAGAGCAACCTCTCGGGCCTAAGCCCGGAGATGAGCAAATAGTAGAACATGATCTTTGGAAGATTCATGTGATGATAACTTTAGTGCTCAATCCATTATGCTTGCCGCAAAGACTCCTTAATTTCTTCGTCAAAACTAAGGATTAGGTCCTTATAGTATGATATTGAAATTGAAGGATCCTCATACATCTATCATTAGATTTTAGAAGTACTAATTGTAATAGAAAACCCTTGGAGAGTTAATGGCTATGCCCAAGGAGACAAAGCCAGAGTTTGTAAAAGGGCAAGAAGCGCAAGGCACATCTTACTTCGATATCCCAGAAGGCCAAGGCTTGGCCGTAGGCTTCTGGGGTGTAGAAAAGGGCAAAATGAGAAGATCAAGCCTGTGACCTAATTGAAGAAATGACCAACAATAATTCCTTGTGGCCAACAGAAAGAAGCATGATCCAACGAATTGCTGGAATTTATGAAGTTGGAGCCAACACAGTAGTGAATGCCAAGCTGGATTAGATATGCTAATTCATGGAAACTTTTGGCAACCAAGGTAATACTGGATCCACAAGTTCACCATATGGAGGAGCACCAGAACCAAACCAACATGAAGAAACTGTGAATTATGTCAATAATTTCAACATACAGGAGAACAATCCATATTCCAACACCTACAACCCAGGGTGGAGGAATCATCTTAATTTCACATGGAGCAACAATTCAGGGCAAAAGAACTATCCACCACCTAGATTCCAACAACAGAACAAAGTCCAGAAGCATGAAAAAAAACCAGTAATAGCAAAAGTGCTAGTTCAGTTAAAAAAAATACGAAGCTATGCTTTAAAGCCAATTAGCTTCTATTAGAGCACTGGAGAATCAAATTGGACAACCTGCCAATGCTCAGAGTTACAGACTGCTAGGAAATTTTCCTAGCAACACAGAACCAAATCCAAGGAACCAAGGGAAGGAGCAATGTCAAGCCATAACTTTGAAAAGCGGTACTGAAATCAACAAAGATGTTAGAATCAAGGCATCCATTGAGTAAGTTCTAAAAGAAGCAGTTCCACAGATTGAGGAAAAAGAAGCAAAGGAAAAAGAACCAGAAAGAATCACTCTGCCTCCATCTTTTCAACAGTGTCTTCAGAAAAACAAACTGGACAAATAGTTTGCTCGATTCCTGGAGGTGTTCAAAAAGCTGCATATCAACATACCATTTACAGAAGCCTTGGAAGAAATGCCCAGTTATTTCAAACTCATGAAATATATTCATTCACGAAAGTGAAGTTTGGAGATTACGAGACAGTAGTATTGACAGAAGAATGCAGCGACATCATACAAAAGGATACCTCCCATAAAGTTGAAAGATCCTGACAGTTTCCCTGTCCCATGCACCATTGGAGAATATTATATCGGTAAGGCTTTATGTGATTTAGGTGAAAGTGTTAATTTGATGTCTTTTTTCTATTTACATCAAACTGCAAATTGGAGAAGTAATGCCACCTCAGTTTCTTTCCAACTTGCTGATAGAATGCTCGTATTCTCAAGAGGAGAAGTTGAAGATGTGTTGGTCAAAGTCGACAAAATCATTCTCCTAGCATATTTCATTATCCTTGACATGGAAGAAGACAAAGATGCTCCATTATCCTTGGGAGACCATTCTTGGTTATAGGTCGAACTGTTATTGATGTACAAAAAATAGAACTAACCATGAAAGTGCAGGACCAAAAAGTTACCTTCAATGTTTTTAAAGCAAAGAAATTCCCGAGTGAAGAAATAGAGGAAGAATGTTTCAGAATTGATGTTGTTGATAGTATCATTCAGGATACTGATACAATTCCCACGGATAAACTTGAACTTTGCATCACCAACATGACTGAGCGAGCTAGATGCTGAAATTCTGG
The DNA here is from genome assembly GCA_019454045.1 of Zanthoxylum bungeanum. NCBI lineage: Eukaryota > Viridiplantae > Streptophyta > Magnoliopsida > Sapindales > Rutaceae > Zanthoxylum > Zanthoxylum bungeanum. The sequence goes on from SKCR01023515.1 coordinate 185,477, forward strand.
AATATATCAGCTATCTTGACAAGCTATTCCGCTTCAAATCGACACCACATGTGGAAAGTCTGGAACTACCAAAGAAATATCAAATCAAACCTTCGATTGAAGAGCCACCACAGCTGGAGCTAAATTTACTACCAAGCCATCTCAAGTATGCTTTCTTAGGAAACTCTTTTGAATTAATTGTAATTATTTATTCGTCGCTAATATTGGAGTAGGAAGAAAAGTTACTGAAAGTGTTACAAGAACACAAAAAAGCCATTGGTTGGACTATAGCAGACATTCGAGGCATTAGTCCATCATCTTGCTTTCATAAAATTATGATGAATGATGAGTATAAACCTACAGTGGAGCATCAACGGAGACTAAATCCAATCATGAAAGAGGACGTGAAGAAAGAAATTATCAAATAGTTGGATTGTGGCATCATCTACCCCATCTCTGAGAGCACTTGGGTAAGTCCTATTGCCCCGTGCGTAATCACACGCGTATAACACAAGCGCAAGTATCATTCAAGTAGTATAAAAATATCGATCTCACGAGGACTTAATACCTAAGCTATTAATTTGTGAAGTCAAATTTTTACAAGTATCTAATGGATTTATTGATTGATTGGGTGGTGATTTTTAAACTAAAAATAAGTAAATAAAAATAAATCGAAAAGAAATTGAGGAAATTCAAATTTATAAAACTATCTAGGGTTGTGAATCCTTCTAATATCTTTTAAAAAGATGAAGTGGTTATTTTATGTTTGTGTAATATATTGGTTAACTAACCTGGAACATGAAATTATGTAAAAGCCTCTATCGATGGTCAGCTACACACACCCAGTGTAATCCAATTAAACCATATGTCTATGTTAACCAAATTACTTAGATTTGTTAAGATCAAGTTCCAATTGTGGTTACCCCTGCTCGACAGGTATATATCTATCCTGTAAGGAAATCTATTAAAGGGTTATCTATCCTCAAGGAAGATTGTTGGCTATTAAGTTTAAGGCTGAAACCTAAAATTCCTTTGTCAAGTTTATTTTAAGTTTACCAGATCAATCTTATTAGTGGCCAGTTAACAAGATGCATTAAGCTTAAGACTTAATAAGTAAATCTTTATATTACCGAAACTATAAAATAACCTCTTATAACCCGATGATATTGGAATTCATCATAATCCCAGATAACGGACTTAGTTACGACACATATCTAAGGCTAATAAAAGCTTAAATAAAATAAAAGACATAAAGTAAATGCTGGAAATTAAATAAAAATAAATGTCGGAAATTAAAAATGTAAAAAGTACAATAAAAGAAAATGATTGGGTTAGAGGATCCACTTTTAATATTTTAAAATTAGAAATCTCTCTTATTCTCAATGTTTACCGATTAATTAACCAGATCATAAAGGCGGTAATTTCAGTTGTCTCAATTAAATCCAACCGATAATATAGGAAGTAACAAGGTTATTACCTAAACCGACCATATAGGTGGAAACTACGTCTGAAATGAAAAACCGACCATATAGGCGGTAAATAAGGTTGTTACATAAACCTGCCATATAGGTGGAAGCTACGTCTGAAATGAAACCCACCATATAGGCGGTAAATAAGGTTGTTACATAAACCGGCCATATAGGTGGTAACTAATTAATCCAAATTTTAATTAAATTAAGCGAGATTAATCTAATTTATTATATTAAAAGTCTTACCTCTTCACCCCAACAGAATGAGATTACCTGCTCATGCTGTAAATGAAAACACACAAAATTTTATTAATTAAATCAAAAGAAAATACAAGGACACTTAAATAATATACAAGACACTTTCTTTTAGATTTTCATGGAGAAACTCCTCCAAAGAAAGCATGAAAAATTTACAAAGTTAAGCTTGGTATTTATAGGAAAATCTAAAGCCTTCCACCAATTGTTCCACCAAACATGTCACCAAACATGACAGCAAACATGGTACCAAAAATGGAACCAAATATGCAAGCATATTTGAGATTTATTTATATTCAAAATATAAATACTGTTATTCACATCTAATGTGTTTATCTCAATATCATTTTTATATAATAAAACACTTTAGTGTTCTAGAATATAAAGGTTCACCCGCAACGGATAAACACTGATATAGAGATAATGTTTCTAGTCAAATTAGTTACATTATAACAGTTCCCAACTTAGGTACATACCAAAGGGTAGTTCCTAAACTTAGGTATTACGGTTAAAACAGCTACTTTCATCCAGTTTCCAATTCGCAGATTAATCTCAATTGAAGTCAGTATCCTGCTTATAGCAGATTCTGAACATCAGTATATATATTTATGTTCCACACTAAGTATTTAAAATCGAATTTTAAAACTAGTAGTGAACATAATGTTGACAAACATATTTGAAGTCAGAGCCTTGCTAGTCTTCAATTCCTTCATGTCTGCTTTGTCCAAACGGCAGTCACGCTTCCGCGATCCCATTTGCCACAATTTAAGCAGACATTTTAGGATATGTCCTTTATCTTCCCAGAAGATTATAATGATTTTGCCTTTGCCCTTTTTAACATTCCAGTAGCCTTTGGCCAAGCCTTGGCCTTGTAGAATATCAAAGTCTACTTGCCTAATTGTAAATTTTGACTTTATCTCATTGAGATTAGTCATTAACCCTCCAAGAGTTTACTGTTGCAATTTAGTACTTCTAAAATCTAAAGATAGATTTATGAAGATCCTTCAATTTCATTATCATACTTTAAGGATCTAATCCTTTGTTCTAACAAAGAAATTAAGGAGTCTACTGCGACAAGCTTAAGGGATTAAGCACTAAAGTTTTCATTACATAAATCTTCCAAAGATTATGCTCGACTATTTGCTTAACTCCGAGCTTAGGCATAATATGTTATTTTATCAAATAAAGTAACTTATTATTTTCCAGGACCATCCTGAAATTTATTCCCAATTTGAAAATTAAACCATTTAAATATATTTTCCCCAGGATTATGTTTTAAATGTCAATCTTTCTATTTTATCTTGATTTTAATAGTGCAACTATTTAATCAACGATTTAGGTACTATTTATTATAATGATTTCAATAGTCCAACTATTTAATCAACTATAATTTAATAGATTAAAATCAATTATATTGATTACTATAATCCAATTATAAAATCAACTATAAATGAATGGTTTCAATACAGTCCAACTGTTTAATTAAAACAACGATTTAAATATTAGTCCAACTAACATTTAATTTATATGACGAATGATATTTGTTATTGAGCGAGTATGGCAAGTAATTAAACGAATATTGCAAATTCAATTCTTGCCTCCCACTATTTTTCGGCGAGCCTCTAACCCTCTGTGGAGTACTCGGGAAACCGTGTTTCCTAGTGGGCTAGGATCCCGTTAAATATCACACAATCTTGACTTTAGCCAACAAATTGTATGGTAATTAACTAGGTAGATCTCTAAGATCAATTGGATCCAATCCAATTCCTAGATCCGGTAGGGGGACATCCAAGTCCGAAACATATATCTTATATATGCCAATACATCCAACGTATTACCTAACTTTTTTCCTCTGAATCAACTAAGCATTGCCTTTAGCACAACAAACTTAGTGATCCCAGTTAAGTGTGACCCATTGACCATGGAAAGCTTCGTAATCAATGTCGATGGACAAGAAGTGGTCTTGACTTTGGCCAACAAACCACAACTTGGACAAGACACCAATATGGAACAAAGCCTTCGTGATTCAAACACATCATCGACGGACAAAGGCCTTGACTTTGGCCAACAAGCCAATGCCGGTCTCGGATCTTGAGTAAGAATCACTCAATGGAAGGAAAAACGCTTAATATTTTGCGAGGGTTTTTCGAGTGCAAATTGGCAACTAATTTATTATCTTTGTTAAGGTCTCATCATCATACACCCTTAAACATGCATTCTAAACACATAATAAAGAGCATATGAAAAATAATAATGATATGCGGATGGATACTTTACACATTGATCCTAGATCAAATCTCTCACTTTCTCTCTCCTGCTAGCACATGTATTTACTTCTACCCGTTACACTACACTTCTAAAGAAACCTCATTTACATTAAGGGGAATAGGTGAGAAGAGAATACAAAGAATAAGGAGGTGATAAGGCTGGACACGCATGTCCAATTAATAAATCAAATTTATTACAATAATTTCTAAAATTGTCCCACCCTTCTAATATCCATACGATATACATTATTCATGCATCGCAACCATGTATTCATACAAGCATGTTATCAATCAATCTAATCAAATTAATTAATCTGATAATTAGTGACCATCTAATGTTCAAACAACGATTTGATTTTGCTCCAGTCAAACTCATTTTGCGAATAAGTACTCAAAGTACGAATTCTCGAATTAAATTAAACTACAACATTAAATCCAATTCAATTTGTATTTAATACTAATTCACTTATTTAATTGCAAATTAAATATTACACTTTAATAATAAATCTTTTACGACTTAAATTCCAAATTTAATCGTTATGGGTCTCAAAGCCCAATTAACGTCCAACGTCAATTCAATTAAAGTCCAATGGGCTTTTAATTAATTTCTTAAGGCGTGGACTTTTGGTCAACTCGGGTCAAACCGAATAACCAAAATCCAATCCGGGAGTTACCCCATAAGCCTAGAAATCAATTTAAGCCTATTAGGCCCAATTAAACTATTAAAGGTCCATTAGTCGCATTTGGGCTTTATGGAGGCGGTTTTGGGCCCAATTGGATCCAATCCATTTGGCCTAAACCTAACTTGGTACAACCAAGCCAATAAGCCCAATTACAACACAACAAGCCCAAATCCAATTTAAGGCCCAATTAATTAAATCACAAAAGTCCAATTTCATAATCCAATTAATTCTAAAGTGTATAACATAATTAACTACTTAAATCAATGTTTCTAAAATGTTGATTAGCCTAATTAATCATGCTCATTATCATCATCACATGTCCAACACATTTTGATTAAAATCAAACCCAATTACATGCTTTAAAGTCTCGGCCAATGAGGGGATTTTATGTCTGATTCAAATTCAATCCAATTAATTCCACAATCGACATTAAATCAACATCCCGAATGATTTCCAACACATCCAATGATCAAAAAACAAAAATTCCAGGACCATTTAGGGCATATACCTCTCGGCCAAGCAAGGGAATTTGGGGAAAAATATTCCAAACATAATTTCATCAAATTGATCCAATCAATCATCAATTAATACACATTTAAGTATACTAATTCATCCAATTTCATTATACATGCTCAAAATCAATTTTACCCAAATTTTAAGCCCTAAACATTTCATGCTCAACCTTTCTCATAGATATCATTGTTGGTGTTTGCTAAGGTCCCAAGATCATTAAACAACCATGAAACAAGTGCGAATACAAATCAACGAAGTTGCAGAATACTCACATCGATCGGTTGAGCGACGCTTTGACGAATAAAACTCCATTTATGCTCCATGGATTGCTCACGGTAGTAGCAGTGAAGTGCTCAATATTTCAGCCTTCAATCAACAAGAAACCAAACTCCAAGCTTCGTCATTTGATTCCCGGCTCATGGGTGGACTTCTCAATCACCTTCACATGTCTCTCGGAGTGCTAGCTCTTATGATTTTTGCCACAAAAACCACACACTCTTGCTTCCCAAGCTCACGGTAGTAAGCTACTGCAGAAGAGAGAAAACAGCCCATGAAGGGCGTGAGAGAGAGAGAGATTAATGAAAAAGAGAGTTGTGTGTTATTTGTATTTTTTGTATCAAATACACTTAAATGAAATTCAAATTCATTTACCACAAATTTGGCTTTACAAAAGTCAAACAATAAAGCCACACCAACCTCCATCAACTCACATCAATCAATCATGAATAGTGACTTGCGTAAATCACTCAAAGTGAAAGACATCCATCACTTGATTGATGAATGATGTGAAGCTAGATGTGAATAGCGATTTGACACTTGATTTGACTTACGAGGCGCACTCGAATACGCTCGTAAATAATCTCGAACTCGGGTTCGTTAATTCCAAATTAACGATTTTTCCGTTGCGTCATAATTAAATCTAATTTAATTAAATAATCATGCCAAGCATAATTATTATTTACGTCGCTAACGAATTAATTCTAAATTAATTCGTTCTCCCGAATTAAAATCTAATTTCAATTTTACATCGAAATCCAATTTCGTTTAATATATCAAATATATTAATTTACCGATTAATTCCAAATTAATCGTTATCTCTCTTTAAATGATATTTTATCCCAGATAAAATATCTCCGCAATTAATCCCAGATTAATTCTCTCTCTCTTCTAATTAATCCCAGATTAATTTAGAGTGCGAGTCATACGTCATCGGTGAATCTTTGGGAAGCGACCCATGAGATCCCCGGATATGTTGGCAGTAAATTCGATCGTCGGACTATCCGAACACGTACGTACCAAGTACTACGTTTTACCGATTTACAAGACAAGGTTGGCTTCTAGCAAAGCGCCATGCCTACCCAATTCTCTAGAAATATCCTTATAAGAATAAATAAGCTGTATCAGACGTAGTATACGTAGTATTGTGTATTTCTGTCCAGTATCGGATTGTCACGTGCTAGGTCTGAGGCTGGAGCTGTGTCTGTCCTGTACGAAGTATATGTCGGATATCTGGTAACTAGTCTCTATATCGGATATACATGACCTAGTCATAATATCCCGATGACTGCAGTACTTAAGAGCACCAGTATCGTATCCTACGTGACATCATCTCCACTATGACTGGAGTGATACTTCCGTCTTGACACCATACCCAATACACTATGATTCTCAATATACCCATCATAGGCATACACAGAACCTGTTAAAGCCCTGGACGACCACAACCAAATCGTATTGGTTGTCGCAAGTATTAGCGGTGCAAGTCTCAGGTTAATACCAAATACACCTACCTTGATTTCGGACTTCCATAGACACATAGTCATACTACCAATGGAATTCCGAGGGGTCTATCTAGAGCGAAGCTGTTTCCCGTACCATCGGTAAAACACAACCTCCTATTACACTTGCATGAGTATCCTATACCCAAATATATGAGAACTATGCCGTTATGCCCTCATAACGCGCACAAGTGTAATACTAGTCTTTTACGTATTTATCGATATCCAATCTCGATAATACTCTGACTATGGATATTTAATGATTTATCCTTCATGGACTGACATAAGAGTGCAATCTCCTTTGTCACATAGTTAATTTGTACAATAACACCATGATCTGTACAAATAGTGACGCTATGGGTCATAACTGTCCAACATTAGTATCAACACTAGTACCACAAAACACATAAATGTTTTCAACTTGACTTCTTGATGTGGCTTCCATGTTTTACTCTGGATGTCTTCAAAAGTGCAATGATGAGTTTAATTTATAACACCTGAAAAGGGTGAGTAAAAATAATAGTACTAGTACCTGCCAAATGGAAATTATTAGTTAAACAGTAAACTAAATCGTGATAGTAAAAAAGGACTGGATATTGTCAGAGAAAATAAAAGAAAAGAACAAAAAAAAAATCACAATTATTAGGAAAAGACAAAGAGATATAATATTTACAATAATTTACAGGTTGATCGACGTCTATGCGTCAGGGACAAGCTTCCCATCCAATTTTCTTATAAATTGGCAAACAAGGTCTTTTTAAGTCAGATTCTCGAGACTTAACTGTTGTCTTTCTTTTTGGAATTATGTATATAACACGTGAATTTCATGATACACACATCCACTGGGATGTGTCTCAAGAGTTTTAGAGATGTCATCCAAAGACTCCTTACTTAAGCCGTCCCTAATGAAATTAATCTTATCTTCATGGTTATCAGACACCGTTCCTAAATAACGACAATGAGTATTACAAAATATACAAGTATATTTATAACAAACACACATTCTTTTAGCTCTTTTCTTTTTAGCATAGGTGCTTCTTCCTAAACCAGACAAATGTGAAATAAAAGAGTCAGAAGACTCGCCTTCCAATCGGACCCATGCTTCAATAATCCAACGAATGTCAGTAGGAATACCTTTGATCATCAGCAGTCTCATCCGTTCCAAGCGAGCTTTATAGACTTTCATCATAGATTTTTGTGGGAGAGAACGAAATTGCTTGTGAAGATTTGTGAGATTTTCTTCCATCTTGAAATGACTTAACCTGCAAAAACTAAATATAAAAAATTAAATCACACCAAATCACAATATATACACAAATTGCTTGGGTTGCCTCCCAGCTAGCGCTAAGTTTAATGTCATCAGCTAGACATGATTGCCCAAACATTAGGCTGGATCTGAAAGTGTAACACTTTCTTTTTGTCGCTCAAATGATTCTCCCCAATAATGCTTGACACGCTGATTGTTAACCTTTAATGTTTCATTGGTGTTGGTATCAAGTAACTCAACAGCTCCATATGGTATAACCTTAGTGATCATAAATGGACCTGACCCCCTCGATTTTAACTTTCCAGAGAAAAGTTTCAACCTTGAATTAAACAACAACACATGATGCCTTGGTTCCAATTATCTGCGTACTATTTTTCGATCATGCCATTTCTGGGTTTTTTCTTTGTATAATTTAGCATTCTCATAAGCCTGTAGGTGAAATTCCTCCAATTCATTGAGTTGGTGAAGTCTTTTCTCTCATGCAGCCTGTGGATCAAAATTTAACTTTTTTAGTGCCCCGTACGCCTTCTGTTCAAGCTCAACTTGCAGATGACACGCTTTCCCAAACACCATTTGATATGGGGACATACCAATAGCTGTCTTGTAAGCTGTCCGGTAGGCCCATAATACATCATCCAATTTTTTAGATCAGACCCTCCTAGTTGATCCAATAGTTCTTTCCAAGATTCTTTTGATTTCCCTATTTGAAACTTTAACATGTCCATTTGACTGCGGATGGTAGGCAATGGAAACCTTATGAGTAACTTCATATTTGGATAGGAGTGCATCGAAATATCTGTTGCAAATGTATGTACAACCATCGTTGATAATTATACGAGGTGTTCCAAAGCGAGTTAAAATATTTTTTTTAAGGAATTTGATCACCACTTTTGAATTATTGGATGGTAGTGCAATTACTTCAACCCATTTAGAGACATAGTCTACAAAAACTAGTATGTACAGGTTTCTGAATGATGGAACAAAGGGTCTCATAAAATCAAATATTTCAACTTCCAGAATATTTTACAAAGGTCCTTCATTTCTCCTTGAAGTATTTCCTATTCTCTAGCACCTGTTACATTGAAGAGAAAATAAGGAAGCATTTTTAAAAAGAGTGGGCCAGAACAAACCTAATTGTAGAACTTCGTCTGCAGTTTTATTCCCGATGAAGTGTCCGTCGTATGGTGATGAATGATAATATTGTAGAACACTATTGACCTCCTCCTATTGAACACACCGTCTCAATAATTTATTAGCACATCATTTGAATAGGTATGGCTCATCCCAGACATAGTGCTTGACTTTTTTGAAGAATTTCTTCTATTGCTGAGTTGTCCATTCAAACGGCCATTTTCCTGACACTATGTAGTTGACATAGTCAGCATACCAAGGGACATCATGCTGTTTCATGACACATAGCTGTTCATCTGGAAAATTTATTTGATTGTTAATTCTTTGCCAGCTGTTTCTTTATTCTCGAGCCTCGATAAATGATCTGCCACTTGGTTTTATGTTTCTTTCCTATCTCTGATCTCCACGTCGAATTCTTGCAGAAGAAGTATCCAATGGATCAATCTGGGTTTGGCATCTTTCTTCGTGATCAAGTACTTTATTGTTGAATGATCTGTATAGACCACCACTTTGGGACCTAACAGATGAGAGTGGAATTTGTCAAAAGTGAACACAACTGCAAGAAACTCCTTTTCAGTGGTTACGTAGTTGAGTTGAGCTTCATTCAGAGTTCTGCTGGATTATTAAATAGTATGGAAAATCTTTGCTTTGCGTTGTCCCAAAAATACACCTATAGCAAAATCACTAGCATCACACATCACCTCAAATGGAAGGTTCAAGTCTGGTGCTATTATGATGGGAGCATAAACTAGCTTTTGTTTTAAGATCTCAAAAGCCTCCTGGCATTCTTTGGTGAAGTTGAAAGGCACATCCTTCTCCAGAAGATTGCATAGAGGTTTAGCAATCTTTGAGAAGTCTTTGATGAATCTCCTGTAAAAACCTGTATGTCCAAGAAAGTTCTGAATCCCTTTGACAGATGTTGGTGGAGATAGTTTTCAATTATCTTGATCTTTGCTTTGTCTACTTCAATTCTCTTTTGTGAGATCCGGTGTCCAAGAACTATGCCTTCTTGTACCATGAAGTGGCATTTCTCCCAGTTGAGTACTAGGTTTGTATCTTCGCACCTTTGTAACCCTTGTTTCAGATTTTGCAAGCAATGGTCAAAAGAGTCTCCAAATATAGAGAAATCATCTATGAAAACCTTCATACTCTGCTCCAGCATGTTTGAGAAGATAGCCATCATGCAACGCTGAACTGTGGCAGGAGCATTACATAATCCAAATGGCATCCTATGGAAAGCAAAATTACCATAGGGACATGTAAAAGTGGTTTTCTCCTGATCTTCTGGGCGACAGTAATCTGATTATACCCTGAGTATCCATCCAAAATGCAATAGTACTCATTTCTCGCCATCCTGTCTAGCATCTGATTAATAAATGGTAGCGGAAAATGATCTTTCCTTGTTGCTTTGTTTAGCTTCTGATAGTTCATGCATACTCTACATCCAGTCATTGTTCTTGTTGGAATCAGCTCGTTCTTTTCATTTATAACTACAGTAATTCCCTTTTTTCTTCGGTACACACTGCATAGGACTCACCTAGATGCTATCTGAGATGGGGTAAATGATGCCAGCATCCAACCATTTGATGATTTCTTTCTTCACGACTTCCTTCATGATTGGATTGAGTCTCCATTGATGCTCCACTGTGGGTTTGTACTCATCGTTCATCAGAATCTTGTGCATGCAAAATGATGGTCTAATGCCTCGAATATCTGCTATAGTCTAGCCAATGGCTCTCTTGTGTTCTCTTAACACTCTTAGCAACTTTTCTTCCCGCTGCAATGTTAGCGAAGAAGAAATAATCACAGGTAATTCAGAAGAGTTTCCAAGAAATGCATACCTGAGATGGCTCAGAAGTAGCTTTAACTCCAACTGCGGTGGTTCTTCAATTGAAGGCTTGATCCGATCTTTCTTTGGAAGTTCCAGACTTTCTACTGGTAGTGTCGATTTGAAGCGAAATGGATTGTCAATATAGTTGATACATTCCAGAATTTCAGCATCTAGCTCGCTATCAGTCATATTGGTGATACAAGCTTCAAGTTTGTTCGTGGGAATTATATCAGTATCCTGGATGATACTATCAATAACATCAATTCTGAAACATTCTTCTTCTTTTCATCCCTCAGGAATTTCATGGCTTTGAAAACATTGAAGGTACTTCTTCGTCCTAAACTTTCATGGTTAGTTCTCCTTTTTGTACATCAATAACAGTTCGACCTGTAGCCAAGAATGGTCTCCCAAGGATGATAGGTACATCTTTGCCTTCTTCCATGTCAAGGATAAATGAAATCTACTGGGAGAATGATTTTATCAACTTTGACCAGCACATCTTCAACAACTCCTCTCGAAAATGCGAGCGTTCTATCAGCAAGTTGCAAAGAGACTGAGGTAGACATTGCTTCTCCAATTTTTAATTTCCTGTAAATATAAAAGGCATCAAATTAACACTTGCACTTAAATCACATAAAGCCTTACCGATATAATGTTCTCCAATAGTGCATGGAACTGTGAAAATGCCAAGATCTTTCAACTTCGAAGGAAGTTTCCTCTGAATGATAGCACTGCATTCTTCTGTCAATGCAACTATCTCGTAGTCTCCTAATCTCTATTTTGGTGAAAGAATATCTTTCATGAATTTAACATAGCTGGGCATTTCTTCCAAGGCTTCTGCAAATGGGATGTTGATATGCAGCTTTTTAAAAACCTCCAAGAAATGAGCAAACTGCTTGTCCAATTTATTTTAATGAAGACGCTATGGAAAAAGTGGAGGTGAAGTGATTTGATCTTTTTCTTTTTCCTTTGCTTCTTTTTCCTCCATCTGTGAAACTATATCTTTTGGAACTTCTTCAATAATTGCCATGATTCCAACATTTTTGTTGATTTCAGTACCGCTTTTCAAGATTATGGCTTGACATTGCTCATTTCCTTGATTCCTTGGATTTGGCTCTGTGTTGCTGGGAAGATTTCCTAACGGTTTGTAACTCTGAACATTGGTTAGTTGTCCAATCTAATTTTCCAGTGCTTTGATGGAAGCTGATTGCCTCTGAAAGATAGCATCATATTTTTTTAACTGAGTCAGCACTTCTGCTATTCCTGATTCACTTGTCTGCTTCTGGCTTTTATTTTGTTGCTGTTGGAATCCGGGTAGTGGATAGTTCTTTGGCCCTGAATTGTTGCTCCATGCGAAATTGGGATGATTCCTCCACCTTGGGTTGTAGGTGTTGGAATATGGATTGTTCCTCTGTCTGTTGAAATTATTGACATAGTTCACCGTCTCTTCAAGTTGGTTTGGCTCTGGTCCTCCTCCATATGGTGAACTTGTGGATCCGGCAATGCTTTGCGTGCTGATAGTCTCTATGAATTTGCATATCTGATCCAGCTTGGTACTGACTGTTGTATTAGCTCCAACTTCATAAATTCCTGTAATTATTTGGATCATGCTCCTTTCTGTTGGCCACAAAGAAATATTATTGGCCATTTCTTTGATTAGGTCACAGGCTTGATCTTCTCATTTTGCCATCAAAGCTCCTCCAGCAGTAGCATCAATTGTAGTTCTCATAATTATAGAAAGTTTAGACTTGAAGCCATTTTGGAATCTCATGGTGAGGACATTTCCGGAGCAAATCTTTGTACCTTTCTCAATCTTCGTAAAGGGTTTCTGAATCTTATTGCACAAATGATGTGATGTCATTCCTCAGTTTTGCTGTTCTAGTTGGTGGAAAGTACTTTGCAAGGAATTTGGTGGCTAAAGTGTTCCAAGTTGTAATGGAACCTGCTGGCACTGAATGTAGCCAAGCTTTAGCTCTGTCCTCCAAGAAATATGGGAAAACTCGAAGTCTCATTGCTTCTTCTGATGATCGGTTGTAATTAAAAGGGCCGCAAACTTCCAGGAAGTTGCTGATGTGGGCATTAGGATCTTCAGTTGCATTCCCCCTAAACTGAACTGACTATTGAATCACTTGAATGCATGTTTTGATATCACCCGTATTTACTGGTAAGGGAGGAAGTACAATACAGGAAATGAAGCCATCAACCACATGAATGGTTCTGTCTCAAATAGGAATTGGTGGTGCAACCTCCAAAGGTTCAGGTTTCATGTTAACAATTGCTTCTTGCCCTTCTCGCCTTTCTCTTCTCAACTGTCTAATGGTTCTTTCAATTTCTAGGTCAAACGGTCGGAGTTCAAAGCTTCTGGTTCATCTCATGTAGTCTCTGAGAACCTGAAACACAAGAAAACAGAAATAATAAGTAAAAAGAAAATAGATACAAGTAATGTATCTAATCTCAAAACTAATAGTGAAAACATAAAAAAGTCCACGGCAACGGCGCCAAAAACTTGACCGGTGCGTAATCACACGCGTATAACGCAAGCGCACATATCGTTCAAGTAGTATAAAAATATCGATCCCATTAGGACTTAATACCTAAGATATTAATTTGTGAAGTCAAATTTTTACGAGTATCTAATGGATTTATTGATTGATTGGGTGGTGATTTTTAAACTTAAAATAAGTAAATAAAAATGACGCAAAAAGAAATTTAGGAAAATTCAAATTTATAAAACTATCAAAGGTTGTGAATCATTCCAATATCTTTTCAAAAATGAAGTGGTTATTTTATGTTTGTGTAATATATTGGTTTACTAACCCGGGACATGAAATTATGTAAAAGCCTCTATCGATGGTCAGCTGCACATACCTAGTGTAATCCAATTAAACCATATGTCTATGTTAACCAAATTACATGGATTCATTAAGATCAAGTTCCAATTGTGGTTACCCCCGCCCGACAAGTATATATCTATCCTGTAAGGAAATATATTAAAGAGTTATTTATCCTCAAGGAAGATCGTTGGCTATTAAATCTAAGGCTGAAACCTAAAATTCCTTTGCCAAGTTTATTTTAAGTTTACCAGATCAATCTTATTAGTGGCCAGTTAACAAGACGCATTAAGCTTAAGACTTAATAAGTAAATCTTTATATTACCGAAACTATAAAATAACCCCTTATAACCCGATGATATTGGAATTTATCACAACCCCAGATAACATACTTAGTTACAACACATATCTAAGGATAATAAAAGCTTAAATAAAATAAAAAACATAAAGTAAATGCTGGAAATTAAATAAAGTAAATGTTGGAAATTAAAAATGTAAAAGTACAATAAAAGAAAATGCTGGGGGTTAGAGGATCCACTTTTAATATTTCAAAATTAGAAATCTCTATTATTCTCAATGTTTACCGATTAATTAGCCCAACAATAAAGGTGGTAATTTCATTTGTCTCAATACAGGTGTAACAAGGTTATTACCTAAACCGACCATATAGGCGGAAGCTATGTCTGAAATGAAAAACCGACCATATAGGTGGTAAATAAGGTTGTCACATAAACCGTCCATATAGACGGTAACTAATTAATCCAAAATTTAATTAAAATAAGGGAGATTAATCTAATTTATTATATTAAAAGTCCTACATCTTCACCCCAACATAATGAGATTACCTACTCATGCTGTAAATGAAAACACATAAAATTTTATTAATTAAATAAAAAGAAAATACAAGGACACTTAAATAATATATAAGACACTTTCCTTTAGATTTTCATGGAAAAACTTCTCCAAAGAAAGCATGAAAAATTTACAAAGTTAAGCTTGGTATTTATAGGAAAATCTAAAGCTTTCCATCAATTTATCCACCATTTTTCCACCAAACATGGCAACAAATATGGCACCAAACATGAAACCAAGCATGAAAGCATGTTTGGTGAAAGTTTGAAAATTTTTACTTTTTTATTTTATTTATTTTATTTTATATTTTGAAAATGACTATAGTAATTACACAAAATACTCTAGATTATTTATCAATTTCGGCCTTAAAAACTTCAGAATTCTAAAATATTTAAATATTCAAAGTTGTAGATCTTTGTGTCTTCTTTAATCTGGCACTTGAATCAGCTCAATCAGATATCAGATGAAAAAGTTATGGCCAAATTTCCAAACTTTCACAAAATTGGAATTTAGGACTACATTTCGTGATACGTATCGTAAATTTCTGTTTTCTCCATTGTTTTGCTATGAATTTCATCATTTTAGCCCCGAGTTGATTCCATTAAATTCCCATACTTTATTTATCTGCAAAGCACATCAAAACGTTCATCAAATTCGAGAAACTAAACAAAATATTAGGTAAAAAGGGCAGTAAATATTGATATATTTTCCACTCATCACTTATGCAGTGTGCAAAGAAAGGTGGAATCATTGTAGTCACAAATGAAAAGAATGAGTTGATTCCAACAAGAACGGTAACTGGATGGAGAGCATGCCTGAACTACAGGAAACTGAACAAAACAACAATGAAAGATCATTTTCCTCTGTCATTCATTGACCAGATGCTAGACAGATTGGCGGGACATGAATTCTATTATTTTCTGGATGGATATTCGGGGTACAATCAGATTGCCATCACCCTAGAAGATCAGGAGAAAACCACTTTTACATGTTCATATGCTACTTTTGCTTTCCGCATGATGCCATTTGGACTATCTAATACTCCTGCTATATTTCAACTTTGCATGATGGCCATCTTCTCAGACATGCTGGGATAAAATATAGAGGTTTTCATGGATGATTTCTCTGTGTTTGGAGACTCTTTCGACTTCTATTTGCAAAATCTGGAACAAGTGCTACAAAGGTGTGAAGATACCAACCTGGTACTCCACTAGAAGAAATGCCACTTCATGGTATAAGAATGAATCATTCTAGGACATCGGATCTCACAAAAGGAAATCGAGGTAGAAAAAGTAAAGATCAAGACAATTGAAAAACTACCTCCACCAACATCTATTAAATGGATTCGAAGATTTATCGGACATACAAGTTTTTACAGGACATTCATTAAAGACTTCTCAAAGATTGCTAAACCTCTGTGCAATCTTTTGGAGAAGGATGTGCATTTCAACTTCACCAAAAAATGCCAAGAAGCTTTTGAGATCGTGAAACAGAAGCTGGTTTCTGCACCTATCATAGTAGCACCAGACTGGACCCTTCCATTTGAGGTAATATACGATGCTAGTGAATTTGTTGTAGGTCTAGTTTTGGGACAATGCAAAGCAAAAATTTTCCATACCATTTATTACTCCAGCAGAACTCTGATGAGGCTCAACTCAACTAAAAAACCACTGAAAATGAGTTGCTTACAGTTGTGTTTGCTTTTGAAAAACTATGCTCTTATCTACTGGATCCCAAAGTGGTGGTGTACACAGATCATTCAGCAATCAAATATCTTAACGCAAAGATCATTCAACAATCAAATATCTGAATGCAAAGAAAGATTCCAAACCCAGATTTATCTGTTGGATAATTCTACTGCAAGAATTTGACGTGGAAATTCGAGACATTAAAGGGATAAAAAACCAAGTGGCAGACCATTTATCGAGGCTCGAGAATGGAGAAACAACTGGAAAAGAACCGATAATCAAAGAAATTTTTCCATATGAACATTTGTTTGCCATGAAATAGCATGATGTCCCTTGGTATACTGACTATGTCAACTACATAGTGTCAGGAAAATGGCCGTTGGAATAGACAACTCAGCAACGGAAGAAATTCTTCAAAGAAGTCAAACACTATGTCTGGGATGAGCCATACCTGTTCAAACGCTGTGCTGATCAATTACTGAGACAGTGTATTCCAAAGGAGAAGGTCAATAGTGTTCTGTAACATTGTCATTCATCACTATACAACTGACATTTCAGCGGGAATAAAATTGCAACCAAAGTCCTACAATCAGGTTTGTTTTAGCCCACTCATTTTAAAGATGCTTATCTATTTGCTTTTTAATGTGATAGGTGCCAGAGAACAGGGAATATTTCATTAAGAAATGAAGGACCTCTGCAAAATATTCTGGAAATTGAGATATTTGATGTATGAGGGATTGATTTTGTGGGACCCTTTGTTCCATCATTCGGAAACCTACTAGTTGCAGTAGACTATGTCTCCAAATGGATTGAAGCAATTGCACTACCATCAAATGATTCAAAAGTGGTGATTAAATTCCTTAAAAAGAATATTTTCACTCGTTTGGAACACCGCTGGCAATTATCAGCGATGGTGGCACATATTTCTACAACAGATACTTTGATGCACTCCTATCCAAATATGGAGTTACTCATAAAGTTGCAACAGCCTACCATCCGCAATCAAATAGACATGTTGAAGTTTCAAATAGGGAAATCAAAAGAATTTTTGAAAGAACTGTTGGATCAACAAGTAAGGACTGGTCTGAAAAACTGGATGACGCATTATGGGCCTACCGGACAGCTTACAATACACCCATTGGTATGTCCCCATATCGAATGTTGTTTGGAAAAGCGTGCCATATGCTAGTGGAGCTTGAACACAAGGTTCACTAGCACTGAAGAACTTGAAACTTGATCTACAAGCAACAGGAGAGAAAAAACTCCATCAACTCAACGAATTGCAGGAATTTCGCCTATAGGTGTATGAGAATTCCAAACTATACAAAGAAAAGACGAAGAAATAGCATGATAAAAAAATAATGTGTAGACAACTGGAGCCAGGGTAGCAGGTGTTGTTATACGATTCACGGCTGAAATTTTTTTATTGGAAAGCTGAAATCCAAGTGGTCAGGCCTATTTGTGATTACTCATGTGTTACCATATATAGAATACAATCCCAAGTCTAATAACACATTCAAAGTTAAAAACCAGCGTGTCAAGCACTACTGGGGAGAATCAATTGAGCAATAAAAAGAAAGTTTTACACTTTCAGATCCAGCTTGATGTTCGGGCAGTCATGTCTTGGTGACGACGTTAAACTTAGCACTCGCTGGGAGGTAACCCATGCAATTTGTGTATATATTGTGATTTAGTGTGTTTTATTTTATGTGATTAATTTGCGTAGGTAAATTCAGATTTCAGGATGGAAGAAGTTCTCACAAATCTTCACAAGTAATTTCCTACTCTCCCTCAAAATTCTCTGATGAAGATCTATAAAGCTCGCATATAACGGATGAGAATACTGATGATCAAAGGTATTCCTACTGACATTCCTTGGATTATTGAAGCATGAGTCCGATTGGCAGGTGAGTCCTCTAACTCTTTTATTTTATATCTACCTGGTTTAGAAAGAAGCACCTATGCTAAAAAGAGAAGAGCTAAAAAAAAAGGTGTTTGTTACAAATGCGCTCGCATGACATGTCATACTCGTTGTCGTTATTTAGGAATAGTGTCTGAAAACCATGAAGATAAGATTAAATTCATTAGGGATGGCTTGAGTAAGAAGTCTTTGGATGATATATCTAAGACTCTTGGGATGCATTCCAGTGGATATGTGCATCACGCAATTCACAAGTTATATACCGAATTCCGTAAAGAAAGACAATAGTATAGTCTCAGGAATTTGACTCTAAAAGACACTGTTTGTCAATTTATAAGAAAATTGGATGAGAAGCTTGTCCCTGACGCATAGACGTCATTTAAGCCGTTACTTTCCTGTAAATATTATATCTCTTTGTCTTTTCTTAATAATTGTGATTTGTTTGTTGTTTTCTTTTATTTTCTCTGACAGGATCCATACTTTTTATCCTTTCATGATTTATTTGACTGTTTAACTAATAATTATCATTTGGCAGGTACTAGTACTATTATTACTCACCTTTTTAGGTGTTATAAATTCAACTCATCATTGCACTTTTGAAGGCATCCAGATAAAAATGAAAGCCACTTCAAGAAGACAAGTTATAAATATATGTGTCTTTTGTGGTACTAGGCCACAATACGTAGCGGCAGCACAAGAATTCGGTCGAGTCTTAGCTGAAAGGAATATGCACCTAGTATATGGCGGTGGCAATCTTGGACTAATGGGGATCATTTCAAAGGCCGTACAGGATGAAGGCAGTCAAGTCTTGGGAATCATCACAAAACCTTTGGCAGAGGTGAATCTGATAAGACCATCAAATAGAAAGGAACTAATTGTGCCAGGTATGTCTGAATGACTAATAGAAATGATTAATCATGCTGATGCTTTTATTGCTTTGCCAGGTGGCTTGGGTACAATGGAGGAAATCTTTACAGTACTATATTGGGCAAACTTGAACATACACCAGAAACTAATTGGATTGTTTAACGCTGATGGATTTTATGATTTTCTTTGTGTGTTTATTCATGATGCCCAGAGAAATGGGTTCTATCAAAAACTTTAAAAGAACTCCTCTTCACTACCAGAACTACCCCAGATTTAATTGACCAAATCTTATCATTTGAACCATAAATTGACCATATCATTTCCAAGATAAACTGGTCTTATAATGATCGTGGTAAGAAGCGTCAGATAAATCTGGATCTTAACATTTAATTTTCCTTTTAGATGTAAAATATCAGCTAACCATATACTATCTTCTAAACTCTTCTTCTACTTTTTAAGACATTGGGGACAATGTCTTATTTCAGTTTAGGGGTGGGGAATATTTGACTAGTATCTTGTTTTTATGTTTTTTATTTCTAGTCCAAAATTTTCGAAAAAATCAAAAAAATTTGAAAAATTTTAGACAAATTAAAAAAAATTTGTGTTTTTGTGTTTTTAATTTCATTAATCATGTGAAATTGGTGTGAGATAGCTGTGTAAGGAATTTCCACTCCTGAGACGTATCTCAACCTATTTCGGAACAAGTTAATTTTTGTTTATTTCCTTTTGAATTATTTAATTTGTGAATTCTCCAAAATATTGACTAAAAAGAATCTTCATATGCTCAGTTGACAGGTATTATCAACATACATGGTAACATACGGAAATGATGTGTAATTAATGAGTTTGTAATATTTTGTGCTCTAGTTTAATTGGAGGAAGCATGTAAAAAAAGAAAGTCTGTAGGGGTATTTTAACACCTAGTTCCCTAAAACGAACTGGTTTGGGAGTCACTGGCCCAAAGCTCGCTACATGAATCGAAGATGTTGGAAAAAAATATATATCTGAAGTCTGAGTAATTAAGTCTGCAGATGTGTCTTAACACCTAGTGTTGTCCTAAAGCCAACTGATTTGTGAGTCACTGGCCTAAAGCTTGCTACATGGATGGAAGATATTATATATAAATAAATAAATAAATAAAAATCAGAAAAATATTTCATTGTCTAAAAAGGGTGTAAATTCTTATATAACTTTAGGACAAAAATATTACTCACTTTTCAATTACACTTGTGACTATTGTGGGCAAAAATGAGTTGATTAATATTTTATTGGCTGTGTGTATGGGGAATGGTAAAAATAATCGGAGAATTTACTTATTCGGTAATTTTGAAAGAAGGAAAACAACTATTAACTTGGATAAGAGGTTTCACCTGATTAGTCACTAACTTGTTTATTCTCTTTTCTCTTGCCTTTTGGCTTTTGTGTGCATAAGTTTTACTATCTTTTTACTTTTATCAAACGTGTGTAGGTATCATTGCTGTAAGCTCTCATGAGACAACAACTCGTCTACTAGGGACACCTAGGAATTTAAAGGCTTGTTGCATACGTTAAATGCAACCATGATACTTATGAAAGTGGCTTGGTTTAGTTTTATTTTAAAGATGTTTATGTTATTTTATTTTAATGTTATCCTTGAGGACTAGCAAAATGATAGGTTTGGGGGTGTGATGCGTGGTAAATGTATCACTATTTCCCACTCAATTGACCTAATATTTTGTATAGTTTCTTGAGTTTTGTGAATATTTTGATGTATTTTGTGTATATTTTGATGTGTTTTGTGTTATTTTATAGATAAATAAAGTTTCACGACTCTTTGTAGGTGATTTGGGGGCAAAATAATGAAAAACGAGCAAAAAGGGCAAAATTATCATTTTTGCATCGCGACACGAATGACGCATCGTGACCGCTAATGTGCACTGAAAATTTCTAAAATGCACCATGCTACGTGTCACAATCAGAGAAGTTTGCTAAAATGCACACTTGCTAACATGCGCCTACCACATGTCAAAATCACAGCAATTCTGCTAACGTGCGTCGTGCCATGTGTCACCATCACATGCTGCCGACAATCATCAACACCACGTCAGCACAATTATTGATTAATCATCCAAGCCATGCCATGTGTCATCGTCTCCGCAAATTACGGTGCGGCGTGACGGGTAAAAGGTGGCGCGTCGCGACGCACTTGATAAAAAAATGTCTATAAATTGAGGCCGAATTTTCAGATTTGAATTCATACTCTTCTCTATGTAATTCCTTAAGAATACTAGAGGATTGTATCTTGTTTATTTATTTACAACTTTCAGCAATTAATTTCCGCCTTTGAACTTTCATTTCTTTACTTTTCAGCCTTTACTTTCTGCAATTTACTTTTCAGCACAGTACCTTCCTTTCTTTACTTTTCAGTAATGAGGAGGTAACTCCCCCCTACTGGGGTAAAAGGTAAAGCTTTTATTACTAATATTTAGATTAATCTCCCTTAAATATAATATATAAACTAGTTAAAACCTGACTTAATGAGGATACCGTCTGATTGGTAGGTTGGTAAATATTGAAATTGGTTTTAACTTGACTAACTGGATACCGCCCAATTGGTCGGTTGGTAATTAATTATAAATTTGACTTAATCAGGATACTGCGTATATGGCAGGTTGGTAATATCACACAAAGTTAATATATTATATTAAGGGAGATATCTAAAATAGTAGTGATAAAAGTATAGCTTTTTACTCCAGCATTTTCATTTATTGTACTTTTAGATTTTTAGTTTTTAGCATTTACTTTTACGCATTTACTTTTCAGTATTTACTTTATGTCTTTTATTTTATTTAAGTTTTACCTGCCATAAATATGTGTCATAACTAAACCCATTATCTGGAATGTGATGAACTCCAATTTCACCGGTTAATAAGGGGTTATTTTATGGTTTGGGTAATTTAAAGGTTTATTTATTAAGTCTTAGTCTTAATGCTTCTTGTTAACTGGCCATTAATAAGATTGATTCGGTAAACTTAAAATGAACTTGGAAAATGGATTTTAGGTTTGAGACCTTAAACTCAATAGCCAACGATTTTTCTTGAGGATAGATAACTCTTTAATAGATTTGCTTACAGGATAGGAATATACTTGTCAGGCGAGGGTAGCCATAGTTAGAACTTAATCTTAATGAATTCAGGTAACTTGGTTGATATAGAAATATGATTAATTGGGTTACACTGGGTATTTGTATTTGACTATCGGAAGAGGCTTTTACATAATTTCGTGTTGCAGGTTAATAAACCAATATATTACACAAACGTAAAATAATCACTTCATCTTTTAAAAGTTATTGGAAAGATTCACAATCCTCGGTAGTTTTGAAATTTTGAATTTTCTTCAATCTATTTTCAAGCAATTTTATTTACTTGTTTTGAGTTTAAAATCACTTTCAAATCAAACAACCAATCCATTAGATACTTGTAAATATTTAAATTCTGTAGGCACTGCATTTTTGCATATAAGTCCCAATGATGAGTCTCGTATAGAGACACTACCTCTTTAGATTAAGGAAGCCGCGGGAAACAGATGTCGGAACGAAAAAGTCAAGAATTGACACATTGTTGGATTTAATTCGCTTGATTAGCTGAAGGGTTCACTTGTTGGACCTCTGTTTTAAAACACATCCTTATCCCAAACTCCTGCAAGACACACACCAAGCCCACACACCAAGCCCAACAAGCAAGCCAAACTCACACCCAAACCACCCTAAGTCACGCCCAAAGCCATCCTAAATAACCAAATAACACATTAAACACATGCTAAAATCAAGATAAATCACCTTTCTTAAGTAAAAGATACAAATCAAAACCCATCAAATGTCTTCCTAATTCAATCAAATCATATCTCTAACTAAAATAGAAGAAATCAAATTAAATTAAATCACTTCCCTAATTCAAAGATTTTCTTTATCACATAATAATTAAAAAATAACTCCCATTAATGCACAAATCCTTCTCATTCTCCAATAAGGAAAGCCTCCATCCCTTTGCCTATAAAAAGAACCATTCACCAACACATTCAGGCTAGTGCATTCATGCCCAAGCTCTCCCAAAATTCCTAGAAATCACGCCCAAGCCTTCAAACTAGCCCTGCATTGCCACAAATCATCACCACAAACTGGCCCTATATTGCCGCAAATCACCACCACAAACTAGCCATCCATTGCCGCAAATCACCACCACAAAACACCACTCGAACAGCAGCACATTCACCCACAAAACACCCTCCGAACAGCAGCACATTCACGCCAAAATAAGCCCCTGAAACAGTCCTATATTCATGCTAAAATCAGCCCCAAACAACCCTATATTCACGCCAAAACAGCCCCTCACTGCACCCTTAAATCACAAAAAAATTGCACTCCAAAACACCTCAAAAATCACAAAAAACTGCACTTTAAATCTCCCTTTATTACCAAAAAAACTGTACTTTAAAACCATCGTAAAAACAGCAGTAAAAACAGTGAAAACAGCTGCCCAAAATAGCAAGACAGCGAAGGAAAATAAGGAACTAGTGAACCGGAAGAGTTACGGAACATCTACCCTTCCGACGGCCGTGTAACGCGCCTTCGAGAGACAACAAAAGAAATTAGACCTGAGGGAACCATTTTTATTTATTCTCCTTTATTTTTTATTTATTTTGTTACTTTATTTTGCATAAGTATTATGGATTGATGCATGATGTGATTTCCGGATGAGCGGAATGCGTGTTCTCTTTTGTGGTATATCGGATAGAAACCCGGACGTAAATCCCGTAGCCGGATCCGAATGGACGGTAGTGCGATCTGTACTCGGGATACAACGCCACGTACCACTTGAGAGACATACGTATTTCGTTTCATCCAACCATGTATTTGAGCATGATTAGGTTGCTAGTATGTTATTTATTATTAAAGTATGATTTAGTTTAATATATCATTTATTTTCAAACATGATCATGTTGTTTATTGTTATGCATGATTTAGTTCTTTAATTTTGCATTAGTAATTTAGTTTATGTTTATGTTAAAATAATTATCTATTTGTTCTTTGCGTTGGATGATTCAACATGCTCGTTGTGTGATACTATATGCTTACCGTTATAATGACTTACTTTCAAAGGATGCAAACTTAGTCGTAGGATTTACTTTCATGAATGAGAACTAGATTACCCTTGAGCATATATGTTGCGTGGATTCGGTTAGTTTATTGCACAAATCATATCATTACAAGTGACATAAGTAAGGGGCCATTCTGAACCCAACGATTTGAGGTCTTCCCTTGCGAGGGGTGAGTGCGGCCTTAAATCTTTGTCCAAGTTCACACTAGGTGGCGACTCAATTTTATTCTCCGGTTTAGTTCCTCTGCGAGCTATTCCGTATTCCCGACTAGGCCGCGAGCCAAGAACAGCTCCCCGATTTCTGTGTCCTACAGTCTGGCGACTCCACTGGGGATAGAGAATCGTCCCTGAAATAATGTCTTGTAATGATTATGATTTGTGCTTTAGTTAACCGTGTCTATTGTGGGTTAAAAGGGTTTAATCAGAGGCACTTTTTTAAGGCTAGGTAATGGTTTGGTGTCTTCCTTCATTCACTACCTTTCTATAAGGAAAAGCTGTGAAGGCACCTAGATAATCATGTACTCGTAGCTACTGTGATGGACTAATCTGGAGGACTCATTGTTTATTCCTGTCACCAAGCGATAAGAGCCTAAGAGGCTTGGGTATTTAAGAGAGTTCGCTCCACCCTCCCTCTGGGGAATCTACAACGGGAAATCCATTTGATAGTCAGTCACGCATCTTAACTCGTTGGCACGTACCGTAAGGTATAAAAAAGGTGCGCTCACTTGGGCGCTTGAACCATTGAGTGGGGAGTCCTAGTTATGGGCAATCCTTCGTCAACGAGAGCCTCTCATAAACCCACATGAGAACCTTAGTCATAGAACTAATAGAAATTATTTTTTTTATGTTTATGTTTTGGGCCATCGTCATTTGGATCCGGTTGGACCTCTTCTCAAAAGATGTGAACTTGTTAGGCCATTTAAATTGGGATGATTCGTGTCTTTTGATAGTTGGGCCAAAAGCTTCTAAAATACCGGTGGGCCATTTTATGTGTGCGCCTCTTATCATTTGAAGTCGTTTAGTCATGTTATCGCAAAGTGTAAACCTGTTTGGCCTTTTCAACTGGGACAAGTTTGCATCGTGTAATAATGTGATCGAATACTTTAAAATGATAGTGGGCCAATTAGTATAAAATCTTTATAAGCTTATATATTACATGTATTGCACGCATATGCACTAACACACGATCTTAAAAGAAATCATAGATTCCCGTTGGGTTAGGGAAGAGGGGAGACTAATCAAAAGACCATCAGTAAATATGAGTGAATCCGTCAACGAAGGGTCTCAAATGGGTCAGATTGAAGCTAATCTCACCAAAATAACTAAACAACTGCAAGCTCTGACTGCTGTCGTGTCTAATATGACTATGCCCCGCACTACGGGTGGATCTGAAAACGAGAGCCGTGAGGGCCCTCCAAGTGGTTTGAATGATGATGCTCCGGTGTTTGATAATGATATGGCTGAATATGCCGCAGGGAGAATAGCCGGGTCTCAGGCCGAGATACAGAAGCTCCGTGATCAGATGGAGTCGGTTACTCACAAACTGAAGGGGAAATATGAGGATTTATTGGATTATGATAGGATGACCTTCGAGAAGCAACTATCAGCTCAGTTTAAAATGCCCCATATTGCCAAGTTTAATAGGAATGGGGACCCGATGGTCCATCTCCGGCAATATATCTCGGTAATGAGTTCAATAGGCCTGTCACAGCGCCAAGTCCAAAAGATGTTTGGGATGTCACTCGTGGGGGCACCTGTAGTATGGTATCACAGCCTGGAGAAAAAGGTTAAGGAAGATTGGAGGGAACTGGCAGACGCCTTCTTGAAATAGTATGTTACAGACCTGGAGATTGATTTGTCACTCCGCAATTTGGAGAACACCAAACAGAAGCTGGAGGAGAGCTTCAAAGATTATGTGGATCGCTGGAGAAACTAGCTTTTGAAAATACAGACTCGGCCTTCAGAGAAAGACCATATCAAGATGATCATCAAGGGTACTAAGCCCTCCATTTATGGCAAGTTGAGGAGAATGACTTCGATGATTGCAGCTGAGAACTGAAAGTTTTATTGCCATAATATGAGGACTTTTGGGGGGCCTTCTGAAACCAAGCCCACTACTGCGGAGGTCGCTGCCATCAGAAACAAGCAATTCTCCAACCTTGGTAGACCTTTGTCGAAGGTGTTTGAAAAGTTTGCGGGGACAAGGACTATTGAAACCCTTAGAAGGCAAACCAATTCCACACCCCCCACCGTCACACATAAATGTGAACCTCTATTTTCACTTCCACCAGCTACATGGCCATGACACCAACAACTGCATCCGTCGCAGGCATGAAATCCAAGACCTCATAGATTCCCAAAAAATACCCGACCCAGGAAAAGAACAACCCAACACACACAGAAACCCTCTACCAAACTACCACTCCGTTCCACCACCCACCTACATGATCAACTCCGGCCTGCCCGAAAACTTTATCCTCCAAGCTTTCAACCAATCAGCTTCTTTCATAGGGATAGGAAATGACGACGGTGGAGAACCATAGGCTAAGGAATAAGGCAATACTACGAATGATGAAGTTGTTCCTCCTAGTTTATTTGATCCTGCATTTTTAATATAGACATTGATTTTACCTACTAGTTCGAACCATTTCTTAATGATAATAAAGTCGTTCATTTCATTTACTTGCCTGGGTATCTTCCTTTCAACCTGCAACATGAGTATATTTGACAAAAGCATTCAACCTTGGTACTATGATACTCAACGATGTTTAGAAACATAGGCAATCCTCAGAAGAAGCAAGCGGAAAAGACAAAATAGCCATTCAGAAATTAGGAAATGGGGCAGTGAGAATGTCAGATTTAGAAGAGAATGAGTCCACAGAGCCGATCAACGTAGACAGATTGAAACAGTATTTTACTTGAGGAAGAGAAGTCCGAGCAGTCACCAGGGAAATTGACGGAAGACCTAACCCAACGGGATAGGAAACTCATCCATACATGCATACACGTAACGTATTTTACATTCTTTTATGTTTGTTTTATTTTATATTCACAGGTTCCAAAGAAGAAAAAAGATAGCGGCAAAGACAAGCCAATCAGAAACAGCAACAGCACGGTATCAGGAATGAATTATAGGATTGAGGCCCATATCAGTATCAGATTTGGGTAGGAATCCCAGGGTTGAGGCCCGTATTGTGTTAGTTCCGAGAAAGAATCTCAGGGTTGAGGCCCATATCAGCATGAGTTTCGGGAACGGATCTCAGGGGGCAAAGCCCACATTATCAACAGTTGAAAGGAAGAATTTCGCAGAGTGAAAAAAAAGAGAGAAAGTCTTTGATGGTTAAGCATATGTCCGGTGATGACATTATTTGTTGTAGGGAGAAACTTTAGAAACGAAAAATGTGAGACGTGCTCGTGTCCGGTATTCTGAATGGATTGATCTTGGCTAGACTCATGAGCACTTGATTACGAGATCTCAACAGTAAAAGTCTGAGTGGTTGGCAAGATGTCTAGTTGAAGAGATGATGGATCGGTGAATGATCATTTG
Organism: Zanthoxylum bungeanum; assembly: GCA_019454045.1. Taxonomy (NCBI): domain Eukaryota; kingdom Viridiplantae; phylum Streptophyta; class Magnoliopsida; order Sapindales; family Rutaceae; genus Zanthoxylum; species Zanthoxylum bungeanum. The sequence goes on from SKCR01023515.1 coordinate 213,491, forward strand.
CCTGGATATCCCTCCTAGTTTACTTATGCTACGATATATGATATGGTTGGAAATAAAGAAAAGTCTCTGCAATGAAAAGAAAAGAAAAAATTGACCGACTATAACCGATAAGCGTGAAGCTACCCATAGGCGAGTATTAGGACCACCATGAGGAGAAATACTACCTTAAAGGGTAGGTGTGTCAAAGAAAGAAAAAGAAAAGAAAAAAAAAAGAAAAAGAATGAAAAGAATAAAGAGAAAGAGACAAGGAAAAAAGAAGAAGACCATATCATGTTGAGTATGACGAAGTAATCATAGAGTGTGATCAAGACATCTAGATTGGTTAGACCCACCGATCCGATTCTCTGAGACGAAATCATCGAGTTGGCCTACTTAAGGATTAAGCTGCGAAAGAGCCTTAGCACACACACACACACCAGGAGTCTAGTTCAGATCACTATTCAGACGATCGGATTCGAGTGTATCAAGTACTTTGAAGGTTCTCAAGTTTCGACGCGAAGCATTCGTTGAGGACGAAAATATGTCTGACTATCTAAATCATCTCGTGAAAGACAGTATAGTATGTTGAAATAAACCATCACATCATCCATATCAGTTTTGGGGATAAGTCCCGAGGGCGAGGCCCACATCTTTATCAGAATCAGTCTGGTCGGGTATGGCACTCTAGGGGCGAGGCCCACATTAGTAGAAGTATCAGTCTTACCGGGTATGACACTTTGGTGGCGAGGCCCATATTAGCATCAGATCAGTTTGCCAGGTACGGCACTTCGGGTATGAAGACATCAGATCAGTTTTTCCAGGTACGGCACTCCGGGTATGGAGACATCAGTTTAGTTTTGCCAGATACGACACTCCGGGTATGGAGACACATCAGCATCAGTTTTGTCGAGAATGGTAATCCGAGAATGGAGCAGAGTTCGAGAATGAACAAACCAATAATGGTAATCCGAGAATGGAGCAGGTTCGAGAATGAACAAGCCAAGAATGGTAATCCAAGAATGGAGCGGAGTTCGAAAATGAACAAGCCGAGAATGGCAATCCGAGAATGGAGCAGGTTCGAGAATGATCAAGCCAAGAATGGTAATCCAAAAATGGAGCAAGGTTCAGGAATGAACAAGCCGAGAATGGTAAGCCGAGAATGGAGCAGAGTTCGAGAATGAACTAGTCGAGAATGGCAAGAATGGAATGGAGTTCGAGAATGAACAAGCCGAGAATGGTAATCCGAGAATGGAACAGAGTTCGAGAATGAACAAGCTGAGAATAGTAATCCGAGAATGGAGTAGAGTCCGAGAATGAAAAAACCAAGAATTGTAATCCAAGAATAGAGCAAGGTTCGGGAATGGACCACCTCACAGTAACAGTTCGGGAATGGACCACGTCATACAGTAATAGTTCGGGAATAAACCGCACCACGATAATGGTTTGAGAATGGACCACCTCACAGTAATGGTTCGAGAATGGACCACCTCTCATCAACTCGGTTCGAAAATAGACCACCTCACAACAAAATCAACTCAACTCAACACAGACAAGTCAAGTGGCAGCTGGCGAGCCAGGTAAGTAAAAATGCATTGCACGTACTTTGATAGAATTGTCATTGTCACGCACTGCACAAGTCCATCAAAGTGGGGGCGACTGTAGGCACTGTATTTTTACATATAAGTTCCGATAATGAGTCTCGTATGCAAACACTACCTCTTTAGATTAAGGAAGCCGCGGGAAATGGATGTCGGAAGGAAAAAGTCAAGAATTGACACATTGTTGGATTTAATTCGCTGGATTAGCTGAAGGGTTCGCTTGTTGGACCTCTGTTTTAAAACACATCCTTAGCCCAAACTCCCGCAAGACACACACCAAGCCCACACACCACCAAACCACACACCAAGCCCAACAAGCAAGCCAAACTCACGCCCAAACCACCCTAAGTCATGCCCAAAGCCATCCTAAATAACAAAATACAACATTAAACACATGTTAAAATCAAGATAAATCACCTTCCTTAATTAAAAGATACAAATCAAAACCCATCAAATACCTTCCTAATTCCATCAAATCATATCTCTAACTAAAAGAGAAGAAATCAAATTAAATTTAATCACTTCCCTAATTCAAAGATTTTCTTTATCACATAATAATTAAAAAAATATATCTCATTAATGCACAAATCTTTCTCCTTCTCCAACAAGGAAAGCCTCCATCCCTTTGCCTAAAAAAAACCCATCACCAACACATTCAGGCTAGTGCATTCACGCCCAAGCTCTCCCAAAATTCCTAGCCTTCACGCCCAAGCCTTCAAACTAGCCCTTCATTGCCGCAAATCATCACCATAAACTAGCCTTATATTGCCGCAAATCACCACGACAAACTAGCCCTCCATTGCCGTAAATCACCACCACAAAACACCCCCCGAACAGCAGCACATTCACCCACAAAACATCCCCCGAATAGAAGCACATTCACACCAAAATAAGCCCTTGAAACAGCCCTATATTCACGCCAAAATCATCCCCAAACACTATATTCAGGCCAAAACAGCCCCTCACTGCACCCTTAAACCACAAAAAAACCGCACTCCAAAACACCTCGAAAATCACAAAAAAAAAAAACTACACTTTAAATCTCCCTTTATTACCAAAAAAACTGCACTTTAAAACCACCACAAAAACAACAAAAATAGCAGCAAAAATAGCAAAAATAGTGAAAACAGCAGCCCAAAATAGCAAAACAGCGAAGGAAAATAAGGAACTAGTGAACCGGAAGAGTTGCGGAGCATCTACCCTTCCGACGGCCGTGTAACGCGCCTTCGAGAGACAACAAAAGAGGTTAGACCTGAGGACACTCTTTTTTACTTATTCTCCTTTATTTTTTATTTATTTTATTACTTTATTTCACATGAGTATTATGGATTAATGCATGATGTGATTTCCAGATGAGCAGAATGTGTGTTATCTTTTGTGGTATATCGGATGGAAACCCGGATGTAAATTCTGTAGCTGAATCCGAATGGACAGTAGTGCGGTCTGTACTCAGGATACAACGCCACATACCACTTGAGAGACACACGTATTTTGTTTCATCCGACCATGTATTTGAGCATGATTAGGTTGCTTGTATGTTATTTATTATTAAAGCTTGATTTAGTTTAATATATCATTTATTTTCAAGCATGATTATGTTGTTTATTTTTATGCATGATTTACTTCTTTAATTTTGCATTAGCAATTTAGTTTATGTTTATGTTAAAAAAAATTATCTATTTGTTCTTTGCATTGGATGATTCAACATGCTCGTTGTGTGATACTATATGCTTACCATTATAATGACTTACTTTCGAAGCATGCAAACTTAGTCGTAGGATTTACTTTCATGAATGAGAACTAGATTACCCTTGAGCATATATGTTGAATGGATTCGGTTAGTTTATTACACAAATCATATCATTACAAGTGACATAAGTAATGGACCATTCTGAACCAAACTGTTTGAGGTCTTCCCTTGCGATGGGTGAGTGCGGCCTTAAATCTTTATCCCAGTTCACACCGGGTGGTGACTCCATTTTGTTCTCCAGTTTAGTTCCTCCGCGAGCTATTCCGTACTCCTTACTAGGCCGCGAGCCTAGAACAGCGTCTCCTATTTCTGTGGCCTACAACTTCATATATTAATAAAGGTTTTAAGTCCTCCTAGGATCGATACTTTTTATACAACATGAATAATATGTGCGCTTGCGTTATACAGGTGTAATTATGTACATGTCACTTATCAACGTGTGGCAAGCGTTGTATCGCTGTATCACTATACATGATTTTCCAAAGAAATAAAGAAAGGTTCTTAAGGATAAAATTCCTTAAGGGTTGGACTTGATCTTGGAATGATTTTGTTCTTACAAAATCACGATTCGAGGTTCTTGGGGCTTAGAACACATGTAGGGATTTGTTTGTCTTTGTTCAGGGCGGGTTCTTATCATTTGGTATCAGAGCTCAAGGTTCCAAGGTCAATATTTTCTCTATTTTTATCGTTTTATGAGTTCTTTATATTTCTTTTTCATCTCTTCTAATTTCATTTTTTTTCTTTGTGTTTTTCTGGTTTATAACTTCAATTTAGATGTTATTATAATGTTCTTTCATGATAATAGCATATAGGATTCAATGGCGCCCAGGTAGAGAACACATTATTATAATGGAGGCCAGGCAGAGAGCACATTATCGACAGGTGAATATCATTACATGGGGGAAGACACTGGCCGGAGATTCTAACCGGTCAAGAAAAAACTATAGTCGGACTCGGGGGTCAGAGGTGTTAGAAACAGGGGGGCCTCGTGAACACAAGGTGGTTAGTCCGTACCAGTAATGTTCACGGACGAGGATGCTCGAGGGGTGAGTTTCCCCCACGATGATGCATTAATAATCAAGGCAACAATCGGCGGTTCTGAGGTAGACAGAATCTTAGTGGATCCCGGGAGTGCAATGGATATAATCTCCAATGAGGCCTTGGACGGTCTTGGAGTGGAGTATGCGGCTCTAACCGACGATGGGACTCCCCTACACGGCTTCGGGGGCTCGACGGTCGTTCTGTTAGGAAGAATATAATTGGCAATGATAATCAAAACTCATCCCGGACTCGGACGATTATAATGAATTTCACGGTGGTGGATTGTATGAGCAGTTACCAGGTCATTATTGGTTGGCCTTTCATGATGAAGACAAAGGCTGCAATATCTTGCTATTACTTGAAGTTAAAGTTCCCCACCTGGGATGGGATTGGAATCGTGTGCGGGAGTCAGAAGGTAGCTCGGAGCTGTTTTGCCACCCTCTCACGGGAAACCCTCTGCATTGAAATGGGTACTAGGAAAAAGGCAATGGAATGAAGACGGGGAAGAGGCAAGTAAGGATCCGGGTCCTTGACCAAAGAAAATTACCCAGCTAGGGGCAGTCGAAGAATTAGAGATGATAGAGTTTTTCGGAACTGGGAAGAATGTAAAAAATAGGGGAAGACTTAGACGAGGCCCTGAAACAGGACCTGCTGAAGTGTCTAAAGGAGTACCCAGACATCTTTACATGGGGGCACGGTGATATGCCCGGGATAGATCCGAAGTTTATCAGTCACCATTTAGCGGTAAACCCATCCCACAAATCGGTCAAGTAAAAAAGAAGAACCTTTAACCAGGAGCGGTGCAGGGCAATGGCTGCCGATGTAGAAAAACTATTGAAAGCTGGTTTTATCAGAGAAGTGAAATACTCGAAGTGGGTATCAACTTGGTATTAGTGAAGAAACCCAATGGAAAATGGAGAATGTGCGTGGATTTCACCGACCTCAACAAAGCATGCCTGAAAGACAGCTTCCCACTACCAAAGGTAGATCAGTTGGTGGATTCGACGGCCTGCCAAGGACTACTAAGCTTTATGGATACATTTTCGGGATATAACCAGGTCAAGATTCATCCTGAGGACGAAGAGAAGATGAATTTTGTTACCGATCAGGGGCTTTATTGCTATAAAGTAATGCCCTTCGGATTGAAAAATGTCGGGGCAACCTTTCAAAGGTTGGTGAACAAGATTTATAGGCCACTCATCGGCACATCAATGCTGGTATATGTTGATGAAATGATAACAATGTCTAAAGAGCCAGATTGTCACGTGGCCGAACTGAAGAAAACCTTTGAATTGCTAAGGAAGCATAACTTAAAGCTCAACCCGGAGAAGTGTGCTTTCGGAGTGGCCTCGGGAAAGTTTTTGGGCTATATAGTAAGCTCCCGAGGCATAGAAGAAAATCCTCAGAAGATCCAAGCCGTTCTGGCCTTAAAGTCTCCCAAAACGATAAAAGAAGTGCAAAGCCTGACCGGCAGGGTGGTCGCATTAAATCGATTTATTTCCCGAGCAATCGACAAATGCCATCATTTCTTCAAAGTCGTCAAGAGGACAAAAAGAGAAGTCAACTGGACACCAGAATGTGAGGAGGCCTTCCTGCAGTTAAAACAATACCTGATGTAGCCTCCACTTCTAGCAAAGTTGTCCCCTGGTGAGACCTTATACTTATATTTAGCTGTTTCGGAGCATGCAGTAAGTTCAGTATTAGTGCAAGAGGTTGATAAAGTCCAAAGGCCAGTGTATTATGTTAGTAAAGCTTTATTGGATGCCGAGACCAGATATCCAGCACATGAGCTGGTCGCCTTGTCATTAATCATTGCGGCTCTGAAGTTACGACCTTACTTTTAAGCCCATCCTATTGGGGTTATACTGATTATCCTTTGAGGCAGATTCAGCTGAAACTGGAGGTCTCGGGCAGGTCAATGAAATGGTCGGTAGAGTTGAGTGAACATGACATTTCTTACCTCCCAAGGGCAGCGGTAAAAGGGTAGGCTCTGGCGAACTTTGTTGCTGAATTCACATAACCCCAGATTTTGATCATTGGGGAAGAAAAATAGGAGATGTCGGTAGACGGATCTGTCAACTCATAAGGTAGTCTTGCCGGAATCGTATTGAAAAATGATAAAGGTGAAGAAGTAATATTCGCCTTGAGATTCGCCTTCGAGGCCACAAATAATGAGGTGGAGTATGAGGCAATTTTACCCGATTTAAGATTATGCACAGTGATGGTCGTCCACGACGTAGTTGTAAGAAGCGACTCACAACTGGCCGTTCAGCAGCTGAAGGGAGAGTTCCAAGCCAGGGAGCCGAGTATGATAGCCTATTTGGCTGAGGTAAAAAGGTTGGTGGGAAAATAGGGAACGTGCATTTTGAGCAAGTCATCCAGGAAAAAAATTGTGAGGCAGACTCTTTAGCACGGCTAGCATCTTCGATAAGGTCAGAAAATCCTAGAATAGTCCCTCTAATCTGCCTCCGAGAAAAAAATGTGGGAGAGCTCGGCGTAGCGCCGATGGAAAGTGAATCTTCATGGATGCAACCAATCAGGAGATATTTGGAGACTATGGAGACACCTGAAGACAATAGAGAAGCCAGGAAGCTGAAATTTAAAAGCACCAAGTTTTCCCTGATCGAATGAGTGCTATACCGAAGGGACTATACGGTACCCCTCCTGAGATGTTTAGCAGAAGAGGAGGCTGACTATGTGCTCAGGGAAATTCATGCGGGAATATGTGGGAGTTACGTCGGAGAACAATCAATTGCCTTCAAAGCTTTAAGGCAAGGGTTCTACTGACCAACCATGCATCAAGACGGTATAAGGGTGGCCTGGAAATGTGAAGGATGCCAGAAGAATGCCAATATTCACCACCAGCCAGCAGAGCAGTTGACTACCATGTCCAGTCCTTGGCCGTTCGCCTAGTAGGGGCTGGATATCATCGGGCCGATGTCGATATGGTGAGGGCAGGCGAATACGCTATTGTTGCCGTAGATTATTTCACCAAATGGGTGGAAGCCAATCCCCTATCCGCGATCACAGAGAAGAAAGCAACGGAGTTTTTGAAGAAAAATATTATCTGCAGGTTCAGAATTCCTCGGGTCGCCATCACCGATAATGGAAAACAGTTCGATAGCAAAGGCGTCAGGAAGCTATGTGAAGACCTCCAAATCGCCTTAAGATTCGCCTCACCTGCCCATCTCATGTCTAACGGGTAGGTTGAGGTAATAAATAAGACCATTAAGGTAAATCTTAAAGCTCGGCTCGGATCCTCCAAGAGCTTATGGGTCGAGGAGTTACCATAAGTGTTGTGGGCGCACCGGACGACCTGTAAGGATTCCACAAGTGAAACACCATTTTCCTTATCATACGGATGCGAGGCGGTTATTTCAGCAGAGATCGGAATAACTACCCACAGGGTCCGGTATTTTAAGGACGGACCGAATGAGGAACTCATCAGAAGTCATATCGACCTGATCGAAGAAAAGAGAGAAAAGACGGCTATGAAGGCAGCAGTCTATCAGCAAAGAATGGCATGTTTCTACAACAAAAAAGTTCAGACCCGTGTCTTCCTTCCTAGTGACTTGGTATTGGGAAGGGTCACCTTGAACACTCGAAGGCCAGAGGAAGGTTCGTTAGGTGCCAAGTGGGAAGGGCCCTATAAAATTATAGAGGTGGTAAGGCTGTGTGTCTATATTTTGGAATAGCTGGACGGCACACGGTTAAAGAATCCTTGGAACGCCGAGATGTTGAGAAAGTACTTCCAGTATATTTTTCTTCATTTCTTTTTAACAACCCGACAAGGTTTAGGAGCTCAATATAAAGCCTCTCTCGAAATGTCCCGCAGAGAGTTATAGTAAGGGCAGTAGGTCCCCGAATATAAATAAAACTTCCTTTTTCAATTAAGAAAATTTTCACTAGTTTTTTTTAATTAGATTTGAAAGTCATATTCAATATTTAGGGGATATACTTGATGCGAAGGGATGATCTGGGATCAGGAAAGGCATCAAACTCGTGACACACCAATCACATGTGCTATCATAAAAACTCTGGGCAGAAGTGCTTCGACCTGACTCATTTCATTTTTGAGGATTATGACTGCGTCAAGGGATGAAATGCATGAGGGAGCACGTGAACCCTTCGTGGTAGTGTCAAACTCCCGAAGCTGGAGCGTGACTACCCTATGACTTAGATTTGTGAAGGATATATCGGGATGGTAATCGCATGGAGGGAGTGCCTCCATGAGATGGCTGGCCTGGCCGGTTTGGGACATACGACTTCGGGGGATGTGTTCCCGTATGTTTTATCTGACCAAATGATCTGTGAGAAGCATAGCACGGGGATGGATTATGCCCTCGTGGCGTTTGTTTGCTCCAGTGTTACCAAACATAAGGAGGAGCGTGCCCTTAATGTTTTGGACACTCTTTGATCTATATCTATTTGGTCGTTCGGGTCTGTGAGAAGCATAGTACGAGGAGAGATTGTACCCTTATAGCATATGCCTGCTCCAGTATTGTAAGGAGGAGCCCTCGAACAATACACAGGCTCCATAGTGACCTGACGTATAGAGGAATGTGCCCTTACCATTCTAAACGCTCTTTGATCCGAATCCTGGTTCACCGGGACTCTGAATTGAAAGATTAAGAATTGTGTTTTGGAAACCTCGGACAGGACGCTGTTTTGAGGCATATGTGCTGTTGTTTACACTTGCGAATGCTTTGCTTTGGGATAAGTGCTAAGCCACCCCACTTTTTGATTTTATTTTCCAAAATTTTATTTTTGTTTTTCGCTGGTCTGGCAAGGGGACGCCCGTGCCGAATTCGATAGGGCTTCAAAGGTTGATTCACTTCCCTCTGAATAAGTCCCAATGATTAATCAGCTCGGGCTGGACTCGTCCCTCTGAGGCCTCTGTTTGTGTTATCGGCTCGAGGCTGGGTTCGTTCCGCCGAGACCACTTGGTTATTCGGCTCGGGGCTGGAGTCGTTCCGCTGAGCCCATTATATTTTCTCTCATCTCGGGGTCGGGTCACGTCCTACCGAGTCTATACTTTCGGACTGGGGACGTAACATTTCCTCAGAGCCAAGTTTTTCTCTCAGCTCGGGGTCGGGTTACGTCCCACCGAGTCTGTCTTTTCGGACTGGGGACGTAACTTTCCCCCAAAACCAAGTGTTTCTCCTAGCTTAGAGTCGGCTTTCGTCCCACCACATGATCTTATATTCGGCCCGGGTTGTCCCCTCATGGCCAGGGCCTTGAGTGATCGTATGTAGGAAAGCATTCAGAGCAAATTAGGAAAGACAACAAGTGGAATAGAAACATGTAAAAAAAATAAATTGAAAATAATATAGTTGTACAAAGTTATTACAGAGAAAGTGAAGTTTGTTCAAGTTTACACGGGGCCCCGTTTGGGTTGCCCCTTGTAGATTGGCCCGTGCAGGGGCAATTAGTTCTTCCTCGATAGGCTCAGGTGGTAGATGGCTAGGCTCGGTCTCGGGAGGAGGGGCAGTGGCTTCCAAATTGACGGCCTGAGAGGCCCCGACAATTATAGCTTCGGGGGCAGGAATATGAGCCTCGGGTCGATTTTCTTCAGGAGCTGGGGGCACCGGGGTGATCGAAATGGGGTCGGGATCCATCACCTCTTCAGAAGAAGGGGAAGCCATTTTTGAAACTACTCATGTGAGAGTTCCCTTTGCAGAAGCGAATGGCCGCATGTATGAGCCCCATATCCAAGTTGGGCAATATCATCGGGTTAATCTCGGCCAGTCCCCGACCCCCTCAAGTAAGGGTGGCAATGGGCCAGGCAAGCCCGGGCCCGAGCTTTTTTTTGGGCCTGAATTTTAAAAAAAAAATAAAAAATAAAAATATATCAATATAAAATATATTTACACTATATACAAAGACAAATTATAAATAAATCACAAGTTTCATTGATAAATTAATAATTTAAATGTTAAAATAAATAAAAATGATACAAACATATTAAATATATATATATATATATTATATATATATTATATATATATTTTTTTTAAAAATTTTGGCCCGGCCCTGGCCGGTCTCGGGTCAAAATAGGAAAACCTGGCCCGGGCCCGAGCCGGGCTTTCATTTTAAGGGAGGGCTAAACTGCCACCCTTACCCTCAAGCCTGATTGCGTCCCTCTCGGCCTCCAACTCAGCTTCCTTTCTCTCAAGCTCGTCATGGACCCGTGCCAACTCTTCATTCTCAGCCCTCAGTTTGGATTCAACGCCTCACACTTCCACCTGTAGGATCCTGTTGTCGGCATGGGCAGCCTCTAAGTCCTTCTTGGCAGGCTCTGCATTTTTCCTCTCCAGAGAGGCGGCGGCCCTGAGAGCTTTATTTGTTGAATGATCCTCGACCGTTGCCAGTTCCAGGTTTTTTATCGTTTCGTCTTTATTAGCCAGCTCGACCTCCGTTTCAGTAAGGCAGTTCTGAAGCCTCTGGGCTTGGCCACCCTCGGATAGAAGGCTCAGGAGGATTTCCTTGTTCTTGGCCGCCAGATAGGTCACCTGCCGAGGAAAAATAGAAAATCAGAAATCAGATTAAGTCATGGACTCATAATGGGAATGAGGGAAGTGTGGCTACCTTGGCCATCTGGGAGCACAACCCCGTAACCACATCCTCGGCGAGTTCGTAAATTTCCGGAACCAAGTGAGAAGTGGCCTCCTTGATGTCCTGACCAAGGTCTTCTACGCCAAGAATCACGACGCCTTTCCGCTTTCTGGAAGTGCCCTCCGGCATTTTCTTCTCTTTCCGAACTGGATGTTTTTTGCTCAGGGCCTGTTCCTCCTCTCTCTCCCGAGTCAGCTCGGTTTCCTCTGCCCTGATCAGACATCTCATTTTTCTAACAGGTTTTGGGGGGCTGGCAGATCGGGTAGTGACTGTTGGCAATGCCTCAGATAGAGGAGATAAGCTTTGGGTAGCCGGCGGGGCTGCCTCTTTAGTCACCCTTTTGGCCTCGACAATTATTGGCTGTTTCCGAGAGGGCCCGGTTCCAGAGGGATGGGCTTTCTTCGTTGCACCGGCCAGTTGATCTAGATACTTTGGGCACTTTGACATCCCTGCAAGATACGAGGTAAAGCTTAGTCAGTCCAAAATTTGAATAATCTCAAGTCACCATCATGCTAAGCAAATAAGGGGATTAGTTAGAAGGTTAGTAAGAATCTACCTATCCGCCCCGGTACCTTCGGATGAGCAGTCCGGATGAGGCCCGACTCAACAAAGGTCGCATCATTAACCAATTGTTTCCAATGGTCGGTATATCGCTGAGCCCATCGTATCCGTACCCGGACCCGATGAGAGACCTTGGGAGCATCCCTCCAACAAGCTGGGAAGAGTCAAAGAAGTTAGAATCCTATCACATAATTAAAGAGCAGGAACACTAAGGGTTAGATTCTTAACCTCCCGCTCTAAAGATGTACGGGACTGAAGTCTCATCTTCATATATTGTCAGGGCCTGACCCCAATCTCCCGTGGCCCATAACCACAAATCTTTGAAGTTTTTGTTGGAGTCGGGGAGTTTACCGATGATGTTTGACGACTTGGCGTAGGCAGAAAGGTAGTATCAACCATGGTGCGTTCTTGGGTTAACCTTCAACCGATACAACCTCTTCACTTCTTCAATAGTAGGTTCACCGAGGCCCGCCCGATGCCAAATCACATATAGCCCGGCCAAGATCATCCAACTATTCAGGCTTAGTTGGCAAGGGGCGATCTCCATCTCGGCCAACAACCAGATGAAATAAGGTTGAATTGGCAGCCGGAGTCCACACTCGAAGAAGGCCAGAAGAATAGCCACCGAACCTTCATCAGGTTGACTGGCACGATCAAGTTGACGAGGGACTTCGAGGGCAATATCTATCGGAATATTATAGCGTTGCCGGAGCACTGCCAGATCATCTTCGATTATCTTGGAGGGCCGATTTATGTCCAGAGCCGAGCAGTCAAACTCACCGGGCTCTGGGTCTTTTCGTGGAATTCTGTGATGGTAGGTATCTTTTTCAACTTCGGAAGGGGTAGGGGTAGTGTTGAGATCCTCTATGCTTGGTGCCCCCGAGCTCGAGGAGAGCTCTACGGTAGGGGTAGTCGAAGGTTCAGCAGGGTTTGCCAAGCAAGATCCATTGTCAGACATCACTGACATCCGAAATGGGAAAGAGGAGGTCAGTGTATAGCTAATTTTTAAGCTACCGGGGACTTCGCAGTTGTCCTGAAATGCCGAAAAACTACCTACTATACGGGTTTTAAGTGCCCTAACAACATCCATTAAGCCATAAATCTCCTCTAGCAACATCGAGCAAGACACCCAGAACAACCCGAAGCCTTCATAATCTATTACCCATCATCCCAAAATCCAGACATGCTCCACCACAAAAAAAAAACGAACAGCAAGTACAAACCAATGAGGTTGTTCAGAGACTTACTTGATTCTTTCCGAAGGCTGGAAGAGTGCTTCCAGAGCTTTGGTCGCACTAATCGGACGGGTCGCAATTGGAGAGAGCGGAGTTTTTACAGTTGATAAAGTTTAAATTTTTTGCCAAACAGACGTAGGGTGATTGCTTCATTTTCTTATAGTCACGTCGGAGCGTTTGTGACCGTTAGATCAAGAAAGAGCCCCAGATGTGTGCCATTTGTCAACTTCGGAAGCGATTTGTCAGAGTTGAATGAACGGATGAGATTGGATATATTCTGGTGTCGGCAGTGAACGGTCGATTTTGTTTGCTTTTGGTAGGAAGCTGGCTGATGTTCGACAAGTGTCAGGCTCGGGTTAAACCCTACAGATGATTTGATGGGCATTTAAATAGAAGTGACGATTGCGTGTCTCGAGAAAGTCTCCAGATGAGCAGCAAAAAGACTTTGTTTTGGCGAGAAAAGAAACCAGACCGAGCATCTTAGTTGTACCGAGGACATGGTGGTGACAGACCAACAAACTTCTCCCAAAGCGACGAAGCTTCACTTTAAAATATTTTATTCTATTTTCTAACACATAATTTCTGATCTTCGAATACCATCTCGTTCCAAATCTTTAACTTTAATTTGGAAATATTTTAGTACTCCGAAAAATTCGGGATAGTACAATGGGACATTGCAATAACTAACATATGATTTGTGGGACTTCATCTGGTAGATTTGAAAATGGAAATAATACTTTTTTTTTTTTTTTTTAGATTTATGGGGTTGCTCTGTAATAATTTTATTTTGTTATTGTAATGGTTTTATGATTTTATCTGTGTATTAGGTTATTCCACTTCTAATCTTAAAATTTGTATTCACCCATTCTTGTTGAGAGGTTGAAAATCAGGCTAAATCTGTAATTTCTTTAGGCCACATTCGATTTAGGTGTGAATTTGATTTTTGATTGGACATGTAGAATACACGCACAATGCATAGAGTTTATATTGTTAAGGTGTGTCTTCACTAACTTGCATCTTAGGTTTTTCCTAAATATTATTTTCGATCTATATGGTTGTGTATTTACACCCTTGTGATGTTTTACTTATGAATGAATTTCATAATTTTTTTTTTAAAAAAATAAAATAAAACAAAACAAAACAAGATCTAAGATCATTTGGAAACATACAAATGATTTTTTGGATACAACAAAGTTTCATTAAATAAGATACCTAACTAATCACTATAAAGGGTAAAATTTGACACAAATGCATTAATTAATTACAGCTTTCTCAACTTCTATAAAACCTTCATTTCATTGTAATTTACATTTCAATGTATAATGGAATTCATCAACATCTTTAATAATGGCGTTTTTGTCTAATCAAAGTATTGGAAACCCAATAAACAATTAAAAAGAGGAATTTTATGAATATGGGGTGATTAAAACCTCCATTATATAAAGTAATGTAATCATTTTTCCTGTTATTAAATTGAAGAAAAGTGGTCCAAGATAAGAGTTTATTAACCTTCTTTTAATTTGTGATACTAGAAATAAATAATATAAAATTTTATGGGTTTAAATCAATTCAAAATCAACTCAAGAGTTGAGAATTGTTCAAGATATATATTATCAACATAGAAACTGCGTTCAATCGATATGAGATATTTTTCATAACATTTTTTCTTACATGCATTTTGATTTTTTATTTAATTTATGTCACATGAGTAGATAGTATGGACATACTCGTATTTGAGATTGACTATCACATAAAAATTTATGAACCCAACTTAACCCAAAAAGTAACTCTATAATTGAAGATTGCATAAGGTTTATATTACTAGTTTAAGAAATGCTCTCAACTGAAAACAATTATCCTGTTTAATTTTTCGACACCAAAATGCATGCCACATAATTACATTATTTGAAAATGTCTATAAGCACTTGCGTAACAAATGCTTTAAAAGTCTCCCACCAAAACAAAATGGAAGTCGTCCTCCAATGTCAGTGCCCTCCACTAAAGTAGTTTGTTTTTTTCGTTCGTTTTTTTTTAAAACAGATTTTCGATGAATTTGGAAAATACAGTTTCGTTCTTAAGGGATATGACACAAAAAAAAAAAAAGAAAAAAAAAAAAAGAAGGTGATACGACACAACTTTAGTTACTTCAATTAAGGCCAATATAATCAAGTTTGAAGCTATCTATAATCCCAATACACATTACACACTGTGGAATCTTTATTTTTCCAATTATTTAAAAGGATACAATTTTGAACTATAATGACGTGTTTTTGAGTGTATATAAATATTTTTTTTTAATGTAATAACCACTAATTACAATCCAGTATTCTGCTCAATTCTGCTCAATATAAAGTCATATTAGTATGGAATCAAAGTTCCGCTTTATAAGCCACTACTTCCACTTCGTTTCAACACAACACCTCTACTTCCGCTTTATAATCTAGTATTCGGCTCAAATTTTTTTTTTTTTTTTAATTCGTTGGTCACCACTTACTCGTATTTAAGCGGAATATGTAAAGTAAAACTCTTGAATTTTCTATACTCTTATAAAAAATACATTCATGAGTTCGAATCCAAGATCTAACAATCAAATATTAACCTCTTTACTATCAAGCCCACACTCTTTGAGGGTGGCTCTACCAAATCAAACTACTTATAAGCTTTTTTTCTCTACATATCAACATAGGATTTGGATTTAGTGTTGAACAAATTTTTTTAAAATTATTATTTATAGTTATTAAATAATAATTTATATACAACTGAATATTAACTACACATTACTATTAAAGCACGTGTAATATAAGATTATGAAAATTTTAGTGCAGCTCAACTTATTAATAGATCCAAATTTATCAATATAATAATAACAAAATTGAAAAGGAAAAATCCTTTATGGATATCTAAAAATGATTTTTCAAAGTAGGATCTCCCATTTTATCAATTAGTTGTTTGCATTTTACTATTAAATTTATAGCAAATTAATAATTGGATATTATGAATTTTAAAATATTACACTTTATTATTGAATTCATAGTAAAATAATATTTTACTATTAAAGTTATATAAAATCTAATATTTTACTATTTTCTGTTAGTTGACAGTTAGCTGACCGTGAGTTGATTTTAATGTTAAAATATAATAGTCAACTAATTTTTTACGGAAAAATAGTAAAATATTATTTTTTTCATAAATTTAATAATAAAATATAATATTTCAAAATTTATAATATTCAATTGTTATTTATCCATAAGCTTAAATAAAAAAAAAATATTATGATTATGATTATAATAGAGTCTCGTATTATATTATATTAAGAAGTTTAATTATAATAGAGTCTCGTATTATATCATATTAAGAAGTTTAAGTGCACAACAAAGTGACAAAGAAACAAAAATACGTAATGGAACTCTTTACGTGAAGGGCTCCATCCGCAAAAGTAGCAGAATCTGCGAATTAAAAGCCGACAACCCAACACAAGCAAACAGCTTAACGCAGAGCATGTCTTACTTGTAAATAAATTATAACAATTTTCTCTACTGAAACTGAACAGAACATAATTTTCTGCAAATCCCGCTTCTGATTTTTAATTATGGAACGGCAACTCGGTGCCGCTGACTCAGTTGCTACTCTCTCCGAGGTCGTCGTTCACTCTTCTATTCATAGCAATATCAATGGCCATTCTCATCTTCTTCACCCTCCCAACTCCATGAATTCCTCTGCAGATAACAAGGTCATATTTCTTTGTTTCTGTTCCACATGTGTTTTCCTTTCTTGGGATTTTTTTTTTTGGATTTCTTTGTTTAATATCAACTGGGTTCTTTAAGAATAATTAGTTTGTTTTGTGTTTAATTAATTCAGTTAAGATTTTTTTTTTTTTTTTTTGGGCATGATTTTGAAATTTTAGAAGTTTAATTGTGATGAAATGTTTTTTTTTTTTAATGAATAGAAAGGTCGACGGGAGACTTTTCTACTTGCGTACAAGACACTAGGAGTTGTTTTTGGAGGACTTGTAACGTCTCCACTATATGTGTACCCATCAATGCCATTGAAGTCTCCAACAGAAGAGGACTATTTGGGCATTTACAGCATCATGTTTTGGACACTTACTCTAATTGGTGTTGTCAAATATGCTAGCATAGCTCTCAAAGCTGATGATCAAGGCGAAGGTAATCTCATTCTCAGTTGTTTATACTATTTGTGTTTAAATTGTGAATTCGGTGGAGTTTTTTCGAATAGTCACTCTTTATGCTTCTCTATTACTAGTCAAGGTTGGTGTTTGACATACTTCATTTAGTTTTCCTTTGAGGTTGGTGCGATTCTAATTTCTTGAAGTGGTGCATGATATGGTTCACAAACTATCCGGCATCAGCTTAAGCTAGTAAGTTACCAAAGGGCCCAAAAAATATTATTAAGCTCTGACAAATAAAAGCCTAACAACTTTACTCCAAGAGTCCAGATAATGTGATAATTCACCAAGACTAAGAACCAGTCGACCATTATATCAATTAGTTGTGTGAATGAGAGACTACTTTAAATTTAGTTCTGCAAATGAAATTTGATAGTTGTCAATTAGGCTTCAATCTGTAACTAAGATGTGACAGTGTTACATGGTTAAAAAATTTTAACCAATCAGAGTTTGGCAATAATCCTAAATGGAATACTTCTGATGAATCCACTGGGATGGTTCACACATCAAATGGGGGAGTTTTAATTTTTTTTGTAATTAATTTTTTTTTTAAAACAAAAATGGGAGAGGCTTGAATTGGCTTTTGATTGGTCATCCCTAGTCTTCCCTAAATACTGGCATCATGGTACAATGCTACAGGGTAGTGCAAGCCACACATAAGAGTCAATAACTTGTCATCCTGCATATTGAAACTGTAAAGTGACAAGTAGAATGCCCAATTACTTTCAAAATTAGTATCTTTTTGACTATTTGAAAGATTTCGGTCATCTGGTTTTTCTTCTTGTCCTCCCAAGGTTAGCATGTAGCGGTTTCTCCTGAGTATAACAAGAAATCATCGTATTCGGATCAATGTTTTAAAAGCGGCTGAGGCGGCCGCCTCGAGGCGCCGCGTCGCCGCCTCGCGGCTTTGGCGCCTCGAGGCGCCCGCCTCTTGCGGCCTAAGCCAATTTGCCGCCTTTAGCGATTGAGGCGGCCGCCTCAGGACGCGTTTGTGACGAGGCGGCGCGACGCGTCCTGAGGCGGCCGCCTCGAGATCGAACTGTTTTTTTTTTTTTATTCTTTTTGTTGCCTTCAAAACGACGACGTTTTGAAGGCAACAATTGTGCTTTTCTAAACCCTAAGGGAAAAAACACGGCATTTCTTCTCTCACGCTCGATTCTTCATCTCTCTCTGACGATCTCACGCACGATTCTCCGTCTCCCTCCGACGATCTCACGGTCGATTCTCCATCTCTCTCTGACAATCTCACGCTCGATTCTCCATCTCTATCTCACGATCTCTTCTCCACTCTCTCTGGTTATCGGCAGTCGACGTGTTTACATGTAAGAGTTTCAAATTCTTAATTTTTTTTGCTCTCGTTTATTTCTCACGTGTTTACACTGGTAAATAAATGATTGCTTCATATTGCTTGAATTACAAAACATTTCCTGGTATTTTATCAATACTCTCATGTAAAATCATTTATTTATACTGAAATTTTAAATGAATAAATGGATACTTTATCGTTGAGTTTTTATGAATTACTGTCAATTGGTCTGATGTGGTAATGAAGAATATAGCACAAAGTTTTTCTGAGCATTTTGGGACTGAAACAGAAAGTTGTCTTGCCTCATGTATATGTGGCTGGCTGGTTCATTATTTTGTTCATTGTTGATTTGTTGTCATAGAACTTTTTCATTGAACCTCGTACATTGTTGCCTAACTAATTTTACCGTATATTTAGTGAATAAAAGCGGCTTGTTTAACTTGGTTTCATCTTTCATGTAGTAAGATGTCAACTCGATCTGATCCGGCTTGGAAGTACGGGCATGAAATTACTGTTGAAGATGGGAAGGGAGGATATAAATATATTGAATGTAATTTTTGCAGTAGGACAATCAAAGGGGGTGTGTATAGAATGAAAGAACATCTTGCGGGTATTAAGGGTAACGTCGCGCCATGTACAATGGTTCCTCCAGAAGTACAATCCGAGATAAATGATTTTATGAAGAAAAACATGATACAAAAAAAGCTGCACAACTTTATCGAGAAGAAAGAATCGATGAAGGTGTCTCTCTACACCGTTCAACTTTTGGTAGTTCACAAGAGAGTATATCAAAGAGAACCATTAGAGGGCCGATGGATAGGTATTTAGTGAATATTGAAGAGGGAGCATTGGAGGACAATCCGATACGCCCTTCACAAGGAAGTGTTCAAGATCTTCGTGATCAGACAATACAAGATATTGGTAGGTTTTTTTATGAGAATGGCATTGCTTTTAATGTTGCTAGCAGTCCATCATTTGCCAATATGGTGCGATCAATTGGAAATTTTGGTCGTGGACTAAAACCACCGACAGCATATGAGTTATCAACAACTATACTGAAAAAGGAATTAGAAAATACGAAGGAAGTTGTTGATGAAGTAAAGAAAACATGGAGCCAAACAGGGGTGAGCATTATGTCGGATGGGTGGAAGGATATGAGAGGAAGACAATTGGTAAACTTCCTTGTGAACAATCCGTCTGGGACTATTTTTCTTAAATCTGTGGATGTCAGTGATGTAGTGAAGGATGCGAATTTATTGTTCAACATGCTTGATGACGTTGTAGAAGAAGTAGGCGAAGACATTGTGATTCAAGTGATTACAATAATAATGCATCCAATTATAAGAAAGCGGGTGAACTTTTAATGGAAAAGAGGAAACGATTGTGGTGGACGCCGTGTGCGGCGCATTGTATTGATTTAATGCTTGAAGATATTGGAAAACTACCACAACATAAAAATGCTTTGTTAAAAGCAAAAAAGGTAAACTTACATATTTTATTAAATTTCTTCTTATTTCAAAATTTCAAATCATAAATTCGTAATTGTTGATGTCATTTAACAGGTTAGTAATTTCATTTATAATCATGGAGCAGTGTTGGCTTTAATGAGAAGCTTCACAAAGAAAG
Organism: Zanthoxylum bungeanum; assembly: GCA_019454045.1. Classification (NCBI taxonomy): domain Eukaryota; kingdom Viridiplantae; phylum Streptophyta; class Magnoliopsida; order Sapindales; family Rutaceae; genus Zanthoxylum; species Zanthoxylum bungeanum. The sequence continues at coordinate 233,388 of SKCR01023515.1, forward strand.
ATTTAGTTCGCCCCGCTCCGACAAGGTTTGCAACTGCATACTTAACATTAGAAAGTATGTGTGGTTTGAAGCAACCTTTGCGGCAAATGTTTACTTCAAAAGATTGGGATGACATTACTTTCTCCAAAAAGTCAGAAGGGAAAGATGCCTCAAAAATAATTTTGAGTGAAAGGTTTTGGATTTGTGTTGCATATGCTTTGAAAACAACCAAACCTCTAGTTAATGTGTTGAGGATGACAGATGGAGAAAAATATCCGGCTATGGGATTTTTATATGGTGCCATGGATAGAGCAAAAGAGGAGATAGCAAAAAACTTGGGAAATGAGGTTGGTGCATACAAGGAGATATGGAAAATAATTGATGATAGGTGGGAGTCTCAGTTGCACCGCCAATTGCATGCGGCTGCTTATTTTTTCAATCCTCATATCCAATATGCAGAAAATCCTCCTTCCAGGCATCCGGAGATTAGGCATGGGTTTATACATTGCATGGCCAAACTGTTGCCCAATCCTGAAGATCAATATGCTGCAGATATACAAGCAGATGCGTTTCTAAATAAGCGAGGATTATTTGGCCTCAGTCTTGCTAAAAACACCGTCTTCAATCGTAGTCCTGGTATGTGAATTATCACTTTTGTGTTATTATTCACTATAAGATATTATATGAATTTGAAAAGTGTATATTCAATTTTCTATTTTTATTATAGCTGACTGGTGGAATGCATTTGGCGATGAAACTCCTCAACTGAAATCTTTAGCAATAAAGATTTTAAGTCTAACATGTTCATCCTCGGGGTGTGAACGCAACTGGAGTACATTTAATATGGTATGATCTAATAATAATTAATAATTTGTGAATATTACTTTTTTCGGTGAACTTATGATAATTTGAATAAATATTTTGTAGATTCATACAAAGAAGAGAAATAGATTATCCACCGAGAAATTGAACTCGTTAGTTTACATAATGTACAATATGCGATTGAAGCAAAAATTCATGAAAAAACATTCATTTCAAGCGGATGATGATCCTTTGATTGAGGATGAGTTGCCTTCTGATGATGAATGGGTGGCCGGAGAAAGCTTTGTAGAGAAAACTTCCATTGAACAACCGAGTGGAAGTAAAGCATCTGCACAAAAAAGGAACAGAGACCAAAGTAAGTTAATATTTACAAATAATGCAATTTATATAATATAAATTAAAAACTAATAGACTTTATGTTATTTGTTAGGGAAAGGAAAAGCTCCACAATTAGTGGATGAAGACAATACAAGTGAAGGAGGTTCTTTGGAGGATGACACATCTGATGCCGAGAGAGATTTTGACCCAAGCTTCATGCCGCTAGATACAAATGATAGCTTATTTAGGGATTAGTTATCAATAGTTTTTTGAACATATTATGAATTATGAAGAAATGAATGTATTTTGGATTTAACATGTTTTTATTATTATGATATTACTATTTTGATTATTATTCTGATGTTTTGGATCGAGGCGCCGGCCTCGCCGCCTCGAGGCGGTCCGCCTCGCGCCTCAATGGCCGGCCGCCTCGAGGCGCCGCCACGTATTTTTAACATTGATTCGGATTTAAATCTGCATTTCTTCTTCAACACTTTATAATTAAACTCTTGGACCAGCGCAGGGTTTAGGAGGGTTTTGGTAGGTTAATTACAGTACGAAACTGTAATCAGATTTATTGTACTTGAATCTTGAACATAAATATTATATATTAGGTTCAAATAATTTCAGGAGCTGTAGAAGTGGAAACAATTTGCTGAAATTATGGAAGCTTACTGATTCCAGGAAGTAAATTCCGTTTTTATAAGACTTCCATAATTTTTCGTATGAATCAAGGAAACAATGATAATTGTATTTTTCACTTTGAGTATCTTGCTATTTGAAATTGTTCTTTCAATAATTCAATTCCACGAAGAATTCACTTCCTATATTTTTCCAGTAATTTGGGAGTTTATTTGACCAGAGAGATCTATTTTTTTTTGTTTTACCTACACTTGCAACATATTTATTTTTTCAAGATATGATCCTAGCTTCTTCAAAACGTAAATGTAAAGCATTTCAGGAACACCCCGTGTATATAATTCTCACTTCAACAGAAAACTGATTGATTGCAGGTGGTACATTTGCATTGTATTCCAAACTTTGTAGGAATATGGATATTGGATTCTTTTCTGCGAAAAGCATGGGGTCAAACTATATTTTGCATGAGGGTTCAAACTCAATTTTGCATGGGGGCACAGAAAATAAAAGTAGGCTAGGCAAGTTTTTCGAAAAAAGTATTGTTGCCAGAAGAATATTGCTCTTTATTGCAATGTTGGGTATGTGCATGTTGATTGGAGATGGAATACTTACACCTGCTATCTCAGGTTTATCACCATGGCCTTTTCCTATTCGTTACATTGATTTCAACGGATTTTTTTTTGTGGGAAGATTTATTTGAATTATTAACTCATTTGATTCTTAAAAATTTTGTCAGTATTGTCAGCTATGGATGGCATCAGAGCACGTTTTCCTTCTGTCAGTAAATGTGAGTATGGATGCAATTTATAACTGGTCACAAGCTTAAGGATATTCCTATTGTAGACGCTGAATTTTGCCTTCGGCCTAGAATCGAGAATTTGTATGATGGGGGCAGTAGCGATCCTTCAAAACAAAGGCAACATGAGCATGGAGTAACCTGATCTTCGTACATTGCCGTGAGGGTGGTAGGCCGATGTTTAGGGGGTTATGCTTTAAGAACTCGAGTGTGAGAGTCAAAACTTGAATGTCTCATTCCCTTGGACCCCTCCTCCTTTTATAGGCTGTGAAGTAGCCTTTTAGCTGGTTTAGGATTCCGTAGAAGTGTCGTATTTTAGGAAAGGATAGTAAAGTAAGGACTGAATTAGGAGTACCTAGATTTCCGGGGTTAGGTGTAGGTGGTTTGCCTCGATCCAAACATTTAGTTTCCTTATTAAGAAGGCATTGGTCGTGTATAGATTGGTGGGCAATGTCTACTGGGATATTACATGATATGGGGCAATATTGGCTGGGACATTGTTAAAGTAATGTCGGCTGGTACTTGAAGTAACATGATTAGGGTCTGCTGAAGCCTAGAGACATTTTGTGTCGCTTGGGCTCTTGGAAGCCTTTATGCCATATGGGCCTTTTCCCCTTGGGGGTATGGGCTTATGGGCCCTGTGTGTAGGTTCAGGGCTGTTGATCGCCTTGCTTTAATCCAATAGACTTGATGTCGTCTGGGATCAATGTTGACATGTCAAGTGGGGCTCTGACTATTGGATCCCATACTATTGGGCCTTATTAGCAGCCACTGATTCTAGTAGAGCTAGATGAAGGCCTGGAGACATGGTCTCATGCGAGTTCATCGCATGGGCCCTAGTGTTGTCTAAGACACAATGACGTTTAGGTCCTTAGCTCAAATTTAACCCGTACACCAGTTATATCAAGAACTCATCTCATATAAAGTATTCTGTAATTTATCAATTATTTTCATTTTCTTGGTGCCTCACTTATTATTGAGATCTTTTTAATTATAACTTGTAACGCGTTATACATTTGCCTTATCTTTGCCCCTCGTAATGCAAAATTGATCATTGTCCAAGACTAAAATATGAAGAGAAACTTTGTTGGGTTATAAAGCGAAGCCTTCAATAAACAATTAGCACCAAAATATTTTGAAAACATTCCAAAAGTGGGGAATGGCTAATAGATGAGAAGAATTGCATTGAAACTAGTAATTGACCTTTTTCGATCGTTAGATTAAAATTCTCCCTTTCATTAGTATCTCAATAATGGTTGATGATGTGTTTATTTATGGAAATCTTACCTATGTTCTGTAATCTGTATAACCTTTGAAAAAGCTCAAGGGCCATGCATTACCGAAAAATCTTCTTACAATATCACGGGAAGGAGGTAACTATAAAAATCAGTTAAAGCCCCCTTTTCACCAATGTCTAAGTGAAACACACATACACCAAGTTATTTGTATTCTATTATAAACACTGTGGTAGGTATTGAGTGCTAAACAAAGTCTTCTGGTTCAAATTTATTGGAGCAGTTCAATGTCTCATAGGTAGTCAACTTGAGCTTTGGCAATAAGATTGAACAAGTTAACTGAAATACATCTGAAGGAACATTTTTGAAATTTAAGTTACCTTGAATGATTCTATTTTCTTATATGAGGGAGCTTTATGTGTTTCAGGAAACTGGACTGTATAGCGTCATTGTTTTTTTGTTTCCTTAAAGTAGATTTTTTTAAGGTTCAACTTTGCTGGTTTATAATGTTTCAGCTTGGGTGGAAGCTCTCTCTGCTATAGTTTTAATTGTTTTGTTCCTGCTGCAAAAGTTTGGCACCTCCCGAGTGAGTTTCCTTTTCTCCCCCATCATGGGAGCGTGGACCTTCTGTACTCCTCTTGTGGGAATTTATAGTATTATAAGTCATTATCCTGGTATATTTAAAGCTTTATCACCGCACTACATAATCCATTTCTTTTCAAGAAATGGAAAGGAAGGCTGGCTGTTGCTTGGTGGAACTGTCCTCTGTATCACAGGTGAGCCTCAACGTTTAACTTCTCTGCTGTCACCATAATATAAGAGTAACTTGATTATTGTTTGGTTGCGGACCTTTATTTAAATGATATCTTCTCAAAAGGTGAATATACAAACTTCTAAACCCTGGAATGTATTATGGTGATATCATTCTGACATTATATAGTAGACTTATAGAAATGTGAACTATCAAAAGGATAGCATTTATTGAGAAGAAAAAACAAACTTAGCAATATGCTCAGAATAATGATTCAGTGAAGTAAACTGTTACTATCAAGTCTTTTTACCGATCATATTCCCAATTTTGAGAACTTCAGTGAAGTAATTATGGCCTTCAAGTTGGAGAGTTGACAAGACAAAGGTATGCCACATGGGAACTGGCAAATGTAAGTTCTTGGAAGTAAATGCATCTGTTTAGCGATGTTCTGTTTGGACTTTGGATGGTCTAAACTTATTTGTATTTTCCATTTATGTCAAAATACAGTGAAGAAGTACGGAGATTGAGTGCATACGTGCCTCATGCTACTTTTTTTTTTTTCCTTTTTTTGAAAAAAAACAGCCATAACATGTGTTCTTTGATGCTACTGATATTATTCGTTGTGTACAGGTTCTGAAGCATTATTTGCAGATCTTGGACATTTTAACAGGAGTTCCATTCAGGTTATTACCATTTTTTTGTCTTCTTTCTGCATGTAAAATTTGGTTCCTCACCATCTTCTTGCCCAACAGATAGCATTTTTGTTTACAATATATCCGTCGCTGGTTCTAACATATGCGGGGCAGACAGCATACCTGATCAGACATCCCAATGATCATGATGATGGATTTTATAAGTTCATTCCTAGACCAGTTTACTGGCCTATCTTTATCATAGCCACATCGGCAGCAGTTGTTGCCAGTCAATCCTTGATATCAGCCACCTTTTCTGTCATCAAGCAGTCTGTAGTACTGGATTATTTTCCTAGGGTCAAGGTGGTGCACACATCTTCAAACAAAGAGGGCGAGGTCTATTCTCCAGAAGTCAATTATATCCTTATGATTCTTTGCGTGGCCGTTATACTTATTTTTGGAGATGGGAAAGATATCGGAAATGCTTTTGGTATGGTAAACTAAAGCTAGCTTTTAGCTTTTAAATCTATATCTCTAGCAGGTGTAAAATTCACTAATTGAAAACCTTTCTTGTAGGTGTTGTTGTTAGCTTAGTCATGCTCATCACCACTATATTGCTGACGCTGGTCATGATCATGATCTGGAGAACTCCACCACTGCTGGTTGCACTCTACTTCTTGGTATTTTTCACAATGGAAGGTGTGTATGTGAGTGCAGTCTGCACCAAAATTCCTGAGGGTGGATGGATTCCTTTTGCCATATCATTTTTCCTTGCATTCATTATGTTTGGCTGGTTCTATGGAAGGCAAAGGAAGGTAGAATATGAATTGACTCACAGGATCGACTTGGGAAGACTTAGAACACTACTATCGGACCCAGGTGTTCAAAGGGTTCCTGGATTGTGCTTCTTTTACACCAACATTCAAGATGGACTGACTCCTATACTTGGACATTATATTAAGAACATGAGATCTCTTCACAAAGTTGCTGTCTTTACTACACTCCGATACCTGTTGGTTCCTAAGGTTGCTCCAGAAGAGAGAGTAGTTGTAAAAAAACTGGGCCTTGAAGGAGTTTACGGATGTGTGATTCAGTATGGCTATGCCGATTCTCTGAATCTTGAAGGCAGTGACTTTGTAAACCAAGTAACTGATTGTTTGCGGGAGTATATAGAAAACTATGTGGAATGTTTACCATCTAATCCCGTGGAAATCCAGGAAGAGATATCTGCTCTGGAAGAGGCGAAGCTGGCTGGTGTGGTTCACATTCGCGGGAAGACAAGATTCTACATAGGGAAGAACTGTAACTGGTTTGATCGAATCATGCTCGCCTTTTATGAAGTTTTGCACAGTAATTGCAGGTCTGCACTGCCAGCCCTGGGCGTTCCACTTCCGCAACGTATTGAAGTCGGAATGCTGTATGAGGCTTGAGAGGATCGTCTTAATGTATTTCATGTGTTCATCACATATAGGAAGTTCCTGAAAGTGGAACTTCTAAAATGTTTGTTTAAACTTTAGAGCAATAACAAATTTATGCTTGAAAAACTCACGAGTATCGTCAAATATACATTTCTGAAAAATTCCAGGTGGAGCATCTCATCAAGTAAAAGCCGGATATGCTAATTCCAAATTAGCCAAAGCTATCAACATCCACATATTTTTCTCTATAAATGTGTGAACAATGAAACTCCATACAACCAGTCATTGATTTACAATTAAACCAATGATTTATGAGGCACCATAGTGATTGATAAGAAGGATTTTTCAAAGCTCCTTTTGAATCATCCTCGATCCAAATTTTTAGAGTTATGCAAAGTTGGCTATGTTTGATTCCATGTAAAATGATTTCCGAAAAATGAATTCCATAATTTTTCAGTGTTTTGATGACATTAGAAATTAAAGTCGGCAGAAAATAATTTCCACTCCAAATAAAATTTAATTGGCTTTTCCGAAAAACAACTTAAAAAATAAAATATTGTAAGTTGCTTTCCTGAAAGGAGCGGACTCTAGATCGAGATCAGGGTCAAGACCAAGCATAAGGCCGGGGTACAGTCTTGAGAGAAGATCTAGACCATGACTTGAGGTCGAGACTGGGACGAAGGTAGGGACTTGGATCGAGACAGGGGTCGGGACATCGATCAGGAAGCATCCGGGATTGGGATGAGGATCGGGGCTAGGCCCGGGATGGGGCATAGGCCGGAGGCTGAGATTGGGGCTGGAACCAGATCCAGGACCTGGACCCGGTCCCAGAAGATGCATTCCAATGATATTTAATATATTTAATTCAATTTAAATTTAAATTTTCTTAACGAACTTGAACTTTTAACCATTACTGTGGAAGAGTTAATAATTAAAGTCTGCATCATGAAAGACAACTAATAATAAAAAAACTCATGAAAAATTTTATATAAATAATTCAAAGTAAAATAACAAATAACAAATAACAATAGACCCAAAAACTAAAAAATTGGCTAGTTTTTGTAAATAATTATTACTTATGTCTTATTTTAGTAGAAGGGTATGTTTTAATATTGTAATAAGTTTTTTATTTTAATTTTATAAGTTACTAATAAAAAATTAATTGTAGAAATTAGGTATCATGATTGTTTTTTTTTTAATAGGAGATTACAATAATCTTTTTATTATAATATGTAATGAAAAAATTAATTATAGAGATTAGGTACCACATATATTTTATTTTATTTTAATGAGACTTATTTCTATAATTAATAATAAGTAATTACATTATTAATTAATTAAATTAATAGATTTCTTACTTTAATAAGAGATTATGTTTTTATATTGTTATAGGTTTCTTATTTTTATTTTAAAATTCAATAATAAAAGGTTATAGAGATATTTTAATTTTATAATTTAATAATAATATGAAATTTTATTTTTGTATTTTAGTAGATTTCTTATTTTAATTATTATTATTTTATTTTTATAATTTTAAAATAAAAAATTAAAGAGATATTTTAATTTTATAATTTAATAATAAAAAATTAATTTTAGAGATTAGGTGTCACGTAATATGTTTAGATCAGATATTCTTATTTTAATCAAAGATTATATTTTTATATTATAATATGTTTTCTTATTTTAATTATACAATTTAATAATAAAAACTTATAAAGATATTTTTAGTTTATAATTTAATAATAAATACAAGATTTTATTTTTATATCGCAATAAGTTTCTTATTTTTATAATTTATTATTTTAATTTTATAATTTTATAATAAAAAAAATTAATTTTAGAGATATTTTAATTTTTATAATAAAAAATTATTATAGAGATTAAGGGGAACGTATTAAATTTACAGGTTTCTTATTTTAATAAGATAATATGTTTTTATTTTTATAATATGTTTCTAATTTTAAATTTTAATAATAAAAACTAATTTTAAAGATATTTTAATTTTATAATTTAATATATTTTTATTGTAATATGTTTCATATTTAATAAAATTTAATAACGAGTTGTCATATGATACAATAGGGGGCTTAAAAATATTTAACTTACATACACATATACTCTTTACCGGATTATATGTGATATTATTTAAAAATTTATCGGATGGTATAATATATTTTCTTGTTATAATAAGTTTCTTATTTTAAAAATTTATTAATTTAATTTTTTTAATTTAGTACTATTTTTTTAATTATAATATGATTATAGTTCTTATAAAATTATAATATGTATTTTTATTGTAATAGGTTTTTTTTCAATAAATATAAAATTAATTGCAAAGATATTTTATTTTATAATTTAATAATAAAAACTAATTGTAGAAGTTTATTGTATAGATTAAGTGTCACATATGTTTTTATTTTAATGAGATATTATAATATGTTTTCTTATTATAATAGGTTTCTTTATTCTAATTTTATAATTTAATAATAATAAATTAAAATATCAATTAATTAATTAAATTAATAGGTTTCGTACTTTAATAGTAGATTATGTTTTTATATTGTAATAGATTTCTTATGTTAGTATTTATTATTTAATAATAAAAAATTAATTGTATAGATTAAGTTAATGGTAGATAATTTATTAGTGTTTTTTTAATAGGATAATCTAATATGTTTTCTTATTATAATAGAATTCTTATAAATTTATAATATGTATTTTTATTGTAAGATAATTTTTATTTAATAGATTTATTTATTTTATTTTATATTTTTAAAATAAAGCCGTCAAGTACTGCGATGTGGATGCTTAAAAATATTCAACTATATATAATGGACCTTGGACTCAAAAATCCCGATCCTTAAGGGTCTGAATCTGGATATATTCAAATCAGATCTTCGTATATCATATAGGATCTAGAAATTCGATATTTTCAGCTGAACTCAGGTGTATTGGATGGGATCTAAAAATCTAGAGTCGGAAAATTTTTTACGGACTCAAGTCTTCTGGGTGTATGTAGATTCGGGCCGGACCCTCTTTCAGAAATACTCGTGTCCAGATCCATGCGAATCCAGGTCGGAGACGGATTTTTTCAGACAATACAAATCCATGCTGAAACCGAATTTTTTTGTAATGCCTGTGATAACCAAACACTGAAAAATACTTTCTTTTCCCAAAATGATTTTAATTGAAAATCCCATAAATCGAAAGCACATTATTAATAAAACCCGAACAACGCATGCTCAAGTGTTGAATCTCAGACATCAAAATTGTTTTGATACAAGAAACAGCCAAACCAACATTATCAAAAGGACGCTTTATTTGCCCGACCGATTGTGATTTGGTAGGAAATGGTTTGAGATTTGATTATCAGATTATGAGTTTGAGTATAAACTGTGTATTTCTTGTAACGATCTGAGACAATCAAAAATTTTACTTATTCCGCATCCGATCATATGATTTGACCACGAGATTTCCAACATTTCCATTTTTTTTTTTTAAAAGGACTATTTCTTGATTATTCTAAGTTCTTGTATTTTTAAAGATAATTTCAGTGAGACCATTGAAACAAATTTTCCAGGCTATTTATTATTATTGTAAAATTTGAGTCTCCATCTTAAAAATGAGAAAATTTTTGGTACAACAGTGGTACCACGTCATCCATGCAACAAGCCAATCATTCATTGTCACGCTTGCTAAAAAATTAAAAACAACTAAAAATTAGGTATTAAATTACACATGTCACTTTTTAATTCACTTGTGGTACCACGTCACCCATACCACTGTTGCACCAAAGATTTACTCCTTAAAAAGATGGTACAAAGCCCCCAAGGGGTGTGGCTTGGTGGTGAATGGTCCAGAATCTCACCTTGAGGTTCTGGGTTCGAATCCAGGGGGTGCAACTTCTTGTAAGAGCCTGGGACAGCCGGAGGTTTTTACCTGTGCCGCGGCCCAGAATGGGTGGTTTGGTGGCGGGGTTTCCAACGATTTCAAAAAAAAAAAAAAAATGGCACAAAAGTCATTTTTTACACAATTATTTTTATTTCGTAATAAACTTTTTGAGTCAATTATATATAGTCCACCTAAATTAGATTTTTTTTTTCCTACTATGCTTTATATTACGATGATCCAAAATAATTTCAGCAAACATTCTTCTTTTACGGTGAAAATATAATCAATCACGAACCATAATAAAGAGAAATCAATAAATTAATATGTCATTAAATAATAAACAGAATTACTTAAAAAATTATCATTAAAACACAAACTTTTTCTTCACAATAAAAAAAAAAAAAAAACAAAAACAAAAACAAAAACAATCAGCAAATTTTTAACAAGTTTAAAACAGTGAATTACGAAACTATATACAAAATATCTAATCATCTTTCTTCTTCCTCCAAGATGCAAGTGATGGGATGCTCTGTTCATTTCTAAAGAAATCACCAGGGTCTGCCTTTGTTTTCACACTTGTCAATTTGTTGAAATTGTTCTTGAAATATTTCTTGCCCAAATGCTGTGGCTTGTTTCATGCCTGTACGGCCATTGTAATTATTTGTTCCGATGTCAAGATCCTTGTGTTGACCGGTGATTTTGGTCTCAGAGGCAATATGGGCCATGCTTCCGGGACAATCCTCATTCGACCTTGAATTTGTTTGGTTAGGGGATGACCAAAAGCAAATTTAGCAAAAGGTGAGAAAAACACGTAGATTGGCAAGATAGCTTTAACGTGGTTCGATGGAACTAGTCAACCTACGTCCACGGGCACAAAATGATGGAAATTGTTTTATTGCCAAGAAATGATTCGATCAACCTATTTTGAACAAGGTCTGAACGCGGCAGAGCAGTTGAAAGAGTTTACATGTAGTGTTTCCTTTCTCTCATGTTATCGGTTTTCTCTCTCCAAAATCCCCCCTACAAAAGAATCTACCTTCCCTTTATATAGTAAGAAAATGAAACCATGTTCTCCTAACTCGATGATGTTCCCCATGTGATATCTGTCTGATTGGCGGGTGCTTTGCCCCAAGTCTGCTTCTGCCGAAAGCAAACCTGTCGTCTGACATCGTGTCACATCACTTTGTCTTCTTCACTGCCACACGCAACAATAATGGTGACAGCCTGTAAAGTGTCTTTGAGAAATGACACGTGCCGAAGGAAAGACCCAGCCCTTATGATCTTCTGGCGGTCTTTAGGAGGTCGGCCAAGTAACCCCTTGAGCTTCCGAAACATTTCCATCCTAGCCCGAGATACCCGAGCCCATCATCCTGATTAAGGGTTCAGGGCACCCCCGATCTAAAGTGGTCGGCCATAGCTCTGATGCGGTCGGTCTCTGAAACTGTGTTGAGCTACATCCTCTAGTCGGTCAGACTTATCATCTGAGCTTCATATCGAAATGAGGAGTCGATGAATATCTCTTGACTCATTGCCCTCCTGATGAGGTGAATTTCCCTCTCTGCCCTTACCAAACTATACATAAGACTTAGTAGCAGAAATTCTCATCAACATCTGTCTCCTAATTCTCGGTTCCAACAAGTGTACGAGTTAGTGCCGGGAACTACAAAAAGAATGGTATGGCTGACCAACTAGCGGCCTGTTTTTGAAATCCAAAAAAGAAAACATCACCTCGGCCCGAAACAACTCGTCCTTGGTATAATGTCCATGCTCGGTCTAATGTCTTCTCAAATGTCTTTCCCCGCCAAAGTGAAATTTCCCTCTTTACCCTTATGGGAGCCGTCCATTGAGACGTGCAACTATCACATCCTCTTAAATACCCATCAAATCATTTCTAGGGTTTAATATGAGTCTGACACTTGTCAACCATCTATGGTCTTCCCGCCAAGAAACTCAAATCAACCGGAAATCAACCGGCCGTTCCCGAGGCAACCAAAGGTCTTTCAATCCCAGCCATTTATCCCAAACTGATCAGACAGAGCTCAAAGACGACACGCGGCACACATCTGAAGACCCTCTCGATCCAACGGTCAAAAATGTGTTATGCGCACTATAAGATAGCAGAGCAACATTCTTTTCCTCCTTTTACGAAACCCGCAACTCTCGGACTGCAGAAGCCACTTTGTTCGTGAGACCATCAATCTTCCAAAAGACCAGACCGACCGTCGATTCTTCTTTCCAAACCAAGTAAGTTTTTTCGTCCAACCCCTTCTCTTTGTTTGTGGTGTTTCACAATTGCTATTTAGTGTTTTTAGATTTTTCTTCTAGTTTTTGCTTGTTCTTCTCATCCTTTCGGCATGCTTACGCCTTTAATCTGTGCTGTGACTCTTGTTTCAGCTTGAGGGTTGGGTGTCTTCCGGTTGCAAGGTGGGTATTGGGGTATGATGCATGTGTTTCTAGTTTCTTATTTTATATGTTTGGTTGCATGTATTTAGGGAGAGACTTGCTGTTTGTGACCATTTCTAGGGCATTAGAAGATTATAGGCTCATGTCCCTGATATTTAGAATTAACTCTTGAGACTGCGATATTTTGAGCTGACCATTGACTAACCTTACACTTCCTGGCGATTATTAAGCATGTCTGAAGTTGAATCTTCCTCAGCAAAACCCATAGAACTTCTACATTCTCGCGCTCTAGAAGCCTCCCCAAGCTCGATGGCACCCAGCATAGAGGATTTGGACACTACCCCTACCCCTTCTAAGGTAAAAATTGACTCATTCCACCAAGAATCCCTCGGAAAGACCCCGAGCCCCGGTGAACTCGGTAGTTCAGCCTTGGACATGAATCAGCCTTCCACTATCACTGGAGAAACGTTGTATGTGCTCCGCCAGCATTACGAGATACTAATCAGCATAGCTTTAGATGTCCCTGACTCATGTGACCGCGCGAGCCAACCTGACGAGGGCTCGGTTGCCCTTCTCCATTCCTTCTTCATGTGCGGTCTGCAGCTGCCCATCCAACCATACTTTGCGGGGATGCTGGCTAGAATGGAGATCGCCCATTGTCAACTAAACTTGAACAGATGGAGGATTCTGGCCGGCTTGCACGTGGTCTGGTACAGGGCAGGCCTCAGAGAATCGAATTTTGAGATTTGAAAATACTCTACCAACTGAAGGCCAACCCGAAAATTCACCACAGTTCGTATTACCTCTCTTCATATGCTGACGCCCCCGCCTTTATCAAAGACATTCCACAAACCAATAAAAATTTCAAAGATCCCTGGTTCTGGGCCACAGGCGACTGTAAGCGAACTTTGTCTGTGTGCCCGGATATGACTGAAGTACCTGATATCTTCAGAGCGGAAGGTTAGGACCAGATGTCTCAATTTTTCTTTATTTTTCAACTTACATGCAAAAACGCTAACTCTTTAACCTTTCTCAGCCTAGTGGAGCTATCCTCCCAAGGTTACCCGTGTGGTCCGTGCTAGGATCAAGGTGGCCCGGAGTTATACCAGCCACTGGAGGAGGGTAGTCAATGACTCTGTCTTTTTGGAGTCAAGGCTCGTCCGGAGCATATCTCCACAAGTCCCGAGAGGATTAGGTTGGTTCTTACTGATTTCCTGAATGGTCTCCTTGCTTGCCTGACCCGTGAATGATTTAGAATCTTTTGAACTCCAAACTTATCATACTTTCTGCTTTGTACTCTGTAGGGATGTCAAGGCGGCCAAAATATCTTGAACAACTGGTAGGTGCGTCGAAGAGGATCAGTCCAATCGAGGTCGGATCTTCTCGGAGACAGCCAGTAATTGCCGAGGCCAAGAGGAAAACTAAAGAGGTGGCCCGGTCGTCTGCTCAAATCTTAAACTCCCTGTCTATGGTGCTATCGAGGACCACAAACCGACCTTCCAGCCTTCCAAAGGTTTGCCAGCAAATGAAAAAGGCTAATAGGGGTGGGGGAGGCTGAGTCAGTGGAAGAGGAAGAGGAAGAATAGCCTCTGTCCATGAGGCAGGCCACTCGGAGGGAAAGAAGAACCGCAGAGGCCTCCTCATGGAAAGGAAAATGCATTGTGGCCCTCGGGCCGGACGACCTCAGTGAAAAAATCCGAGAAGCCACTTCCCATATCGTGCCGACATTCAATGAACTGGTCGACGTGATTCTTGTGGAAGAAATCCCAAAATTGGAAGACCTTTCTCCCGAGGACGTGGTTACGGAGTTCGGCTCCCAGATGGCTAGGGTAACAAACTTCTTGTTCTTTTCTGTAATTCTTACTTGTTTACTATTCTGGCTTCTTCTTTTTCTCCTCGTAGGGGAATTACCTCATGGCGAGAAACAAAGATCTACTCATCAGCCTTTTATCTAATGGAGGTCAGGCACAGAGGATTCAGAGCCAGATTACCGAGTAGGAGGCCTTATTGGCCAAAAATGCAGGCAAAATAAAAACCTTGGAAGAGACTGCGGCCGAGGCTCTCTCGCTAAATGAATCACTCCGAAGGGCTTCTGCTCAGGTCAAGGAAAATACGGACAATGTCAAGAAGGATTTGGAGGCTGCCAGAGTGGAGAAAAATCGCCAGAGTTGGGAGGCGTCGAACACCGAATCCGTAATCAAGAAGCTAAATGAGGAGAGAGACTGGGCTCGGGAAGAGCTGAAAAAGAGAGAAACAGAGTTGGAGGACAAACATGATGCCATCAGACTTGAAGAGGTCAGTGACTGCACTGAAATTATCCCGATGGTATTGCCTGGCCTGGACATGGGCCTATCCATGCGGCCATTCGCTTCTGCAAGGGGGAGCTCTCAAAGGAGGAGTTCCGAGAATGGCTTCCTCATCCCCCCGAAGACGTCCAATATCCCGAGCCAATCTCAGCCGTACCAGCGTCCTCGACCCCTGAAAAATGTCGAACCGGGGCTCTTGCCCCCAAAGTACCCGAGGCCGAAATTACTGTTCCTCTTGCCTCCCAAACTGAAATTCCCCATGCCGACCCTGTACCATTTGCCCGATCATCCGGATCTGCACAAGAAGAGACAATTGCTCCTGCACGGGCAGATTAGTGGGGGTGACCCAAATAGGGGCCCCATGTAAGTTCAAACGATACTTTTCTTTTTGCAACGATAACTATAATTCATCATTTTAATACTTATCTCAAATGATTTTGTTATGCTTTTAGCACATTTCGACTTTAGATCATCTGACTTGTTCTTTCACACTTCAACGTGACCTCATACTCGACCAATTTGAATTTGGCCTCGAGGTGATAATTTATTCCCGAGTCGAGATCAAATGCATTCGGTGGGACGTAACCCGATCCCGAACTGAGAAGAACACTGGGTTCTGGGGGAATGTTACGTCCCTAGACCAAAGAGATAGACTCGGTGGGATTCACCCCAACCCCGAGCTGGGAAGAACATTGGGTTCTGGGGGAATGTTTCCGTCCTCAGAATGATGAGGTTGATTCGGTGGAACGTAACTCAACCCCGAGCTGTTGACACCACATGGCCTAAGCGGAGCAAACCCAGCCCTGAGGCGAATAAACAATAAATCCTCGGCGGAACGAATTCAGCCCCGAGTCGAATACACCATAAAGCCTCGGCGGAACAAATCCATCCCCGAGCCGAATACACCATAAGGCCTCAACGGAATGAATCCATTCCCGAGCCGAATAAAACATAAGGCATCGGCGGAACAAATCTAGCCCCGAGCCGAATAAACCATAAGGCCTCGGCGGAACGAATCCAGCCCCGAGCCGAATAAACCATAAGGCCTCGACGGAACGAATCCAACCCCGAGCCGAATACACCATAAGGCCTCGGCAGAAGGAATCCAGCCCCAAGCCGAATAAACCATAAGGCCTCGGTAGAGCGAATCCAGCCCGAGCCGAATACTAGTCAAGACTTACATAGAAGGGAAGAAAACTCAACCTTCAAGGTTCTACGGATCCTGGTACGAGCGTCCCCTTACCAGACATCGGTGAAAAACAAAACAGAAGTAGAGCAAGGTCAAAACAGTGGAGGTGACTTTAGCACATACTCCACTAAAAGAGAAAAAAGATAACAACATTGGGGCCCTGAGGCAGCGTCCTACATGGTGCTTCCAAAACATAATTTTGAACCTTACAATTCAACGTCTCGGTAAGCCAGGATACGGATCGGTGATCGTTCGAGACCCTAAGAGCAAAAAACCTCCTCATATTGGGCGGCTCTGGAGCCTGCATACGCCACGAGGGCAGAAACCTCCCCATGTCATGCTTCTCCTAATTCGAGCGGTCAAGCTAAACCTACGGGGATACACTCCCCGCAGTCACCTCCCCTGAACCGGTTAGGCTGATTGCTTCACGGGGGAACACCATCCATGTGGTCACCATCTCGGGGTGATACTGCTGACTCGGTTTGGCCGATTGCTTCACGAAGAAAACAATCCCCGCGGTCGCCATCCAGAGGTGATGCGGTCGACTTGGTTAGGCAAATTGCTTCACGGCTGAACTGTTGGACAATTATGACCCATAGCATCACATTTGTACAGAACATGGTGTTGTTGTACAAATTAACTATGTGACAAAGGAAATTGCTCTTTTATCATTTTTAATTGGATTACCGGGATATATAAATGATAAAAAGTCATTATGATTAGTTCCGGATTGAGATGATATGAGACAGTATCAATCCACTAAGTTTTAATCATTAAATAATCTCTAGTCATAGTATTATCGAGATTGGACATCAATAATACAGAATAGACTAGTATTGCACTTGTGCGCATTGTGGGAGCATAACGACATAGTTCTCATATATTTGAGTATTGGATACTTATGCAAGTGTAATAGGAGGTTGTGTTTACCGATGGTATGGAAATAGTTTCGCTCTGGATAGACCCCTCGGAATCTCATTGGTAGTATGACTATGTGTCAATGGGAATCCGAATCAGGGTAGATGTATTTGGTCTTAAATTGAGACTTGCACCGCTAATACTTGCGACAATCAATATACTTTGGTTTTGGTCGTCTTATCTGGGTATATTGAGAATCATAGTGTATTGGGTGTGATGTCAAGATGGAAGTATCACTTCAGACATATGGAGATGATGGTCACATAGGATAAGGAACTAGTACTCTTGTATACTGCAGCTATCAGGATAATATAACTAGGTCATGTTTATCCGATTATAGAGACTAGCTACCAGAGATCCGATATATGCTTCGTACGGGACAGACACAATTCCAGCCCCGGGCCTAACACGTGACATCCGATACTGGATCGTAATACGTAATACTACGTATATTACGCCTGATAAAGGTTAAATATTCCTTTAAGAATATTTCTGGAGAATTGGGTAGGCACGGTGCTTTGCTAGAAGCCAACCATGTCTCGTAAATTGGTAAAAACGTAGTACGAGGTACGTACGTGTTCGGATAGTCCGACGACCGGATTTACTGCCAAGATATCCAGGGATCTCATGGGTCGCTTCCCAAAGATTCACCGATGACGTATGACTCGAACATAATTAATCTGAGATTAATTTATAGAGAGATAAAATTAATCTAGGATTAATTACTGAGATATTTTATCTGGGATAAAATACTATTTAAAGAGAGAGAACAGTTAATTTGGAATTAATCGATAAAATAATATATTCGATATATTAAACAAAATTAGATTTCGACGCGGAATTAAAATTAGATTTTAATTCGGGCAAATGAGTTAATTAATTCGCTAGCGACGTGAATAGTAATTTTGCTAGGCATAATTATTTAATTAAATTTGATTTAATTACGTCGCAACAAAAATTCGTTAATTCGAAATTAGCGAACCCGAGCCCGGGAGTGTTTGCGGGCCCACTCGGATTTCGAATCAAGTGGGGCCCACAAGTCACATCACGCGTCACATCATTAGTCATTCAAGTGATGGAAGTCTTGTCACCTTTATGGTGATTGATCTTTGATTGATGTAAGTGGTTGAAAGGCTTTAAATGCTTTGTACAATTTTTGGAAAATGTATTATGTATTTGATTTTGAAATCAAAACACAACACACACATCTTCATCTTCTCCCTCTCTCTCCTCTAACTCACGGCCAATGAGCCATTTTTCTCTCAAAGTTCTTGGCTTGGCCGAGAACAAATAGAAGCAATGGAAGGATTTGTGGCAAAATTTTTCCAAGTGCTAGCACACTCAAATGAGTGACACAAAGGTGATAGGGAAACCTATTCATGATCATGGAATCATAAATCAAAGCCTGGAGCTTGGACTTCATCCATGGAGGAGCTTGGACGAAACTCATGAAGAAAAATTTTTGTATTCATCGCATCCAAAAGCCGATCAAAGTGAGTATTTCCGCAACTTACTTTGATGTATTCGCACTTTTCATTGCTTAATATGATCTTGGTTTGACCTAGAAAACCCAACAATGGTATTAGATCCATGATTAAGCATGGAATTGGAAATTAGGGTTCTTAACTTTAATTTGGGTAAAATTGATTTGAGCATGTTTTGATGAAATTGTTTGATTGAGTATGTTTGAATGATGACAACTTAGAGTTATGCATGATCAATTTGATGAAAATTGAATTGGATTAATTTTTCCCAAAAGGTTTGGCTTGGCCGAATGTGTAGAATGCCCTAAAGTCATGGTGATTTTTTTTCTTTTGATCATTGGATGAGTTGAAAGACTTGGGATAAATTGATTTAGGATTTAATTGGATTAAAATCGAAATCGGATTTAAAATCCCTCTTATTGCTGTGAGCTTCAAAGCATGAATGAGATTGATTTTGCTTCAATTATGTTGGATATGAATTGATAAAAATAAAGCATGATTAATTATGTAAATTGATATTTTGGAAAAGTTGATTTAAGTAATTAATTATGGCTAATACACTTTAGTTAATTTAATTGTGATAGTTGGAATATTGTAATTAAATTAGTTGGGCTTAATTTGGAATTGGACTTATAAAGTTGTATTTGGGCTTAATGGGCTTGGTTGGGCCAAGTTTGGTTTAGGTTAATTGGTTGGATCCAATTGGGCCTAAAACCATCTCTATAAATTCCAAATATGACTAATTGGGTCTTTAAAGTTTAATTGGGCCTAATGGGCCAAAATTGATTTTTGGCAAAGGGTGATTTCTTATTGGGCTTTGGTTGCCAAAGTCCATGCCATATAAATTAATTGAAAGCCCATTGGACTTTAATTAAATTAAACGACATTGGATGTTAATTGAGCTTTGAGACCCGTTAAGATTAGATTTAGAATCTAAGTCGCAAAGGCTCATTATTAAAGTGTAATCATTTAATTTGGAATTAAATATAGAATTATTATTGAATGCGAATTAAATTGGATTTAATATTGTAGTTTGATATAATTCAAGAATTCATACTTTGAGTACTTGTTCTTAAACGAGTTGGACTCGCGCAAATCAAATCGTTGTTTGAATATTGGATGGTCATTAATTTCAGATTAATGAATTTGATTAGATTGATTGATAACATGCTTTGTGTGAATACATGGATGTGATGTATGAATAATGTATATCGGATGGATATTAGATGGGTGAGGGCAATTTTGGAAATTGTTGTAATAAATTTAGAATTTATTAAATTGGACCTGCTTGTCCAGCCTATTACCTCTCGATTCTTTGTATTTCTCTTCTCACCTATTCCCCTCAATATAAATGAGGTTTCATTAGAAGTGTTATGTAATTGGGTAGAAGTAAGAATTGTGCTAGCGGGAGAGAGGAAATGGAGAGATTTGTTCTAGGAACAAAATGTTTAAATATCCATCCGCATATCATTATTAATTTATTTACCGCGCCTTATTATGCTTTTAGAATGCATGCTTAAGGTGTATGATGAGACCTAATCAAAGATAATTAATTGGTTGCCAATTACGTGAAAACCCTCAACAAATATTAAGCGTTTTCCTTCCATTGAGTGATTCTTTCTCAATATCTAAAATTGGCACTGGTTTGTTGGCCAAAGTCAAGACCTTTGTCCATCGCGGATATGTTTGAATCATGAAGGCTTTGTTCCATATCGTATGTCTTGTCCAAGTTGTCATTTGTTGGCCAAAGTCAAGATCACTTCTTGTCCATCGACATCGATTACGAAGCTTTCCAAAGTCAATGGGTCATGCTTAACTAGAATCATTAAGCTTGTTGTGCCAAAGCCAAGGCTTAGTTAATTTAGAGGAAAAAGGTTAGGAAAATATATTGGATATATTGGCATATATATTATATATATGTTTTGGACTTGGATGTCCACCTACTGGATCTAGGAATTGGATGAGATCCAATTGATCTTAGAGATCTACCTAGTAAAATATCATACAACTTGTTGGCCAAAGTCAAGGTTGTGTATTATTTAATGGGATCCTAGCCCACTAGGAAACTAGGTTTCCCGAGTACTCAATAGAGGGTTAGAGGCTTACTGAAAAATAGTGGAAGACAAGTGTTAAATTTATAATTTCGTTTAGATACTTGCCAATACGCGTTCATTTCATTTTTCGTCATTATTTCATTAATATATTAGTTGGAATAATATTTAATTGTTGTTTGAAATTAGACAGTTAGACTGTATTCAAACTACTTCAATTTATAGTTGATTATATAATCGGATTATAGTAATTAATATATTTGAATTTAACCAATCAAATTATAGTTGATTATATAGTTAGACTATAGTAATCATTATATTAAATAGTACCCGGAATCGTTGATTCGATAGTTGGACTATTGAAATCAAGATAACTGAAAGATTAGTATTTAGAACATGATCCTGGGTGAAAATGTCATTAAACGGCTCCAATTTTCAGAATGGTAATAGTACCTCAAGATAGTCCTGGGAACCGAGAAGTTACTTTATTTGATAAATGACGTCTCGAGCCTTAGCCCGGAGTTGAGAAAACAGTTGAACATGATCTTTGAAAGATTTATGTGATGATAACTTTAGTGCTTAATCCGTTATCCTTGCCATAATGACTCCTTAATTTCGTCGTCATAAATAAGGATTAGATCATTAAACCATGATGTTGAAATTGAAGGATCTTTATATATCTTAGATCTTAGAAGTATTAATTGCAATTGTAAAATCTTGGAGAGTTAATGGCTATGCTCGAGGAGACAAAGCCAAAGTTTGCAAAAAGACAAGAAGCACAAGGCGCGTTTTACTTCGACATCCCAGATGGCCAAGGCTTGGTCGAAGGCTTCTAGATGTGAGTAAAAGGGCAAAGGCAAAATCATCACAGTCTTCTTGGAAGACAAATGACATATCCCAAGATGTCTGCCTAAATTGTGGAAAATGGGCTCACTAGAAGCGTGACTACCACATGGGCAAGGCAGACATGAAGGAAGTGAAGGCGGAGCAAGGCTCCTGCTTCAAGTATGTTTGTCATAAACATGTTCGCTATTAGTTTCAAAATTGGATTTTTGATACTAGATGTGGTACATGAGATATGTACTGATGTGCGGAATCTGCTGATTAGCGGGATACTGACTTCAGTTGAGATTGATCTACGAATCAGAAACGGGACGAGAGTCGCTGTTTTAACCATATAGACCTAAGTTTAGGAACTACCCTCCGGGTGTGTACTTAAATTAGGAAACTGTTATAATGTAACTAGTTTGACTAGAAACATTATCTCTATATCTGAGTTTAACCCGTTGCGAGTATACCTTTATATTCTAGAACACTAAAGTGTTTTATTTTATAAAGATGGTATTGAGATAAAAACATTAGATGTGAATAACAGTATTTATATTTTGAATATAAATGAATCTCAAACATATGACATGACAAACAAATAGCTCAAACTGAATTAATCAGATGAGGCTTATTTGTGGCATTGTTATCTGGGACGCATTAAACAAGACTCATATATCCACACTTTTGAAGAGACCAAAATTGGCATTGGTTTGTTGGCCAAAGTCAAGACCTTTGTCAATTGCGGATGTGTTTGAATCATGAAAGTTTTGTTCCATATTGGTGTCTTGTCCAAGTTGTGATTTGTTGGCCAAAGTCAATATCACTTCTTGTCCATCGACATTGATTACGAAGCTTTCCATGTCAATGGGTCCCGCTTAACTGGAATCATTAAGCTTGTTGTGCCAAAGCCAAAGCTTAGTTGATTCAGAGGAAAAATGTTAGGTAAATATATTGGATATATTGGCATATGTATTGTATATATGTTTCGGACTTGGATGTCCACCTACCAGATCTAGGAATTGGATAAGATCCAATTGATCTTCGAGATCTACCTTGTTAAATATCACACAGCTTGTTGGCCAAAGTCAAGGTTGTATGTTATTTAACGGGATCCTAGCCCACTAGGAAACTGAGTTTCCCGAGTACTCGACAGAGGGTTAGAGGCTCGCCGAAAAATAGTGGGAGGCTAATATTGAATTTTCAATTTCATTCAGATACTTAGCTTTACTCGTTTTAAAAAATATTTCGTCAAAATTATTTTATTAGTTGGACTAATATAATGTTATTTTTCTTGTAACAGTTAGAATGTACCCAAATATCATTGATTAGATAGTTGGACTATCGTAATCAGGATGACAGGAAAGGAAAATGTCTGAGACATTATCATGGGCGAAAATGTCTTTAAGGGCACGAACTTTGCCGATTGGAAAATGAATCTGAGGATAGTCCTAGGAGCCGAGAGACTACTGTATACAATACAGACACCTCTTGGGCCTAAACCCAACCCTGATCAGTTACTCGAGCTGGAGCTTTGGAAGACTCACAGCGATGACAATGATACTGTTCAGTCAATTATGCTTACTGCTATGACTCAGCATTTCCGTCGACAGAACATGGACTTGGATCCCTACAATATGTTGGCGAGGTTGCAAGATCTTCACCGATCTAACCTAAGATCGCAGAGATATGAGTTGCAGAAGAAGTTATTCTGTGCACGTATGTCAGAAGGCATGTTTGTTGAGTCGCATATGGCACAGATGATTGCTGACATTGACGAGCTTTCTCAGATGGGGATAGTCTTAGAGGCTGAGACTACTATAGATTTGATCTTGCAGTCTCTCCCCGACACTTGGAGACAGTTCATCATAAACTATAACTTGATAAACCAAGATGATACTCTTGGAGAGCTATTGTCAATTCTCAAGGAAGCTGAGAAGGAGCTTCTCAAGGGCAATAAGCGCACTTTGCTTCAACATCCCAGACACCAAGGGCTGGGCCCAAGGAGACTGGAGGTGTGAAGAAGAAGAAGCATAAGAGAAAGGGAAATTCCAAATCGTCAAAGGCTTCTGGGAAGCCAAATGACAAATCTCAGGATGTATGCCTCCAGTGAGGCAAGCGGGGTCACTGGAAGCGTGACTGCCGCGAGTACAAGGCGCTCCAGAAGGAGATAAAAGCGGGCAAGACACCAGCTACATGTATGTTTGTTATTGAAATAAACATGACTACTTCTAGTTTAAAAAATTGGATTTTTGATTATGGTTGTGGTACTCACATACGTACTGATGTGCAGGATCTGCAGATTAGCAGGAGACTGGCCTCAGGGGAGATTGATCTACGCATCGGAAATGGGGCATCAGTCGCCTTTTTGGCCGTTGGCACTCTTATTTTAGAACTGCCCTCAGGGCATGTACTTGAACTTAATGACTGTTATTATGTACCTAGTTTAACTAGGAATATTATTTCTGTATCTATGTTAACCCAATATGGGTACACTTTTGTATTTAGAAACACTGGGTGTTTTATTTATAAAAATGATATAGAAATTTGCATTGTCGTAGTAAATAATGGTCTTTATATTTTGAATATAAGTCAATCTCAAACATATAATATAACAAACAAAAGGCTTAAAAAAAATAATAAAGATGAATCTTATATGTGGCACTGTCGTCTAGGACACATAAACAAGACTCGCATATCAACACTTTCGAAGAGTGGGGTACTTGGACGGATTTGATCCAAAATCATATGACGTCTGTGAATCTTGCTTATTAGGCAAAATGCCTAAATCACCTTTTAGCGGTAAAGGTGAACGCGCCACCGAACTGTTAGCCCTCGTTCATAGTGACGTATGTGGGCCCATGTCTAGCCAGACTAGAGGTGGATACGAATACTTCGTAACCTTTATGGATGATGCATCGCGTTATGGTTATGTGTATCTTATGAGACACAAGTCAGAAACTTTTGAGAAATTCAAAGAGTTTCAACACGAAGTTGAAAAATAGACCGGCAAGAGTATAAAGACATTACGGTCGGACCGTGATGGCGAATACTTGAGCAATGAGTTTCTAGATTACTTGAAAGAATATGGTATTCTTTCACAGTGGACTCCTCCTGGAACATCGCAATTAAACAATATGTCCGAACGGAGAAACCGAACTCTATTAGACATGGTTAGGTCTATGATGAGTCGCACTAAGCTACCTATTTCCTTCTAGGGATATGAATTAAACAGTGCAATTCTTATTTTGAATAAGATTCCGTCAAAGTCTGTACAACGGACTCCGTATGAGATATAGACAGGAGAGAAACCAGGTTTCTCATTCCTGAAGAATTGGGGATGTTGGGCATACGTCAAACGTTTGGAAGGTACTAAACTTGAGCCCAAATCGGATAAATACCTATTCGTAGGATATCCTAGGGAAACCAAATGATATTACTTCTATCACCCACGAGAGAACAAAGTATTTGTTGCTCTACATGCGATTTTCCTTGAGAAGGAATTCCTAAATGCAGTGATTAGTGGGAGGAAAGTAGAACTCGATGAAAATCGGAGTGACTGTTCCTGGCATAGAATCCTCAACGGAACAAGAACAATCCATCCAAGATGAGACTGTACTACAATCTTCTATTACACAAGGACCGCATAGGTTGGAGAGAGTCAGGAAACAATCTGAGAGGTATGGGTTTCTAATGTCACCTCATGTAGATATTAATCTCATTGAGGATAATGAACCGGCTAAGTATGAGGAAGCGATATAAGATATCGATTCCGCTTTATGGCAAGAAGCCATGAAGTTCGAAATGGATTCCATGTACACCAACCAAGTTTGGACACTGGTTCATGCACCAGAAGGCGTAAAGCCTATTGGTTGTAAATAGATCTTCAAGAAGAAGACCGACATGGATGGCAACATACAAACGTACAAAGCTAGACTTGTAGCGAAGGGGTATCATCAACAGCATGGTGTCGATTACGATGAAACTTTCTCACCCGTTAGATATAGGTTATACTCATATGTATGAAAACTTAGATATAGGTCGTATGCAAACTTAAATATAGGTTATTCTTACGTATGTATGTTGCGTAGACTTGGTTAAATTATTGCGAGAATCCGTTCATTATAACTGACATTAGTAAGGGACCATTCCGAACCCAACGGTTTGAGGTCTTCCCTTGCGAGGGGTGAGTGCGGCCTTAAATCTCAGTTCACACTGGGTGGCAACTCCATTATTCTCCGGTTTAGTCCCACGTGGACTACTCCATACTCCCAAATCGGGCCGCGAGCCTGGGACAGCGTCGTCGATTTATGTGTCCTACAACGGCCAAAAATGGTCGAACAGAGGATGGACAGATGTATAAAGAGAGAAAGAGGCGCATGAGAAAGAAGATAAAAAAGAGCGAGACTCAGAAAGGCACTACTCGATGTCTAAAAGTGAAAGAACCTTGAAACGCTCTGATAAAAGAGAACGAGAATAAAATAATGGGAGGGGCCATCCTAGGACGAGGCCAAATTGGCGAGCAGCGAAGTTAGGAGAATATACCTCCACTCCAGCCTTGCCATTGGCCCCAATCAGAATTTCATGAATCAGATCACGACTGCATAAATACTTACGCCATATCCAATTGACCGATTCATCCCCCTCTGGCTCTGGAAGTTCATGCACAAATGAATGGCTGTCGCCCAAGGAAAAAAGAAAGAAAGATTGGATTCTGGTAAGTGTGTAGAAATACTCAAAATAGTGCGTGGAAAATGGAAGTTGGCCCAGATTGGGCGAACAGAAGACCAGTACAAGGATACGAATGATTCCACTCAATTGAGCCGAAAATCAAAAAATAGGCCCTAAACCAAAGCTGGACGAGCTAAATAGGTCCAGAGGTGATTGGCCATGCCCCAGACCGAAACTGTCTTTGAAGAATGGCCAACCCCCGGTAAATAGCGGCCAACAAGAATGAAGATAAGTCCAAACGACGATCGTTGGCAAGGTCTGATGAAATAGGGAGATAACCCGCCATGGGTTTTTGACTTGGCGCGCAAATGATATATTTGCAGAGCCAGTAATGAAGGAAAACAGTACGTTATAACACTGAGACCGGACCGACCGATTTAGAGAACGCACGAAAGAAAGTAGAATAAGAAGCGAATGACGAATTATCCATGGAATGAGAAGGGACATGAAAGGTAGTGCAGGCGAAAATGGTCAGGCCCAAAGGAGACAACCCGGTCAAGGCACTGAAGTCATGAAGAGTAATAGTGAAAGGACATGAGGGAAAGAGAAAGACGTTATAATCCGAAGACCAAAAAAGTAGCGAAGTGGGGAACATATTTCGGTCAAAAGGAGGTAAGATCAGAGAGAGCTCTATGAAGGAAAGTAGACCGGTGTCCTCGAAAAAGGTATAGGTCTCTGTATGTAACTTCATCTGTTTGAATTAGGTCTCAAACGAAGAGTCAGGTTTTAGCCAAGTACAGATGGGAATGGATTGGGCAAGAGAAGACACATTAAGGGGTTCAGAAAAGGGATGGTTGGAAATAGAAGTGAATAGCTGATCCAAGAGAGTAGTGGCGATAGCACTGTCATCAACGAAAATGAGGCCTAGAGAGCACTGGCCATAGGCTTCATTAAGGGTATTGATTCCCCAAACACCCACAGAGGAGTCACCTAACGCCGCTTGGTAATCACTGAAAATGGAGATGGCCTTTTTGGAAGCAGAAGAAGAGGACGCCATTAGCAAAGGAAGTTAAGGGAACGGGAAAGGAAGATCTACAAAGAAGTAAAAAGTAAAGTGATGACAAAAACAAGCCATGCCCTTATATAACAAAGGTAAAAAATGAGCCCTAGGACAGGTGTCACAGCCCAATTTGAGGAAGAAAAAGAACGGGAAACGAAAAGGGTACATTTGACACGATTTGACGTTTGAGTGACGTAAAAAACGGGACATTAATTGGCGAAATGATGAAACGTGTTGGGAAGGTCGTGCATTTATTGAGTAAAGGATGGGCTCGCATAGGGAATGTAAAAGACGGCCCTCGATACACACAAATGACAGTAAAAGATAGTGCAAAAACCTGTAGGCCGAAGTTGATATACGGTCAATAGAAACTGTCCTGACTTTACCCAAATTGAGAAATTCATCTTGATTTCATCGCGCGACTCAATCAAGACGAATTTGGGGGATAATTATTGGTGAAGAAAATCGCCTTAGGACGAACGAGCCAATAAGGGACGAAAAGCAATTAAGGCGAACAAGTTCCACACAACAGAACGATTTACAATCAGAACGACAAAAGGAAGAGCGGTCAGGACGATTATCATGTGTTGCAGTTGATCCTACGACCTAGTAATTAGGCCACAACCACCCACGATCTGGCAGTTTTTACGCAGAATGCAGCAGTTAGATGCATGATCCAGCAGTTACATGAACTCAGCAGTCAGATACATGATCCGGAAGTTGCAAGCATGAAACGTGGAAGGTCATGGACCAAGAAAAACGAAACCATCCAATTAGTTAATGGAGGCTCGCTATAAAAGCTCAAGCGTGGGAAGAAGAAGAAAAAAGGACAAAATGAAGACTCACTATGAGCATTTTATTTTTATTTTTGTAGCTTTGTAATCCGTAGACTGTAACTTGTGTGCCTGTGCCCCTTGGAGGTTTATTCACTTAATCAAACACCCCTTGCTGAGACTTTGTCTAATGAGGTTTGAACCTTACACGCTATTTGACAAAAAATTGTGCAAACATAATCTTGTAAGAATGTATTATAATAAGAAAATATATTATACTATCCTATTATAATTAAAAAAAAAACACTAGTAGATTATAAAATTAAATTAATAAATCTATTAAATCAGAAACCTATTATAACAAGAAAATATATTATATTATATGATTAATTTTTGACGAATATCATAATAATCTGATAAAGAATATATATATATATATAAGAATTTTTTAAGTTTTCTCATCCCATCACATGACATCTAATCTCTACAATTAATTTTTTTATTACCTATTATAATAAGAAGATATAATATCATCTTCTATTAAAATAAAAAAATATATACATGACACATAATCTCTATAATTAATGTTTTTATAATTAAATTATAAATTTAAAATAATAATTATTAAAAAAAAAAACATATTATGATATAAAAATATAAACTACTATTAAAATAAGAAACTTAAATAGTAATCGCTTATAAAACCTAACCAATTTTTTGGATTTCAGGTATATTGTTATTTGTTATTTTATTTTGAATTATTTTTATAAGTTTATTTATTCCATGAATTTTTTATTATTTATTGTACTTAACAATGCAGACTCTGTCTATTAGCTCTTGCACAGTGAATTAAGCATATTATTTCAGAATTGAGAGACAAACGAAAGTGTTAGTAAATCAATTGTCTCATTTAAACTATAAAACCGACAAGATCTGGAGCATTTACAAGATCAATACCTAAAGTATATGCTCAACTCGCACAAAGTGCAAACCCTGTTCTAATTTTCTAATTAATTTTTATAAAAAAAACATACATTACACATAATCTCTACAATTAATATTTTCAATATTAAATTATAAATTTAAAATAATAATTATTAAATAAAAACATATTATGATATAAAAATATAAACTACTATTAAAATAAGAAACTTAAATAGTAATCGCTTATAAAACCTAACCAATTTTTTGGATTTCAGGTATATTGTTATTTGTTATTTTATTTTGAATTATTTTTATAAGTTTATTTATTCCATGAATTTTTTATTATTTATTGTACTTAACAATGCAGACTCTGTCTATTAGCTCTTGCACAGTGAATTAAGCATATTATTTCAGAATTGAGAGACAAACGAAAGTGTTAGTAAATCAATTGTCTCATTTAAACTATAAAACCGACAAGATCTGGAGCATTTACAAGATCAATACCTAAAGTATATGCTCAACTCGCACAAAGTGCAAACCCTGTTCTAATTTTCTAATTAAATTTTTATAAAAAAAACATACATTACACATAATCTCTACAATTAATATTTTCAATATTAAATTATAAAATTTAAAATAATAAATTATTAAAATAAGAAATCTATTATAATATAAATTCATAATTTCCTATTAAAATAAAAAATAGATATATATATATATATATATATATATATATATATATATGTCAGCAGCCCACAAACTTAGTCAATTTTTTGGATTTCGAGTATATTGCTATTTATTATTTTATTTTGAATTATTTATATAGTTTTTTCCATAAAATTTTAATTATTTAATATGTTTCGGGATACGAACTTTGACTATTAGCTCTTGCTTAGGAATGTTATTTACAAACGGGAGACAAACGAATGAGACATAAATATTAAGTGTAAGTAAATCAATTGTCTCATTTAAACTATAAAATCGATGAGATGCATAGTATTTACAATATCAATACCTAGAGTAACCAAAGGTGGCTATGGGGAGAGTCGAGACCATACCCCAAAATTTACCCAAAAATTAAGGCTCCGAATAAAAAAAATAATAATCAATTTTTAATGTATAATATGACTCGAATATTTTTTACCCTTCATCGATAGGGTTCCATTTAAAAATTCGCCTAGACCCCATAAATTTTAAGACAACTCAAAGCTATCTTTGAAAATAACATTAGGAATTTTTGTTATGATATCAAATTATAATAAAAGATATATTCAAACGCACAAAATGCAGGCTAATCAACAATAAAAAAAAAATCCAAACCGTGCAACCAATTTGGAAAAAAATAAAAAAAAATAAAAAAAAACATCTGCTCCAAAACTAAAACATAAATTATAAAAAAATATATATTAAAGGGTAGCATTAAAAGGTGGGGAAAGATGAGGCCGTGGTCCCAAAAATTGCGGAAAAGCAAGCAAGAAATGGAAACCTTTTTGTGCACCTTCATTCTGACTTCGCTTTTGCTTCGGTTTAAATTGTGAAAGAAAATCAACAAACCGAACCCAGCCCTTACACATTATTATATTTATACACAAGCAAAAAAAGAAAA
The DNA here is from genome assembly GCA_019454045.1 of Zanthoxylum bungeanum. Taxonomy (NCBI): domain Eukaryota; kingdom Viridiplantae; phylum Streptophyta; class Magnoliopsida; order Sapindales; family Rutaceae; genus Zanthoxylum; species Zanthoxylum bungeanum. The sequence goes on from SKCR01023515.1 coordinate 264,079, forward strand.
AAAAAATGTATATATATTTTTCCCCTTAAAACATGAAAATACTTTCAACCAAGAGACAGTAAATTTGTATTGGCCTTTAAATTAATGAAAACGTCACTGTATCCCTCTCTGTCTGCATGCAGACTCTGCTACAGCTGTCTCCTCCTCTCATTCTGATGAGTATTTTTGAATTTTGAGAGAGAAAATGTTTTTGGTGGGTTATGAATTTTGCTTGTGTTGTTTGTGTTTGAGAGGGACTATAGCCCTGCCTGCATCATTTCAACTGTGGCACTGAAAAACATGGTGTTTTTATAAGCATTTAAAGATACAACAAATGCTATGAAAATGACATGCCATTTTACTTTTGACACTCATCCTATATCTAGACTCTTATCTTCTTCCTTCTTTCTTTCTTTTTCTCTTTTTTTTTTGGGACCTCTCTCTTCTTTTTTATATCATTGAATTTGAGTTGAATATAGGTCAGCATCTTTGAATGGTGGTTCTAAACTAAATGGTCCCAAAATATGTACACGCAAATAGGTGAATTGATAACTAAATTTATATAATACATGTCATTTATTTATGATTACGATTCTTGTTTTGTATTGATTTTTTTTTTTTTATAAATATAATGGATAGTTCTTAAATAATAATTTAAATATAATTAAATATTAATTGTGTATTTCTATTAAAATTAATCTGGTAGAAAATAATAAAAAACTTAATACATTTAACTCAATTCTAGATTCAAATTCTATTAAGAATGGTTTTGATCTAGGTTAGCATGCAAAAGGAAGGAAAAATGATAAGGAAACTAGAATAAAAATAAATGGAGATAAAATTATCATGAAAATAATAGTATTTTAATAGTCAATTAAAAACATAATTTTGAAACCTTAAGAACTTCTAATTTTTTTATCATTTGGGTATAAAAAGAAAGCACTATTGTCATGCAAACGTACGAAGAAGAGGGGTTTTATGCCTTTAATTTTTGGGAACCTTTGAAAGGGTAAAGAAACAAAATTAATAACTATGACAATAATAATGGATGGTCATCAAAACATTTAATTTTAGAGTCAGCTATCTCAGTGTTTCATGATTACACTTTCTTCTGTACAATCTCACAAGAAAAAAAAACAGAAAAGAACAACTAAATTACTATTGCATTAATTCAAACTTAACGGTCCCTAGAAAAATAATTCAAAGATATAGCAGAAAAGCTTTCATTTTATGTACATATAGAATTGATTATCTTGCTCTAGGATTCTTCTAATGATTGATTTCTTTAATAATAATTAAGTTTCCTCATAGAGTGAAGAATATATTCTTTCATTTTTATCTAGTGTTCATCATTATATGTTGTCTCCATCAAGGTAAAATTCAAACTGGAGTATTTTACAATATGACACTATTCATAAGGCTCTTCTTTTTTTACTTCGCATTAAACAAATGAATTGATATAAATCAACTGAAGAACAAGTTACATCCACAACATTAATGTGTCAGAATACTTACTTGCAATATGGAAAGGGAAAATGAACAATCATACACCAAAACAAAGATTAAGAAGCCCTGTTGAAATAAAAAGAATCTTTTTTTGCTGCAAGTGTGTTTCGTCATCCTTCTCCTTCTCCTTCTGTAGTGGCTGAAGACATGTAACTCATGGCAAGAGAGGTTTCATCACATGGCAGCGCCATTGATGTTGATGCTTGAAACTGATGCTTGCAAGCTTGGCATGTAACTTGCATCATAGTAGAACTAATCTTTTTTGTAGCTTGTTCTTTCAAAGCTTGAGCTTTTTCAAGTTCAGCTTGCGATTGTTGCCTGATCCTTTTAGCATTGGCAAACTCAAGCTCAGCCATCTCTATCTGCCTCTTTGCTTGCTGTCTAGCCTCTTCAGCATAAGCGTTTTCAGCCATGGCTAACTTTAGTTGCTCATTAGTAAATTCTTTCAATCTTATAGCTTCCAACGATTCTTTATTTGGATCCAAATTGAGCTTGTTTGATTCAATATTCTTCTCCCCTCCGAGATGACTTGACCCAATAGAAAGTTTCAAATGGGTTGCAAAGCTTTCATACGAACTTCGCGTTGCGTTAGCGTTTGATGATGGTAGCAGTTGAAGTTCAAGATTGTGTTCTTGTTGATCAGAAGTTGAAGCATTAATGTTTCGACTAGAGAAGAAGAACACAGGCTCATAGGGCCTCAGCACTGGCAGTCCAGTCAAAGTTGGCAGCAGTTCGCTGGAGGGACTAGTACTTGAAGCAGTTCTTGATGAACAAGCAGCGGCGGTGCAAGCATTGCTTGCAATTCAGGCTGGACGACTCGCCGCATATTGCAAGCATCTTGGTGCTCGATGAAACTCTCAACCCTGTAAGGACAATACAACCAAGAATGATTCAAAGTGATATATGTATGATGGAATTATCTTATTGTTTTTAATAATCAACGAGCAAGTCATGGAATGGAAGCTATTAAGACTAGCCCATGTAGGGTTACCAAGAAACAGACAATATAGAAATGATTGAGGATCTGTAGAATGGATTGTTTGATTAGGTTTACAATATATTATACTTAATTAAATAAAGTAAAGGAGATTATCCAATGGGGTCTGTTTGAGCACGTACTGTTACTGTTTAATTTGTTTTCTAGGTAATTGGCTCTTAGCATTGAATTAGATCACACAAGGGGGAAAAAATGAGGCCATGTGTATTAATGGCAATCTTTCTTGGATTCAGAACAATTAAGTACTCTTCTTAAAAGAAAACAAAACACAAGCTTTAACTTACATGAGGATCATGGGGAAAAACCCAGAATAAGAGGCCTGTGGAATCATGATTTTGGAAAACGAATATATATTTAATTTGGAGAAATTAAGAGAAGAACCTGGAAAACACACGGCCACAGTCACAAGAATGGCCTCTAGTACCACAAGTTTTGAGATGTGCTTTGTAATCAGATTGAACAGCATATCCTTTATTGCACTTGTCACAAACCCACTGCTTGTGGTTGCTGTGTTTTCTTCTAAAGTGCTTTTTGATACCAACAAGATCTCCCAAAGCATGACAAGGGTCATGGTGCAAGCAGCTTGGTTCTGGGCAAACAAACACTCTCTTCTTCACTTCTTGTGTTTCTCTTTTCAGCAACTTCCATGGCACCTTGTGCCTTCTTCTATGCATTTGCAGGTTCTGGTCTCTTTGAAACCCTTGGCTGCAGATCTCACATATGTACCTGTCTGATTCTAACAACGTTTTGGGTGATAAAGCAACCACCTCTGCATCTGGATCTATTATATTAAAAACAAAAAAATTAAACTTTCAATTCACACCTTAAAAGAGTTGAACAAAAAGAAAAAATATATACAACACACCTGGGGTGCCTGCTGGTTTCCTTTTTCTTTTGTTATTAGCTATAGTACCATTTTCTGAGGAGTTGAAAGGATCAGAAGAAGATTCTAACATGGGGTTTGATGAGCAATATTACACTAGTGGCCTTTGTTTTTCAGCTTTTCTGATAAAATAACTAAATGGGTGGAGATGAAGAGGGAAAAAAGAGAAATAAAAGGAAGTCTTTCTTTCTTTGTTTTTTTTTTTAATGGTTTTTACAGAGAGAAGATGGGTGGTAGGGGAAGCAAAAGCTCTTGCTTTTTCTTGGTTTTGTTTTTCATTGACCCCTCATCCTTCATTCACCTTGTCTTAGTGTTTGTGAGGCTAAAGCTAAGGTAAGCTAAGTTTTGGTAATTTCTTTCCTCAAAATACTCTACAGAGAGAGAAGCTGTAGCTGTAGCTGTATTATATTAGCTGATCCAATCAGAAAGAAAAGCTTGAATCCCTCAGAAAGTATTTGGACAGAAACAGAAAGACATCCATTCCCATAAGAATACAAACCGTCATTATTCAATCACACACTGTACAATTTTGCATGTATAAATGCAGTCTCAGAGACACCTCTACTGCACGTGACCTTACTTTCCTCCTCACGTGACCTTTACAGTACAATCTCAAAATGATGAATCCTTGCATTTTTTTTTTTTTTATTTTTAATCATTATACTGAAGTATATAAACCCTGATTCGTTTTTCCCTAAATTGAATTATCAGCTTTTTAAAAAGGTAAAGGGAAGCAAGATTGAGTCACTTTCAAGAGCACTCTAATCATTTCTTAAAACCAAAGCAAACGATAACCAAAAAAATTACCAAGTCAAGGCATGTATATGTTGCCGCGTTTGCAGTAGGCTTCAATTTTGCGGTAAAGCTGTCGGGATGAATGGAAATTTTTTTTTTTGAAAAAAAAAATGTGGAGCAACAAATGATGGGGTCAATTTCAATTGCCTTTGACTATTTTCCCTTTTTAAGTTAAACTTACTTTGTGCTTTTGGCTGGTTAGGGGTATGTTTGGAATTGTCTAAAATTTTCAAATAAAAGTAATGTTATATATATGAAATTATAATACAAAGTTTATACACTCACACGTGTGTGATACATGTGATCGTTAATTTGAGGGAAAAAAAGGTTAAAACTTACTTTGTGCTTTTGGCTGGTTAGGGGTATGTTTGGAATTGTCTAAAATTGTCAAATAAAAGTAATGTTATATATATATGAAATTTAATACAAAGTTTACACACATGTGTGATACATTTGGTCGTTGTACAAATTAACATAAGAAAGTAAAATCATAAATAATATAATCTCTTGATAAAAATATTATATATATTCCTGCAATATATGTCACGTCAATTGATTTGTGTGTACAACTTAATTTTATCTTCCTTATTTAAAGAATAGATTTTTTTTGTGGAAAATAAGACTATACAGTATCCAACATGGAATGTTGTTGACGTAATCCATATCGTGAAGCGCCATTATCACTTCTGTATTTAATCTATTTTCATCTGCTCATAGTAAGCAATTTCATCTTCGGCGAAGTAATCTCATGCGATCCACATTGTTAAACAGTAATATAATATTAAAAATTTATATACTAATATATAATATTATAATTTTAATATTCATTAATAGTAAATTTATTTATTATAATAAGCCGAATACTTTGTTATGCTATATTATAATTAATTAGGATTTTCATCCTAAGAGCAATTAACACCCCAAATTTCATCTTTAAAAAAAAATTAAGTGAGATATAATTATCTCCCTTAAATATTACATGATCACCGCACTTAAAGCTAAATTAAATGTATTTCTTAGGATTTGAATATGTGACATCTTACTTTAATTATAAGAATTAAGCTAGTAAAAGATTTAACTTTGAAATTACAAGTAGTAAACCTAGATTCCTGAAACCCCAAGGGTTGACTCAGTGGTAAATATTTTGGGCTTGAGTGGTTTGCTCATTCTCAGGTTCAAGGTTCGAATCTCACTAGATGCATTTCCTTGGGGTCATGCCCCTGATGTGAAAAGCCAGCGACTTACCCTGATCTGTGTTGGGAAACTTCTGAGGGCACAGGGCACATGTCTCGAGGATTAATCGAGATGCGCGTAAGCTGACCCGAACACCCCGGTTTAAAAAAAAAAAAAAAAAAAACACCTAGATTCCTGAAAGATTATGCAAATTAACTTTAATTTTTTCTTTTAAACTGCACTCCTTTTTTCCTTGATGAGGTTGCAGCTGTTAAGATGTTTCTGAAATATTTATTCATAGCAGAATTGTTTTTTTCGTTTTTGTTTGTTTTGTTTTTTTTTTTTACTTGATATCTGATTTCTTTGTTTTTTTATCTATTTTACTTTAATTCTATAATGTGTATTTTTTTAGTTTTTTTTTTTTTAAAAAAAATTAATAACTTATCAAATTAATTAGATTTAGACATTTAACCTATGGATAACATGAGATGCTTTAAAATCAATCGGAGCATTTTTATAATCTTAACATTTAACTTGGACATTTTTGTAAATTTAATGAACACAAAGTCTTTTACTAAATATACCTTAATTTTTTTCAAAATCTAGCCGGGATTCGTGCCCAAGCTGATCCTAAGATGGCTGTGTCCATGAGCATCAATGCTGAAATTTCAATGTAGTGAAACTATAGAATTTTCTGTAATACCCCGGTTATCATGACATGTCTAATATGATCGTATTTTATGTGCAAAAAATATTATTACGTTTATAATTATGAATTAATGGGATAATTGCCAGCGTAACCTTTACCAGAGGGCTAGGACAAATTTTCAGTTGCAGCACATATTTTGATGTGACAATATTCATGAATAACTCTCAATATTTCAGCAATATCTCGAGGTAGATCAATTTTCAGTGATTCTATTGTCATTGGAAAGATTAGACACAAGGTTACGACTTTCATGTTAAGTATTTTCACAACTTTAGGATGGAACTAAGTCAGAATTGGGCCTAAAAGTTGGCTGGTGTGCTGAAACGAGAATGAGGAAAAGTAATTAGTGTTGGGCAATGTTTTGTTATTATTTATCTAGAAAAATCTCGACAAGCGAAGGTCATGTTATTTTGTCTCTTTTCTTTCTTCCCCTTCTCACTCACTCACGCCAAGTCCAAGTTCTTTCTCTCTTTTTCCTCTCTTCTCTTCGATGTCAAGACAAGCCATATTCTCTTCATATTTTTTGTTCCCCATCGGAGCCATAGCCAATCATGGAAGTTATATGCTCTTTTGCCCTCTCTTATGATAGATAACCATCATTTAATCATTTGTCATGTGATCCAAGCATGAGTCAAGTTTATGTGCACGAGAATGATAATTAGAGTGTTAAATTAGTATTGATTAGCATGATTTAGAGTGATAATCATGATCATGGTGCATAGGTAAATTAGAGTGGTGAGGTTTAAGCACGTTTGTGTTAGAAATAAGTAAGTTGTTTGAGGGGAATGTGTTAAGCAAGCATGGTTGCGGTGGTGTTTGAGCATGTTGATGTTAAGGATAAGTGAGAGCATTCATGGGTTTGGGTATGAAGGAACTTATGTTTTAGGGCTGCGCGTCGTGACGTGCAAGGCTGCATCGTGACAGACCCTTCATAAAATCAAGATAAAATACTATAATTAATGGGAAATCACGACCCATGGAGAAGCGCAGCACGACGTAGCCCTCGTCGAGTCGCAAAACCATTTTGTGTCATGATGTGGAGCTAGATTCAAAACATGATTCCATTTGTTCCAATCTAGTCCTATAATGTCGGGTAGTATCTTAAGCTTCCTTATCAATATAAATACATGTATCATTGTACGCACACATTTATAATCATGAGTATGATAACACACTAACTGTATTTTGATCATACATTTATAGATCCTACCGGTTCCACGCATGAAGTCCCAGCTAGTTCCATGCATCGGCATAAGTCGTAGGATTTGTCATCGGCTTAGTGAGTGAATTAAATTTTTTCCATATTATTGAACCCTAAGTGTTTTATAAGTTGAGTTACATTAACTTGTTTCCAGTTTAGCAAGACTTCATAATTAGCAAGCTTCCAGTACATGTGATATTTTAGATTATAAAAAGTTTATAAAACTTTCCAGTATATGTGGTAATTCCAGCTTAGCATGATCTACCCATGTTTTCAAGATATATTTATGTGTTTTATCATGTCATATGATTATGTTTTACAAGTTTATAGTAGAAATACTTTCAAATCACCAGTAAAGTATCGTACTTTTATGTATGGCGTCTCAAGTTAACTCAACTTAGCAGGCCCAATAATTCTCAGATGATATCATTCTTTTATGCATGGCGTCTTAGGTTAACTCAGCTTAGCAGGCCCAATAATTCTCAGATGACTCCCTTAGGCACTTTCATGTTCATGTTGACGATCCCCTTCTTACATTGTTCTATGTCCCAATAAGTAGGTTTCACCGTCCCAGGTCACGATACTGGTGAGATTTATCAAGACATTATTTATCAGCACGTGTTTTATATAAAAGCATTGAATATAGATAATTACATTTTCAAGAAAAGGAATATTTCAGTACAGTTCAGCCATTTTTCGTATCATAATATTTTTATGTTGTTTTTTATTTTTCAATGTTTACTCACTTGGTCGTTTAAAAAACTTACCCCTTACACTCTCAATTTTTGGATAAAGGATCTGTTGACTGCCATTGTTGGCATTAACTCTATTTTGTTAGGATGTTTAGCTCGGAGGAGATGGATACTAGCTGCGGGCTTATGGATGTCTGTTTATGGGTCCATATTTGTGTTCGGTTGTCATAGTAGGTTGGATGACTAAGTAATGTCATGTGTATAGTACATGATATATATATATACACACACACACACAAATGTAGTTGAGATCGACATCTGCCACTAAGTGAATTTGCCTACAAAAACAACTATCACTTAATCATCTAGATAGTCCCAATTGAGACCTTATATGGACGCAAGTGTAGACCCCACGTAGGGTGATTCAAGGTAAGTGAAGTCAAGCTCTTAGTCACAGGTTTGATCAAGGAATCAGTTGAAAAAGTCAAGTAGATCTAAGATAGGATGAGAATAACTCAAAACAGAAACAAATCTAATATAAGGTGAAATCTTGAATTTCAAGTAAGAGATCATGTATATTTGAACGCTTATCCCTTGATGTTTGGACAGGAATTCCAGTTAAACCTAGAGTATATTGGGATGTTTCATATTTTCATGAGAATTAGAAGCGAAGCTTACAAGTCAGTGGTTCCATCTGATGTGGATAAGATCCGTCTGGTGGTTTATGTTTTCATGCAAGTATAGTATGATGACTAATGTATTTTAGAGCCCCAACCTGATATGATCTAGAATTGGCTTAGTCATATTGATGTATTTGGGTCATTTTGGTATATTTAGAAGATTCCGTGGATTTTGGAGCTTGCCATGTATGAGACTTTATATGAAGATTTTATTATGTATAAGACATATATGGAATAGGTCTTGGACGTGTTGTCTTGATTGATTTTGGGCTTAATTTCCGAATGGTGTATTAGTAGTGGCAAAATTTACGTTGGAATTGTAATTTGCAATAACTTTATCATCTAATGTTCGATTTTAGTGATTCAAGTTGTGTTGGAAATAAGACTCAGATATCTACAACTTTCTAGTTCGCATCAAAGTCAAATTCTATTACACCATAGAAAATCCATCCATGTGATTTAAGGAGACGACATGCATTTACTAACTGTATTGGATAACTTACTAACAACATACAAAGACGACTGCATACATTACATGAACCTTAAACTTGCTTATATAAATTGTGACTACAAACTACATACATATTTAATCCATATACTAATTGACATTTACAAAATCATACAATACATAACACATGGATTTATACAAGTCTTTATTGTGTAACTTGACCAAAATTAACAACTGGACTCAACTTTGATTACCGATGTGTAATAACTGCCACTGGGTCCATTCTCTTCTAAAGCTTGCCTTAACGTGTATGAACTTGTGACTTACAAAACAACTGAAAATGGGGTTGGTCTGGTCTTTTGAAAGACATGTTGAGTGAATATTGGAAGGCCAACAAATAAGTTGAAATAAAACAACATGGATAAGCAAATGTCAAAAGCATGGAAGCTTGAAAAATGAAATATCAAAACATAGACACTGAGTTGAGGATCAATAACATAACTTAAGATTATGAACAAGGCGTGACAACTAAACTATCATCTAGCTGAATGACTGGTACGTGAGCTATAATTGGAATTGACCATGGCTGGGAATCTGAGTGTGAGTTGAAGACTGAATATGACATGGGTATTGGGAACTAAGACATGATAGATAAACTGAAACTAGACTACCTAATTGAACTTGGAAATGCATGAACTTGGCTGAGGCTATCCTGATAAGTTAGGCCATACTTTGAGTACCACGATCTAAAGGTTGACTCATAGAATATGACTGGCTAACATGACCTATTCTCTAACATAACTTGACAATATTGTCATGAACTACAACTTAATGACATGCTGGTTTGATATGAAACTGTATATGTTTTCTTGATTGTACATTATTTGAACTTAGATACCTGATTGAGCATGTCTATGCTGAACCTGAAAGCTAGACTGAACATACATGACTGGCTGCTGAATGCCTAAACTGAACCTATATGAGCTAGTTCTGGGTATCTGAATTGAAGAGGCATAAGCTGGATCTGAACAATAAGCTAAACATGCATGAACTAACCTGGATACTAAGTTGAAATGCATGAGCTACATTTGTCTACCCAAACTGTAAATGCATGAGCTAAATTTGAATACTAACCAACATGCACGGCTGAACCTGTCTGGAAACTAACATGTATACTACATGATTATCTTGAACTTGTTGTAACTAACATGAGAACATGAACTATTTCCTATTGCATGCTATTTCCAAGCCACCAATCCCTTGGCAAGACCTTCACAAACCCTAGTGGCTCGAACCTATTCCAAACCATGCATGGACCATGAATCTGAGAGTGTCTACATGAGCTGCAATCTATGAACCTAAAAATGACATGAAATATCTAATCTTAAATGTTGACATGCTAACCTAACCTATACTGAAACTTATGCTCTGAATTACTTTCTGAACTAAACATGAAAACTGAAACTATATGAACTAAATATAAATGTCTGAACATGTTCTGCATGTATGATAACTATATACTCTATCTCAGAAAATATTTTTATTTGAAAATATAACATGCAAACTGTAAAATAAGCATATGATCTGAAAACGATACTGAGTATTGAAAACATGAAATTGATTCTTGAAAACATGTCTTGCTCTGAAACCACTGAATATATCTAAGAAAATCATAATTTATAAAATCATATATGTGAGCTGAGAAAAACTACACTAGCATAGTAGCCTGGGGAGCTGAGACACAGCTTAGCGTCACTTGGTACCACATAAGCAGAGGCAATTACACTGAAATGGGAATTATTGAGCCTATGCAAGTGATCAATATCCTATAAACTATCTAAGCGAAGCCAAGACGTTAAATTTGACGAAACGGCACTACGTAGGTGGTTGAAAACATATGCATAAAATTATAAAAATTCTTTTATAAAACATAATCTGAATTACATTAAACTATCTTTGAAAACATACATCGTAAGTATGAAATCTGAAAAACATTGCTTGAAATCTGACATGCATGATTTGTAAATATTCTAAACATGATGTGACTTACATGAAATTCTAGACTGATACCTCTACCTACCTAAACTAACATGACTAATATGACATGAAGATCATGAAAAACATAATTGAATCGAAACACATAACATTGTATGAAAAGCTAAAATCTATGTTGGAAACTACATGCGTAAAAAAAACATAGACTGATATGTATTGGCTTATGTATATAAGCTCGTACGAGCCTCATTACCTATTTTAGAATAGGTATGGGATGGGTATCATGCAAACGAAAAACCTAACCAGTACTTCTAAAAGACATGAACATGTTGGAATATGAATCATTACATGAAAAACATGAAGTGAGCTGAAATGTAATCTGAGAACATAATAAGATATCATGAACCATGATCTAAATGGAATACATGAACTAGATATCATGAACTGTGAGTGTAAACTATGAACATATTCAGATAATAAAATTAAGAACATAAACTGTAATTGCAAACTAAGGCATAAATGAAAATTATAAGTTGAAGATATAAAATGAATCAATGAGCTGGAAGTATAAATTAGAAAAGAAAGTTCATCAAAGCATAAATAACTGAAAGGCATGAAAGAAAGAAAGAGAAATAAAGCATCCACTCACTGTCTGGCATTCGCTGTTACTGAGTCTGAGTGCTGTTGGAAAGATTCATGCTAGGTGACTAACTGAACCTGTTTTTAAGTATAGTTAGCATACATGAACTAAAGATACTAAACTTGATTCGTAAATGCACGAACATGCTACTTAACCTGACTGTGATGCTAATACTACATGACATGCTCATGTTAATATGGATGGGATATTTTCGCTCAGCAGATTTACCCATTTGAAATGCCCAAAGTTATCTGTCTATAAAATACTTAATGGGTCTAACCCAACATTACCAATCTTACATGCTCATTCTCCTCACCATTTATCATATTTCATGCTTATTGTCATGCACACACATGCACTATAAAAACAAACATCCCTTATCACAAGCTTTTATATTCTGCCAAGCCTTACTTTAAAAGGCTTGATGCACTACCATATCACACTAAGTATAACTTAACTTAACACATATAAACCAAACATATCAAGTTTTACAAACATAAATTCCAGCAAAACACACAGATAAATATGTGATTTCTATAACCAAATAAAATATCAGACATTTCCATTTAGTTCATAAATTCGGCCACACCCTACCCAATTCTAAATTTTTTTATATCTCAATCAAATTTATACTTTAACCATGCCATATCATCTCTAAACATCATCTAAAGCACACAACATATACCCCCAAAATACATAGGGAGATTCGGCCGAGACACATATTTCTCAACCATGGCATTTCCAACACCACTCAACACAAAAGCAAACTTAAACTATACCAAACACATGTATCATTATCATTCATTTCTAAAAAGCAACAAAATTAACCCCTAACCATATCATATAAGTTTCGGCCATATAACATAAATACACACTAGAATTTTTCCAAAACAAAAACGTATAAACTTATAACAAGACATCATGTTAAGCTTGAATCACCATTAATTATCCATGTAAACACAAAAATAATCATTCCTTATATCATATCATAATCGGCTTAACACAGTGATCGGTGTAAACACACACACGTTAAGCAAGCACACGTATTATTCAAGTAGTATAAAATATATCGATCCAACGAGGACTAAATACCTAAGCTATTAATTTATGAAGCTAAATGTCTACGAGTACCTAATTGATTGATTTTTGGTTGGATGGTGATTTTAAACTAAAGACAAGTAATTAAAACAAAACAAATGTAGATTTTAAGTTTAAAACAATGATATGAAAATATGCAGGGTGTTAAATCCTTCCAATATCTTTTAAAGATGAAATTGTTATATCATGTTTGTGCAATAAATCCGTTTATTAACATGAAACACGAAGTTATGCAAAAGCCTCTTCCGATGGTCAGATATAAATACCCAAAGTAACCCAATTAACTATATTCCTATGTTAATTAATAAACTCTGAATTCATTAAGATTAAGTTCCAATTATGGCTACCCCCGCCCGACAGGTATATTCCTATTTGTATAAGGAAATTTACCTAAGAGACATTTACCCCAAGGTGAGATCGTGAGCTATTGAGTCTATGGCTAAATAAATCTTATTAATGGCCAGTTAACAATAAGCATTAAGCTTAAGACTCAATAAATAAACCAATACACTACCCAAAACATAAAATAACCACTTATAAAACAGTGATATTGAAATTCATCACAACCCCATATAATATTTTTAGTTACAAACATACCTAAAATTACCAAATGTATAATTAAACAAAATAACATAATAGAAAATTAAAAGTAAAGAAAATTACATCAATAAAAGAAAATATTGGAGCTGGGGGTTCACTTTTAATACTTCAAATATAGATTACTCCCTTATTAATTAATCATTTCTTGAATTAATTATATTAAAACCAAATATATAGGAGGTGAATGTCATTTTTCCAAATTCCAACCGACCATATAGGCGGTAATAAAATCATATAAACCGACTATGTAGGCGGTAACAAGGTTAGGACCTAAACCGACCATATAGGCAGAAACTAAGTCCAATAATGTAAAATCGGCCATATAGGTGGTAAATAATTAATTCAATTTACTATTTAAATTAAAGGAGTAAATCTAAATTATTATATTAAAAGTTTCACCCCAAACTCCAACAAAAAGAGATTACCTATTTATGATGTAATTAAAAACACATAAAAATTTATTAAATAAATAAAGAGAAAATATAAGAAAACTTAAATAAACATGCAAGACGCTTTCTTTTAGGTTTTTATGGAGAAATCCACCAAAGAAAGATTGAAAAAATTACAAAGTTTAGCTTGGTATTTATAGGCAAATCTAAGGCTTCCACCAATTTCTCCACCAAACATGGCACTAAATATGGCACCAAATCCTCCACCAAACATTCAAGAATTTTTGGTGGAAGTTTGACAATTTTCATTTTTTTTTATTCTTTTTTATTTTGAAAATGACTTTAATAATTACACATAACACACTTACGGATATTTTTATCATTTTCGATCTTGAAAACTTCATAATTCGAAATTATTATGAACTTCAAAGTTGTAGATCTTTGAGTCTTCTTTAATCTGGAACTTGAATCACCTCAATCCGATATTGGAGTAGAAAATTATGGCCAAAATATGATAATTGCACAAAATTGAAATTTCTGATTCATTAGAACGACATTTCAAGTTTCCAACCTCCAAAATCCAAATGTCAAGTCCAATTTTTACCCTTGTTTGTTCCATATTTCGTCCTGATTGATTCTATCGAGTCCCGATTTTATTTTATCTACAAAATAAACTAAAACACATCAAAATATTTATAAAACTCAAGAAGCTATACAAAATATTAAGTAAAAGGGGCGGTAAATATTGATATATTTTCCGCTCATCACACCCCCAAACCTAACATTTTACTAGTCCTCGAGTAAAACAAATAAAATAAAATGAACTAAACAAATAAGACTAAATTAATTTAAGCCACTTCGTAGGGATCACAGTTGCATTTAGCTTTTGCAACAAGCCTTTAAACCCCTAGGTGTCCCTAGTGGACGAGTTGTAGTCTTGTGAGGGCTTACTGTGACGATACCCACAAACTTCAATCAAATGCACACAAAAGCAACTAGATAAAAAGATAAACAAGTTAGTGACGAAACAAGTGAACTTATTATCCAAGTTAATAGATGTTTTCTTTCTTTCTAAATTACCAAATAAGTAAATTCTCCGATTATTTTTACCATTCTCCATATACACAACCAACAAGGTATTAGTCAGCTCATTGTGCCCACAATATTCATAATGTAGTTGAAAAGATAGTAATATTTTTGTCCTAAAGTTATATCAGATTTCACACATTTTTTTAGCAATGGATTTTTATTTATTTATTTATTTACAACATCTTTAATCCATGTAGCGAGCTTTGGGCCAGTGACTCCCAACCCAGTTGGCTTTAGGGCACTAGGTGTTAAGGCACCCTTACAGACTTAATTTCTCAGATTTCATATATCTTTTTTTTACACAGCATCTTCAATCCATGTAGCGAGCTTTGGGCTAGTGACTCTGACTGGCGTAATCACACACATATAACGCAAGCACAAGTATCGTTAATGTAGTATAAAATGTATGGATCCCACGAGGACTTAATACCTTAGCTATTAATTTATGAAGCCAAATATTTACAAGTGTATAATAGATTGGTTGTTTGACTGGGTGTTGACATTAAACTAAAACAAGTAAATAAAATAGCGTGAAAGTAAGTTAAAAGTAAAATCAAGATTATAAAACTATCTAGGATTGTGAATTATTCCAATATCTTTTAAAGATGAAATGGTTATCTCACGTTTGTACAATATATTGGTTTATTAACCTGGAACACAAATTTATGCAAAGTCTCTTCCGATGGTCAGATGCAAATACCCAGTATAACCCAATTAATCATATTCATATGTTAACCAAGTTACCTGAATTCATTAAGATTAAGTTCTAATTATGGCTACCCCGCCCAATAGGTATATTCCTATCCTGTAAGGAAATCTATTAAGGGTTATCTATCCTTAAGGGAGATTGTGGGCTATTGAGTCTAAGGCTGAAACCTAAAAACTCTTTTCCAAGTTCATTTTAAGTTTACCAAATCAATCTTATCAATGGCCAATTAACAAGAAGCATTAAGCTTAAGGCTCAATAAATAAACCTTTATATTACCCAAACCGTAAAATAACCCCTTATAAACCATTGATATTGGAATTCATCACAACCCGAGATAACAGGTTTAGTTACAACACATATCTAGGACCAGTAAAAGCTTAAATAAAGTAAATGACATAAAATTAAAAAGGTAAATAAAATAATAAAGAAAATACTAGGGGTTAGAGAATCCACTTTTATTACTTCTATTTTAGATATATCCTTTATTATAATATATTAACTTTGCGTGATAATTACCAACCGACCATATAGGCGGTATCTTGATTAATTCAAATTTATAATTAATTCCAACTGACCATAAAGGCGGTATCCAATTTATCAGGTTAAAATCAATTTTATTAAGTCCAACCGACCATAAAGGTGGTATTCTATTAAGTCAGGTTTTAAATAGTTTATATATTATATTTAAGGGAGATTAATCTAAATATTCGTAATAAAAGTTTGACCTTTAACCCCAGCAGAGGGGAGTTATCTCCTCATACTGAACAGTAAAATAAATACTGAAAAGTAAAGAAAAGAAAGAACTATTGCATAAACTAAATAAAATTAAATACAGAAAGCTGTAAATAAACAAGCAAGATACAATCTTCTTAGTATTCTTAAGGAATTCCTCAGAAGAAAGTATGATTTTACAATTGAAATTCAGCCTTAATTTATAGGGAAATTTTATGCCTCTGCATCACGACGCGTGAAACCATGCGCGTCGCGACGCACCATTGATGCTGGACACGTGGCATAGGCTTCGTAGAGATGGTGACACGTGGCTTCAGCATAATTATTAGCTGAATTATTAGCTTGGCATCATGATGCGTAAGAGTGTGCACATCACGATGCTGACATCAGCATGATGTAATTAATGACATATTTTAATGATGAGTGTCAGCAGCATGTGATGATGACACGTGTCTGGTGCACATTAGCGGAATTATTGTGATGTTGACATGTGGCAGACGCATGTTAGCAAGTGCGCATATTAGCAAACTTCTCTGATTGTGACATGTGTCTGGTGTACATTAGCGGCGCATGATAGTAGGCGACACATTTTAGCATGGCGCATTCTAGCACACGACGCATTCTAGCAGGAAATTTACATTTTTACCCTTTTATCCGTTTCCGCTATTTTAGCCCCAAAATGCCTCCAGAGAGTCCTGTTATTTTATTTATTTATAAAATAACACAAAACACATCAAAATATTCACAAATCTCAAGAAACTATACAAAATATTAAGTCAAATAAGTGGGAAATAGTGATCTATTTACTACTCATCACACCCCCAAACCTAACATTTTGCTAGTCCTAGAGCAAAATAATAAAATAAAATAATATAAACATCTTTAACATGAACATTAAACTAAGCCAATTTTGTAGAGATCACGATTGCATTTAGCATATGCAACAAGCCTTTAAACCCATAGGTGTCACTAGTAGACGAGTTGTAGTCTCGTGAGGGCTTACAGCTACGATACCCACAAATTTCAATCTAATACTAATGCAAACAAAAGCAAAAAGACAAGAGAAAAGAGAATAAACAAGTTAGCGACTAAACAAGTGAAATTTCTTGTACAAGTTAGTAATTATTTTCTTTTTTTCTAAATTACCAAATAAGTAAATTCTCCGATTATTTTTACCATTCTTCATATACACAATCAATAAAATATTAATCAACTCATTGTGCCCATAATATTCACAAGTTTAGTTGAAAATATATCAATATTTTTGTCCTAAAGTTTTATCAGAATTCACACCTTTTAAGAAATGGAATATTTTTCTGATTTTTCTATTTTTTTTATTCATTTATATACAATATCTTCCATTCATATAGCGAGCTTTAAGCCAGTGACTCCCAAACCAGTTGGTTTTAGGGCACTAGGTGTTAAGACACCCTTACAGACTTAATTACTCGGATTTCAGATAAATATATATATTTTTTATAACATCTTCAATTCATGTAGAAAGCTTTTGGTCAGTGACTCACAAACTAGTTGGTTTTAGGGCACTAGGTGTTAAGACACCCCTACGAACTTAATTACTCGGATCTCCGACGTTTTTTTTTATTCCATCAGTTTTTTAGATGCTTCCTCCAATTATATTAGAGTACTGAATATTACAAACTTTTTAATTACATCTCATGTCCGTATGTTACCATGCATATTGATAATACCTGTCAACTAAGCATATGAAGATCCAATTTAATCAGTTTTATGGAGAATTCATATATTAAATAATTCAAAAGGAAATAAATAAAAATTAACTTGTTATGAAATAGGTAGAGATACGTCTCAGGAGTGGAAATTCCTTACACAACTATCTCACACCAATTTTAACTGATTTAGTCAAGTTAAAAACATAAAATATATATTTTTGAAATTTTTTTTTGAAAAGTTTTGACTAAAAATTAAATACAAATAAAATGATAAAAACAAGATACTAGTCAACTATTCCCCTCCCATAAACCTAATTGAGACATTGTCCTCAATGTCTTATAAATAGGAGAAGAGTTTGGAAAACAGTACCTGGGTAGCTAAAATTCTACATCGAAAAAGAAAATTAAAGGTTAAGATCCAGATTTATTCGATGCTTCTTACCACGATCATTATCAGACTAGTTTATCTTGGAAAAGATAGGGTCAATTTGTGGTTCAAAAGCTAAAATTTGGTCAATTAAATCATGGGCAGTTTTGGCAGTGAAAATGATTTCTTTTACAAGTTTTGACACGAATCCATTTCTCTGGGCATCATCAAGAAGCACATAAAGAAAATCATAAAATCCATCAGCATTATATAGTCTAATCATTTTCTGGTGTATGTTCAAGTTCACCCAAGATAGTACTGTAAAAATTTCCTCCATTGTACCCAAGCCACCTGGCAAAGTAATAAAAGCATCACCACAGTTAATCATTTCCACCAGTCGTTCAGACATACATGGCATGATTAGTTCCTCTCCGTTTGATGGTCCTATAAGATCCGCCTTTGCCAAAGGTTTTGGGATGATTCCCAAAACTTGACTACCTCATTCCTGTACAACCCTTGAAACGATCCCCATTAGTCCAAGATTGCCATCGCCATATACTAAGTGCATATTCCTCTCAGCTATGACTCTACCCAATTCATATGCTGCCTCAATGAACTCTGGCTTAGAACCAATACTAGTATCGCAAAACACATAGATATTTACAACTCATTTTTTGAAGTTGCTTCCAATTTTTTTTTTTGGTTATGTATTTCTTTCACAAACCTGGATGCCTTTAAGAGTGCAATGATAAGTGGAATTTATAATACCTGAAAAAAGGTGAGTAATAATAGAACTAGTACCTGTCGAATGACAATTATTAGCTAAACAGTAAAATAAATCATAAAAGTCAGATTCCCGAGACTTAACTGTTGTCTTTCTTTTCGAAATTGTGTATATAACATGTGAATTGTATGATGTACATATCCACTGGAATGTGTCTCAAGAGTCTTAGGTATGTCAACCAAAGACTCCTTACTCAAGCCATCCATAATGAATTTAATTTTATCTTCACGGTTATCAGACATCATTCCTAAAGAACGACAATGAGTATTACATGTCATGCATGCACATTTATAGCAAACACCCATTCTTTTAGCTCTTCTTTTTTTAGTATAGGTGTTTTTTCCTAAACCAGACAGATATGACACAAAAGCATTAGAAGACTCACCTACCAACCCGTGCTTCAATAATCCCGAATGTCATTAGGAATACCTTTGATCATCAGAAGTCTCATTCGTTCCAAGCGAGCTTTGTAGACTTTCATCAGAGAGTTTTGAGGGAGAGAAAGAAATTTCTTGTGAAGATTTGCGAGAATATCTACCATCCTGAGATGACTTTACCTGTAAAAATAAAACACATTAAATCACAATATATACACAAATTGCATGGTTTGCCTTCCTGCTAGCGCTAAGTTTAACGTCGTCAGCTAGACATGATTGCCCGAATATTAGGCTGGATCTGAAAATGTGACACTTTCTTTTTGTCGCTCAATTGATTCTCCCTATTAGTGCTTAACACGCTGGCTATTTACCCTAAATATATGATTGGATTTGGGGTTAAATATCTCAATAACTTCGTAGGGTAACACTTGAGTAATCACAAATGGACCTGACTAGTTTGATTTCAGATTTCCAAGGAAAGTTTTAGCCGTGAATCGTATAACAACACCTGCTGCCCTGGCTCAAGTTGTTTGCGCACTATTTTTTTGATCATGCCATTTATTCATCTTTTCTTTGTATAGTTTTTCATTCTCATAAGCCTGTAGGTAAAATTCCTCCAATTCATTAAGTTGGTGGAGCCGTTTTCTCATGTTGCTTGTAGATCAAGATTTAACATCCTCAGTGCCTAATACGCTTTGTATTCAAGATCCACTGGCAGATGGCACACTTTCCCAAACACCATTCGATATGGGGATATACCGATGGGTGTCTTGTAAGTTGTCTGGTAGGCCCATAATGTGTCATCCATTTTTTCAGACCAAACCTTCCCTATTGATCCAATGGTTCTCTCCAAAATTTTTTGATCTCTCTGTTTTAAACTTCAACCTTTCCATTTGACTGTGGATATTAAGCAGTGGCAACTTTATGAGTAACTCCGTATTTGGATAGGAGTGCATCAAAATATTTATGGCAGAAATATGTGCCTTCATCACTGATAATCATCTGAGGTGTTCCGAAGCGAGTGAAAATTTCTTTTTAAGGAATTTTATCACCACTTTTTAATCATTTGATGGCAATGCAATTGCTTCAACCCATTTGGAGACGTAATCTACTACAACTAATATGTACAGGTTTCTGAATGATGGAACAAGGGGTCTCATAAAATCAATCCCCCATATATATTAAATATCTCCATTTCCAATATATTTTGCAGAGGTCATTCATTTCTCATCGAAATATTTCACGTTCTCTGGCACCTGTCACATTGAAGAGTAAATAAGTAAGCATTTTTAAATAGAGTGGGCCAGAACAAACCTTATTATAGGACTTTAGCTGCAGTTTGATCTCCGCTGAAGTGTTTGCCGTATGGTGATGAATGACAATGCTACGGAACATTATTGACCTCCTCATGTGGAACACAACGTCTCAGTAATTGATTAGCACATCATTTGAATAAGTACGGCTCATCCTAAATATAGTGTTTGACTTATTTGAAGAATTTCTTCCGTTACTGATGTGTCCATTCCAACGGCCATTTTCCCGATACTGTGTAGTTTACATAGTCAGCATACCAAGGGACATCATGTTGTTTCATGGCAAATAACTATTCATCTGGAAAATTTTAATTGATTGTCAGTTCATTGTCAGCTGTTTCTCCATTCTCAAGCCTTGATAAGTTATCTGCCACTTGGTTTTCTGTCCTTTTCCTGTCTCGGATCTCGACGTCAAATTATTACAGTAGAAGTACCCAATGGATCAATCTGGGTTTGGTATCTTTCTTCGTGATCAGGTATTTGATTGTTGAATGATCTGTGTAGACCACCACTTTGGGACGTAGAAGATACAAGCGGAATTTATCAAAAGTAAACACAATTGCGGGAAACTCCTTTTCAGTGGTTGTGTAGTTGAGTTAAGCTTCATTCAGAGTTCTGTTGGAGTAGTAAATGTCATGGAAAATTTTTCTTTGTGTTGTCCCAAAACTGCACCTACAACAAAGTCACTAGCATCACACATCACCTCAAATAGAAGGGTCCAATCTGGTGCTACTATGATGAGGGCAGAGACTAGCTTCTGTTTCAAGATCTCAAAAGGTTCATGGAATTCTTTGGTGAAGTTGAAAAGCACATCTTTCTCTAGAAGGTTGCATAGAGGTTTTGCAATCTTGAGAAGTCTTTGATAAACCATTTATAAAAGCTATCATGTCTGAGAAAACTCTGAATGCCTTTGACGGTTGTTGCTGGAGGTAGTTTTTCAATTATCTCGATCTTTTCTTTGTCTACCTTAATTCCCTTTTATGAGATCCGATATCCCAGAACGATGCCTTCCTAAACCATGAAGTGGCATTTCTCCTAATTGAGTACCAGGTTGGTATCTTCGCATCTTTGTAACACTTTTTCCAGATTTTGCAAACAATGGTCGAACGAGTCTCTAAACACAGAAAAATCATCCATGAGAACCTCCATAATTTGTTCTAGTATGTCTGAAAAGATGGCCATCATGCAACTTTGAAATGTGGCAAGAGCATTACATAATCCAAATGGCATCCTGCGGAAAGCAAAAGTACCATACGGACATGTAAAAGTGGTTTTCTCCTGATCTTTTGGGGCGATGGAAATCTAATTGTACCTCGATTATCCATCCAGAAAATAATAGAACTCATGTCCCACCAATCTATATAGCATCTGGTCAATGAATGGCAGTAAAAAATGATCTTTCCGTGTTACTTTGTTTAGCTTCCTACAGTCCATGCATACTCTCCATCCAATCACCGTTCTTTTTGGAATCAGTTCGTTCTTTTCATTTGTGACTATAGTATTTCCTCCTTTCTTTGGCATACACTGCATAAGACTCACGCACGAGCTGTCAGAGATGAGATGTCGGCATCCAACCATTTGATAATTTCTTTCTTCATGACCTCCTTCATGATTGGATTTAGTCTCTGTTGATGCTCCACTATAGGTTTGTACTCGTCATTCATCAGAATCTTGTGCATGCAAAATGATGGACTAATGCCTCGAATGTCTTCTATAGTCCAATCAATGGCTTTCTTGTGTTCTCATAAAACTCTCATCAACTTAATCTTCCTCCTCCAATGTTAGCGACGAAGAAATAATCACAGGTAATCCAGAAGAGTTTCCTAAGAATATATACATGAGATGGCTTGGAAGTAGCTTTAGTTCAAGCTGTGTTGGTCCTTCAATCGAGGGCTTGATTTGCTCATTTTTCAGTAATTCCAAACTTTCCACATGTGGTGTTGATTTGAAGCGAAAGGATCTGTCAAGATAGTTGATACATTCCAAAATTTCAGCATCTAGCTCGCTGTCAGTCATGTTGGTGATGCAAGCTTCAAGTTTATCCGTGGGAAGTGGCATTGCGTCAGTATCCTGGATGATACTATCTATAACATCAATTCTGAAACACACCTCTTCTTTTTCATCACTTAGGAATTTCATGGCTTTGAAAACATTAAAGGTAACTTCTATGTCCTGTACTTTCATGGTTAGTTCTCCTTTTGTACATCAATTACAGTTCGACTTGTAGCCAAGAATGGTCTCCTGAGGATGATAGGTACATCTTAGTCTTCCTCTATGTTAAGGATAATGGAATCTGCTGGGAGAATGAGATTGTCGACTTAGACCAACACATCTTCAATTACACCACTTGGAAATGTGAACGTCCTATCAGAAAGTTGCAGAAAGACTGAGGTGGGCATTGTTTCTCAGATTTACAGTTCCCTGTAAATCGAAAAAGGCATCAAATTAAAACTAGCAGCTAAATCACACAAAGCTTTACCGATATAATGTTCTCCAATGGTGCACGAGACAGTGAAACTGTCAGGAACTTTTAATTTTGGGGGGAAGTTTCCTTTGAATGATGGCGATATATTCTTCTGTCAATGCTACTGTCTCGTAATCTCCCAAACAGAATGTCTTTCATGAATTTGACATAGCTGGGCATTTCTTCCAATACTTCTGCAAATGGAATGTTGATATGCAGCTTTTTGAATACCTCCAAGAATCGAGTAAACTGCTTGTCCAATTTGTTTTTCTAGAGACATTGTGGAAAATATGGAGGTGGAGTGAATTTTTCTTGATTTTTTTCCTTTGCTTTTTTCCCCTTCATCTGTGGAACTGCTTCTTTTGGAACTTCCTCAATGGATGCCTTGATACTCATTCCTTCTGTTCCTTGGATTTGGTTCTGTGTTGCTATGAAGGTTACCTTGCGGTTTGTAACTCTAAGCATTGGCCAGTTGTCCCATTTGATTTTTCAGTGCCTTTATAGAGGTAGATTGGCTTTGAAACATAGCATCGTATGTTGCTTGTTACTTTTTGAATATATTTGCGATCCATTCTTTTATATCTAGTTCTTTCTCATACTCATGGCCTTAGTTTTATTGTTGGAATTCGGGTGGTGGATTGTTCTTTTTCCCTGAATTGTTGCTGCATGAAAAATT